>OX422224.1:407464281-408009281 GCA_949130495.1 Sambucus nigra
TAATAATGTCCGACAAACGTGCATAAAAATCATCAAAGAATTCAGGCTCAGACATGGTGATAGTCTCAAATTGGGTGGCCAAATTTTGTAACTTTGATTCTTTAACCGCATTCGTACCCTCATGTGTCAGTTTCGAAACATCCCATGCCTTTTTAGACGTGGTGCAGGTCATAATTCGGCGAAACTCGTCAGGAGTGACGGATCCAGAAATAGCACTCAGACCACGGGAATTAAAATTAGACATTTTAAAATCATCTTTAGACTAGGGTGACACGGGTTTTAAAGAGGTGATATTATCAACGGTGACCGTGGGAGGTGTCCACCCATTTTCACAAAGCAACCAAACACGCTCGTCAATGGATTTTAAACAAGATTTCAGACGAGCTTTTCAGTATGAAAAATTAGACCCGTAAAAAATAGGCATCATATTAAATGAATGTTCCATTGGAAAAATTGCGAATAAACACAAAACTAATTTTTCAAAAAATCAATATCACACGAATTTTGTGAAAAATAGGAATACGCGATAAATTAGCGCAACCCGCTCTGATACCAATTTGAAAAGATTGCGCAATAAATGTGGTGTGTGATATCGAATAAAAATTATTCGCAAGTTTCCAAATAAACCATATTTAATTAGAGTCTATTTTTAAACAAAATAAATTCAACCCCTAAACATGCACCAAAGTGTGTACATGTGTCAAATCATAAATAAATAAAGCATGTGACACAAAATATCAGGAAAAATCCCCGCAGGGCAAAACCATATTATTTTCACTATAGTTTTAAAGAATGGTTACACGGATTATAATGAAAATAAGTGTGACATACGAAATACCCGCAGGTGTCGATTTTGATGTCGTCGACTGGAATCTCCCGCAAGAATTCCAGATGGGCAGAAATGAAGAAGAGACTGGCTTCTCCACAAAATACTCCGGATGAGTAAAAATAATCTCTTGAAGGTTTAAAAAAATGAACAAATACATGGGAATGAATTGTGCTTATAAAGAAGGCATAAAGCCTTAAAAATGTGAAGTCTAAAAAGAAACCCATCATAGGCCGGTTAGTGCAGAAAAAAGTGATGGAAAAATATTTGAACAATCAAGTATAAAGTGACATAAATTGGTTCAAAAATCGAGGTGTCTGCATCGTTCGAACGAGGTAGGCATCTCGCTCGAACGAATGACACATGTTGTTCGAATGACATCGCGCGAGATGTTATCTCTCTCGAACGATAGGTCATCTCGTTTGAACGAGAACGCTGTCCAAAAAAGTCCGCTTCTACACAGAGAAAAATTTCTACATTTGATAAAAATTAATTCAGACTTAAAAAAAAATTCTAAATTTTTTTTCCAAATATTTATGCAAATATAAACAATTCCAATAAATCATTTTACTGATAATACGTCATTTAATAGTGGGAAAAGGTTGAGCATCACGTCACAAGTAGCATGATCCACGTGTGAAGATGATGGATGCATGGATTCAGATAAAGGCCTTCGTCGATGATCGTGATGACGTGCCGAATGTAGAGGTATCAGATATGCAAACAATGATCTAGGGAAGACAGAAAAATCCTCGATTTTACCTCGAACATTTATAAAATTATGTCCTTACAACATTCTCATCCTTATCCGATTCGAAGGGAGAGATATGGACTTATCGACTGTTCTGAACCAACTCTTGGAGTTAGGGCTAAAATTTCCCACCGAGATGAACATCAACTGTTAAAAATTCAGTGGCTTGTTCATGGAAGCCCGAAAATGGGCTTAAGAATCAGACGAATGGGTGGTACCGGCCGAAGAAGTCAGTTTTGATGACATGGTATAGATCATGGCAGACATATTTCTATAGACCAGCGAATTGTAGCATTTTTTAATTACTCACTACATTAAAGTTTCCAGGGGGTTGGTCCCTTTACTCCTGCACCTGACTGTTGATTGGGATGATTTATATAAGGAAGTCGTTAAGGTGGTGGAGTGAATCAATTTATTTTAGAAGAATACATCGTTTCCACCAGATGGGGGATGAATTTGACAGATCATATGATGAGCCGAGTCAGGAAAAAGTAGGTCCAGTAATTATCATGTACAGAATGATATCTTTCGACGATCTATTAGTAAAAATTAGTAAAGTAGCTATTTATCTAGAAATATATAATGACACGTGGTTCTAATTCTCCCCCGCCTCCGTAAACCACGTGATCAGATCAGGGAGACATTGAAAGGATCCAAATCCTCAATCATCGAGAACAGATAAGGGAAAGGGAGTTGCCGAGGAACTTCCTATTCTGGAAATGACCATTAAGGAGAGTAAGATCCTCAACCAACTCAAGAAGACTCAAGATAACATCACTTTATGAAGACTCTCTATGTCTTATGAATTATACCGATATGATCTGATAAATCTTCTCATCAGAACCACAATCCCTCCTTCCACCACTCTAGAAGAAGTTGTAAACCTGATTGGGTTCTTGACCACCACTGGACTCATTTCCTTCTCCTAAGAGAAAATTTCAAAGGTCGGCATTGACCACAACAATGCACTTAAAATCTTTGTTAAAGTGATGGGAAAGACAGTCATGTTCTCCCTCATTGACAACGGATCCACCCTCAATGTTTGCCCACTAAGAACCTTCAATTGCTTGAAGTTGAAAGTAAGTGACCTTACTCCTACTTTTGCCGTAGTGTGTTCCTATGATAATACTCATCGATAGGTGATGGGATCTATAAAACTCACAATTGGTTCTAGTCTTATCAATCCCATCACCGAGTTCCAAGTTATTGACACACCCGCGTGTTTCAACCTGCTGCTTCATCGATAGTGGCTTTATAGCATCCAGGGGATTATCCTCCTCCCTTTATCAGAAGTTGAAATTCTTTAACAAAGGGCAAGTCATCACCATTTTGGGGGACGATGATGGTATAAAAAATGCCAGCACCAGTAATTCGATACTAGAAATGCAACATGGGATGAATTACATATTCCTCATCAGCTTTAGAGTCAATCCATTTCTTTTTCTAGCGGGGAATAATTCCAAAGATCGAGTTTGTCCAAAACACAACCCTCACAATAATGTTAATGTGATATAAATTCTCAAAATGCATTTCAGTCCCGGACTAGGGTTGGGGTGACGTCAACAAGGGATATTGGATCCCATAGTACTGAAAGAAGCCTTTACCCTATGTGGCCTGGGTTATCAGCCTTCACTAGAAAAACTCAAAACACTTATCCAACATGACTGAAAAGGTATTTAGAGCATACCAAGACCATTTCAACGGATTCTCTAAATGGGAGATCCGTCTATGAGGGTGAGGACTTACCCTTTTGTGCCTTTCCTGAATCGTGGTATGACCATGCCGAACAGAAGATGAAGTTGTGGATGGAATTCTTCTTTCAAGACAACTACTTATGGGTCGAAGACTACCAGCATAAAGTGTAAACCCCCATAGAGAAAGTCGTATCCATTATTGAGGTCTCTAAGGAAAGTGATTCTGAAGATTCTTTCAACCTACGAACACTGGGGCTGACTCTCTGTACGATCCATTCAAGCACTACATCGTCGAACCCTTCCACTCTGATCAAGGTCTATGATGATCCACTTATCAACTCGAATGCTACACCAGCCCCACTTGCTAAGATGTAACCCAACCTTATTGTTTACCCTATCTCTTCATCTATTGTTGTTCCTCCCTTTTCTGATAATAATGTAATCGAGACCTCTTTTGATGAGGTTCTCAAAGATGTTTTTCCCGAAAGTGAAATAAACGAGGATTTTAAGTATCTTGATGTGCCTTACATTAATTATCTTAATTCTAATCAAACTTTTGATGATGACGATATTACAAATGAATAATTCCCAACTGATCTTAATGAGATTAATAGAAAATAATATAACCGCATTCAAATTAATGAGGATGAAACTGTTGTTATCAGTCTTGGTTCTAGTATCCAACAATACGAGATTAGGATAGGGTCCACTCTTAACAACAATGACCGTGCACAATTCAAAGAGATGATAAAGAAATTTTTTGACGTCTTTGAATGGTCCTATAACGACATGCTTGACATTATTCCCAAAATAGCTCAGCACGAGATCCCAACTCTCTCGGAATGCAAGCCGGCCAAACAGAAGCTGTAAAAGCTCTGCACTTAATGGTCACTCAAAGTCAAGGAAGAGGTAATAAAGCAGTTAAATGTAGGCTTCATCTGAGTGATCGAATATCCACATGGCTCGGCAACGTTATACCCATATCGAAACTAGGAGGAAATGTTCGCATGTACGTCGACTATCGGGATTTGAACAAAGCATATTCAAAGGACGATTACCCATTGCCCAACATCGACATGATTATGAACAACACGACCGGTATTGCAATCAAGTCATTCGTCAATGGATTCACTGGATACAATCAGATTAAGATACACCCTGACCATCAGGAGAAAATCGCATTCATCACCCCTGGGAACCTTTTGTTACCTGGTTATGCCATTCGGGCTAAAAAATGCAGGGGCTACCTATCAAAGGGTTTACGCAACCATCTTGCATGATTTGATATACAAGGAGGATGAAGACTACATAGACGACATGATTATTAAGTCTAAGACTCTAGAAGGTCACATGCCCGCCCTTCGAAAGTTCTTCAAACGACTACGATGATACCTAATGCGGCTAAACCCACATAAATGCATTTTCAGTGTCACAAAAGGGAAGATTTTGGGATTAATGGTCTGTGAAAATGTAATCAAAGAAAACCCCGCCAAGCTGAAAGCTGTACTCGAAATGCCACCACCCCGAATGAAAAAGGAAGTCCGGGGATTTTTGGGAGAATTTTTGTACATCAGGGATTCATTACCCATCTGACTTCTATTTGCGAACCCATATTCAAACTCCCCTATAAGGATTATACCAAATTCTAGAATGAGGCCTGTCCGGACGCCTTAAATAGAATTAAGCAATATCTTACTCGACCTCCGGTACTTATGCGTTTGCAGCCAAGTTCCCCTCTACTCTTGTACTTGATTGTAATAGATACTACAGCAGGAGCTTTATTAGCATAATATATTGAAAAATCTTTGAAAGAGAGGGCCATCTACTACGCCTATTAAAAATTAGTTGGGTATGAAGTCAACTACACTTCCATGGAGAAAGCATGCATCGCCCTAGTCTGGGTCACTCAAAAGTTACGGCACTATATGCCCACTTTTCTCATCAGACTTGTGTCTCGAATGGATATTGTCCAATACCTACTTGATAAACCCATCATGTCTAGTCGAACGGCCCGATGGTTGATGTTACTAGCTGAGTTCGATATCATGTATGTCACACAGAAAGCCATGAAAGGGAGAACTATCTTCGACTACCACGCTGACTACCCCATGGAAGAGACTGGCGTTTGGATCTTTGAATTCTCGAACAAAGATATCATCTACACCTCTCAGGAAGACCTTCGGTGGCAAATTTTATTTGACAATAATGCTAATAAGAAAGGATACGACATTGAGATACTCCTGATCACCCTTCACGACTCTCACACACCCATTACCATCAAGCTAGATTTTCTCTGTACCAACAATATGACCAAATACGAGGCATGCACTGTAGGCCTCAAAGTCTCCCTCAAGAAAGGTATAAAACACCTAGATGTCACAAGGGACTCTGCCCTCATCATTGTCCAAGTCCTTAGAAGATAAAAGGCGAAAGATGAAAAGCTCATACCCTTCCATGCCAACTTAGAAAACTTGGCCTCGTAATTCCATGATATCACCTTCCACTACTTGCCTCAGACAAAGAACAGATTAATCGATGCCCTTGCTATCCTAGCCTCCATGGTCGACATGCCCGAAGGAATAACAATGGCCCCTTTCCTAGTCTAAAAACAAGCTATGCCTACTACCACATTGAGCTCATCACAGAGGAAGATTCTGATATATCCAAGTTCTGGTACAACGACATTTGGTGCCTCCTCAAGAACGGTAGCCATCCCTAAGATGTCAATAAGAAAAACCATGTGACCCTTCTCAAACTGGCTTTCGAGTACATCATCTGTGAAAAAGCACTATTTAAGAGAAACTTTTATGGAACCTATTTGCATTGCATTGCAGGGACTGATGTTGAAGAAATGATGCAGAAAATCTACAGCGGGGAATGTTGACCCCATAAGAATGGTTATTACTTGCTAATAAGATCATCTGTCAAGCGTATTATTCGACCACCACGGTTCAGGATTGCACTGCTTATGTCCGAAAATGCCTCATATGCCAACAGTTTGCCAATCTCCAGCACTTGCCTCCTAAAGAATTGTACAACATGACTTATCCCCATACGTTCTCCACCTGGGGCATTAACATCATAAGAAAGTCACACCCAAATCTTCGAACGATCATGAGTTCATCCTGATCATCTCTATGGATTACTTCACCAAATGGGTCCAAGTCGAGTTATACGCAATAAAGAATGCCACGAAGGTAGCCAAGTTTATCTGAAAGAACATCATCTCTTGATACAGGGTTCCTCATGATCTAGTATCAGATAATCGTTTGCACTTCGAATCCAAGGTCACATAACTGGTCAACGAATACAGGATTCAGAGATACAAATATTCTCCCTACTGACCCCAAACCACTGATGTAGTTGATCGAGTATGAAAGGTGCGCGCGTGTAAGTGCGCAGTCGTTGTTTTCGTTTCGCTTACTCAATACAAACAAACCTAAATTACTACTACACTTGCGAGGCAATCACAACGGTAAGTCGAGTATCGAAAATCCACAGGGACGAGATGCTAGAATTTAATTGATTTAGTGCTCCGAAATAAAAGTGCAAAATATGATTACAAACTAAAAAGGAAAAGATGCGGAAAAGGGAAATGATTAATCTAGGCGAGGGTATTGAAACTAGACTAACAAAGCGGTAAAACTATAGGTTGCGCCGAATATCCCTCACCCGAGTTAATTTGTATAAAATGGATACATGGGTCGACGAGTTATTTAGAATGCGTCTCGTTTCGACAGTTAATTGAATCAAGGGTTGTCACGCCCCTAAATCCGCATAAAAGCATAATATGATTTTGGCATCAACAAATATCTCAGAAATTACGCACGTAAGGTCGTAAGCACGGGACATACATGATATGCCCCGTCAAATCTCCTAGGTGCAATAACTAGGACAACGCACCCGAAATAGAACCGTAAACACCATCACCAAAGCCAAGCAACGCGTCAACTCGAGTGAGTTCAATTCAAACACAACCTAATTTAATTTAGCTAGAAAGCATATTAAAAACGCGGTAAATAAACGCGGTAAATCTACACTAGAAAGCGATTAAATCAAAGCATGTAAATAAAGCATGGAAATTAAACTAGAAAGCAAGAAATAAGGAAATACACACTATATTAAAATGGAGAGGATAATGAATAGTGCAACATTCAACCCAAATGGGGTGTCAAACCAAGAACAATTGAAGAAGAACTCTACAAAACCCTCAAACCCTAAGCTACAACTCTGTAAAATCTATCCTAAAGCTTAATATCTGATATTTACAACAAAAGTGCTTTATATAGTAAGTGGGAAATGAAGAAGAAAAGAAAAAAGAAAAGAAAATAAAGGCCAAAATATCTCCTGGAAACAGGGGATCGATCAATCGACCCAAACCTTCGATCGATCGATGATGAATAAAATTTCCCACTATCGTGAAGGATCGATTGATTGACCCAAACTGTCGATCGATCGATCGATCAAGCAGGTATTAGCCAAGCTGCATACTGCATTGCTGTTTTGGCTTGATTGGTTTTCTCGTCCTCTGAAATCGCCGTAACTTCTTCATACGGACTCGGAATCGCGCACCGTTCGCTGCCACGCGAAGCTTGCAAGACGACACTTAGCATCCAAATACCTATAAAAGGTCAATTAACTCTTACAAAACATGTTAACATAGAAATCTGAGGTTGTCTGGTTAACGAACATAAATATAGGGAATAAGATACCCGAGGGGGCAAAAATGCGTAGGTTCAAGGGATGAAATACGCAATATTTGTGTCGTATCACACCCCTTAACTTACACATTGCTAGTCCCTAGCAATGAAATAGGATGAAACAAGAACTAAAAGCAAACCAAAAGCAAGAGATAGTACAAAAGTATGGTATAAAATCATAAGGCCACTTACGCGGGCGATTCGATTTCATTTAGCGTATGCAATAATCCGTTAAAACCCTAGGTCACCCTAGCGGACGAGTGTAGTCTCGTGAGGGTTTTCAGGGATAGCACCCATAAAGATCAAATGGTTTCCTCAAAATATTCCCAACCCAACATGCGACAAGTCCACAATGGCGAAAAAGATTTCATACGCATTATAAGCACTTTGAACGGATTCAAACAAAAGTCCAAATCATTAACATTATAGAATGCACCTCATAGAATTGAAACCTTACAATGTGGGAGGGGGATGAGCACATGCAAAGTGTGATTTAGCGAAAAACTTATATAAACCGGATAAATATTAAAGCAAGCATATATTCAATCCTCACATGCATTACACTCATCAAGCGAATTCACTCGAAACAGGGAGGTAACACACGGAAAATGCGGGCATAAAGAGTAAATGGAAATGGAAACTAGGCCGCAAACATGTCAAAAATGAAGAACGCTATATATAAAATGAAAAACTGTAATCTCAATGAAAGATACCGCACATTAAAAGAGGCAAAATGCATTTTCATAGATTATCAAAACTATTATGACTTTTGAATTACATCAACCTAAGATCACATAGGACTTGTAAAGGGTTGTAATGTAGGTATAGCTAGGGTACGAAATGAAAACAATGTATGTACGGATTCAAAGTGTTCGGGATGAAAAGTCGGGATAATGGAAAAATTCGGGAAATATCAAAATTGGAAAACAAGTTCCAAAAAGGCATTAGATATATCATCGAGGAGAGCAATCAAAGTTTTTTGAACTATATACACAATTTTTACAACTTTCTCATTATTTTATTTTCTTTTATTTTCTCATTTTTCTTTTGTTTTCTTTTGCTTTTTGCTTTCTCTTTTTCTCTTTTTTTCATATCTCTTTTCTTTACTTTTCTCAGTCTCATATGTGTGAATTGCAACCACAAGAAAATAACATCATTCAATCCCAAGTAACATTACAAACAAAGGTACGGAAGGTAATATGTATGGTGTATAACTCCAATTTGGAGTTGGTTATGGGATTTTGGGTGATGAAACGAAAGGCTAATATTTAGGCTCAAAGGGGTTGACGAGGGTAAACATATAAGGTGAGGTCAAGGCTAATATGGGTGATATAACAAAGATGGCCTATGATCATTTAAAAAAGTTTACACAATTCTCGAGTCAAAACAATATATGAAAATCATGCTCAAGTAACACATTTCAAGTATGAACTCAATTAATGAACGACCAAATGAAAGAATAGAGAGATTACCGACGAATTAAACGTTTTCAAAGAGGAAAGAATAGTGTATAACACTCACAAATGACAAAAGGCACAAATCTTACTCGGTGTAAGTATATACAATGCAACAAAAGATTATCGAGTTATAAAAATCTTAAACCAAATCAATAAGACAAGAAAGTGCATGTGCTCATGGGATTAAAGTTTAATTCATCTAGTTATTCATAATATCAATAAGTGAGACTAAAGTCTAATAACTTCTAAAATCGAGAACATGCATCGTTGAGCTATCTATTGGATCGGGCAATTATTGAAATTTATCGGAAACAAAGGCAAAATGCCCAATAAAGGAGAGAAAAGAAAGAAAATCTTTTTGAAATTTTTGAATTTTCTAAGAAAAGCATACTAAGTAACTAACATGTGAGCAAAGACATGGACTAAATAAAGAAATGGATAGAATATCCCACACCCCCTAGCTTAAAATCTGACATTGTCCTCAATGTGAATTAAGAACCACGCTAAAAGAGAGGAAAAGAGCGATATTACCCAAAACTGGAGCGATCCCCATAAGAACAAGTCCAAAGAATCTACAAAACAAGTTAGTACCGAGCATAACGAAAATAAATAACAAAAAGTTAACTAATTGTACTAGACTAAGTTAAAAGAAAGAAAAAATAAAAAGAAAGAAAGAATAAAAAGCTAACTATATACAACCTACTATTTAGGCTTCACACTAACTGTACACTAGAAGTCTAAATAGCTGAGGGTCCACTACAAAAACGATTTGACTTTGGAGGATAACCGGTGTACCCTCACATACAAGCATGCCTTCAAAAAAATATGGATTTCGTTTGAAAAATGGAAGGCATGTGTAAGGCGTAAGAAATGAACCATCGTCAATTAAAAGTTTTGGTGGGACGATGGGGGATTTGGATTGAACGGGTGACAAAAACATGTGGGGACGGGGAAAAGATGAATATCCTCCCAATGATTTTGAAATTGGAATGGGAGGTGGCACACACAAAGGCAAAGATGCGATTGTGGAGGGCGACTCGAGTAAGTACTCCTCATCGGCGAAAAGGTTTAAAACATTAAAGTTTAAAACTGAATCATCGGGTACTTGTGACAGTGTGATAACAGAGAATGAAAATGGGGATGAAAGAAATTCAAACTCATGAGATGAATCATCATCGCATGAATATTGAGTTTCGAAGGAAATAATATCATTTTCAATGAAATGTTCTTCTTTGGGGGAAAAAGAAGAAACCATTTCATTGCAAATAGATATTACGTCATTGTCATCCTCACTTTCAATATCTATTATGCAATGGGAAAAGTCAAGAATGGTTTGTTCCCAAGTAGGCACAAAGTCCTCATTTGGTTCAAAACATTCTTCAACTTCGAAAGTCTCGGAAGCAAAATCATCATCGGACTCAAATAATAAATCCAATTCATGTTCCTAAAGACGATTTTCTTCTCGATAATGATTTTCAATTTTCTCATTATCATACATATGCAAGGCCTCATCGAATGTCATAGGTCGAGGTGCGGATACATGAAAATGGGAACTTTGAAAATTACCATCGGACTTAAACGAAAACTCATTATTATAGAAATTTTGAAAACTATTGCAATTAGTTTCAAAATTCCTATTATAAGGAGGTAAAGGCCCAAAATCATTATCATCATCATAAAAATGCACGAACTCCAAAGCTTGACTTTTGTAATAGTCGCCCAAAGTCATTTTAGATGTTGCAATTTTTTGGGATTCTAAGTATTGACCAAAAGTCAAAGGTTTGCGAGAATTTTGAGAATTATCATAATGATTACCGAAAGAATTGGAATAAGACATGCTTACCCCAAAAAATGGATCGAAGTGGCGAATTCCATAAGGTAAATGCGCGCGCGAGAAATTCAAGCATTTCTAAGTGCTCAAATGTAGAAGTCTGCAAAAATATTAGCAAATAATACAAATAGAAAGAAAATACTATGAAATATTAAATCAAATAAAGTCTAAAACAAACTCATCCCCAGCAACGATGCCATTTTGATCGAGTACGAAAGGTGCGCGCGTGTAAGTGCGCAGTCGTTATTTTCATTTCGCCTACTCAATACAAACAAACCTAAATTACTACTACACTTGCGAGGCAAGCACAGTGGTAAGTCGGGTATCGAATATCCACAGGGACGAGATGCTAGAATTTAATTGATTTAGTGCTCCAAAATAAAAGTGCAAAAGATGATTACAAACTAAAAAGGAAAAGATGCGAAAAAAGAAAATGATTAATCTAGGCGAGGGTATTAAAACGAGATTAACAAAGTGGTAAAACTATAGGTTGCCTCGAATATCCCTCACCCGAGTTAATTTGTATAAAATGGATGCATGGGTCGACGAGTTATTTAGAATGCGTCTCGTTTCAACAAGAAAAGAAAAGAGAAAAGAAAATAAAGGCCAAAATATCTCCTGGAAATAGGGGATCGATCAATCGACTCAACCCGTCGATCGATCGATGATGTATAAAATTGCCCACTGTCATGAAGGATCGATCGATCGACCCAAACCATTGACCCAAACCGTCGATCGATCGATCAAGCAGGTCTTAGCCAAGCTGCATACTGCATTGCTGTTTTGGCTTGATTGGTTTTCTCGTCTACTGAAATCGCCGTAACTTCTTCATACGGACTCGGAATCGCGCACCGTTCGCTGCCACGCGAAGCTTGCAAGGAAGGATACAACTTTCGTGCAGATGTTGGGGAAGGTTCCCAAGCTGTGAAAAGACTAAAATGCTCTTGAACGTGCGATCGCGTACAAAAATTGAGCGGAATGCGTCCGAACTTCACACTTAGCATCCAAATACCTATAAAATCTCAATTAACTCTTGCAAAACATGTTAACATAGAAATCCGAGGTTTTCTGGTTAATGAGCATAAATATAGGGAATAAGATACCCAAGGGGGCTAAAATACGTAGGTTCGAGGGATGAAATACACAATATTTGCGTCGTATCAGCAGTCAAAGTCGCCAATAAAAACCTTAAAGCCATCATCAATAAAATAATTGTGAGTTATCGAGATTGGGCCGATCGAATACCTTATGCCCTCTGGGGCTACCGCACTTCAATCAGGACATATACTGGGCCTACCCCTTACTATCTAGTATACGACATGGAAGCAATCCTACCCGTTGAGCTAGAAATACCTTCCCTGCGCGTTATGATCGAGAGCAAAGTCAGCGAGGAAGACTGGCATCAGAGCCACTTTGACAAATTATCACTCTTGGATGAAAAGAGACTGAACTCTCTATACCCATACAAGGGTACCATCGTTGAATAGCGCGATCATTCAACCGAAGAGTCAAGGACCGTGTTATCTAGGAAGGATACCTTCCCCTTAAAGAGATCTTAGAACTTGTCTAGGACCCTAGAGGGAAATTCAAACCAAATAGAAGTGGACACTATATAGTAAAGAAGATTCTCTCAAGAGGCACCGCTATGCTCACTGACCTCGATGGAGAAGATATGGCGCGTCCAGTCAACCTGGACCGTCTTAAGAATTTCCACCCTTAGTCTGAAATGTCAATGCTCTACGACTCTTCTCATTTCCTTTCTATTCTTAAAAAAAAACTCTTCATTTATCGATATCTAGAACTACGTGGGGGTTGATCCTCTAAAAAAAAACCTTTTGCTTATAAAATGGAACTCATAAATTTTCACGACCCCCAAAGGTACATAGGCAGCTCATGCACCTTATATGGTCACGGTTCCCTTCTTTTTTGCAAAATATTATTCTTTTCTAAACCTCCAAGAACGAAAGTTTATTTTATCATTTACATGAACAAAAGGATTATATGTGCCTTAGAGATTAGTATAGATAACTCAAATGCAAAACTGATCAAGAGGCACAATAATATGATCAAAATCTTTTTATTTTAAATAGGGGAGTTCAGTACCATTACATAAAGTATAAGCGAAGGGAGTCAGACCAACCACCCCTCTCCATTGACCAAATTGTTTCTAAATAAGGCTAACCAAACTTCACAAAATTGTTTCTAAAATTCCAAATACAAAAACATCCCAATCTCTAAAAGTTTCACATAAAATAATCCCAGCTTCATAAAATCATATCTGAAACTACTTGAAGACACAACCTCATCATCATCAGACCCTAGAGCTCCCCATATTTCCCCTTCCTATTGATGTTTTGAGTATGCTCTATGGAGCGGTATGCCCTGACCAGCCTGAAAAAAACCACTACTCCCCTTCCATGGTGTCAAAAAGGATAAACCACCTCTGGACGATCTCTTCTGCCAGAATCTTTGCCACTACTTGCTTCCACGACTATTTCAGATAGTCCCCATACATATGTCATATCCTGCCTATAGATTCAGATGGACAGGTTGATGACTAACGACTCTCCCACAAATAACCCAGCATCATGCGTCAGGATTAGACCAGGTCCTCCACCGGAAAAAAATAATGTGCGAGGAGGCACTATTTGCTCCCATCCAACTTGGCACAAAATCCACCAAGGAAAATAAAATGAAGTATACTGCAGGCCAACTAACCACGCATATCGATACTCTCTTAGTTTTACAATAGAATGCATCTCTCCCCACCATGGCATCGACCAACGAAGGCACCCTGCTCCATAAACTAATTGACTCAGTTCTCTACAGATGGGACAAAATTAAGAAAATACCGAGCAAAGAAATTTGGCACGCCTACTAAGGGATACCCAAGAAGAGCTGCCAGATGGAACCTCTCAACCAGCCACATGAACATCACTGGGCTCCCTTTTAGAAAATCGGAGCGACCTTATCTCCAAGCATTAAGACCATTGAGAGTATCCACCAGTATCATTGCCGTAAGAATACGACGGTAAGACATCCATGCTATTATCATAGCCAATTGGGGATCCACCATTAAGTTCCCCGTCATTAGAAAAAGCCTCGCAGTAGGGCCCAAGGCAACAGCTCCAGCAAAGTCAGCATCACCAAAACCCTTCACAATTAATCCTCAGCATTTGTGAATGTCTATGGGAGTGACAGTCACCTCCCCGAAGCCAAGATGAAAATTATGGGTAGTGTCCCACCACCTCTCTCCCAAAGCACACAACACCGTAGTAGAACACAATGTCTCATTCAAAGCAACAGCTCCAGCAAAACCAACATCATTATAGTCTGTTCAACACACCAGATTCAACACAATCTAATGAAGGCGATAAGCCCCCACTTTATAACCAAGCTTTTTATCCCCTTATCGATATACTAACCATGCCGGCAAGCCCGTCCTCTATTCAAAAAGTTCCAAAAAACTCATTTTTCTTACTTTTTTCAAAATATATCCCTTCAAAATGGAAGCTCTTTTTCATCCAAGCCTCGAAGGCCATCTTCTACTCAAACATATTCAAAGATTTCCAAAAAATACAATTTTCCTACTTTTTCTTAAAGAAAAAACTCACCAAAAAATTAAAGTGCATGTAGAGTAAACAACTAAATCATGATAATACAATTGAAAAGATGCATCTCTTTTTTGCCTTTTGAGACTCTTTTTAAGTACAAAGTCGTTAAATCAAGCATGGTCATTGCCAAACTCCTCCAGTCACAATGACATATCTATAAGAAAATCTTGAAAGGAAAGAACCGAAAATGGATGTCACCTCATCTATGACACCACTCTCTCCTAGGTACCATACGTACCCAAACTCGTGCGCCATCAATATCCACATCTGTGAATGGTTATCGTCATCCCCATATCCCAAGGATCCATCCCCCAGGGATAAAAGGTCACCTGCAATCCTCAATAGAGAATCATCCTTTACTCAAGAGACAAAAATTCCTAAAAATACCAAACAAATATTGAAACATTTTTTTCATCAGGAAAACCATTTTTTAGAACACTAAACCCCTTACAAACTCCCGAACTCCCTGGTAGGATTAATTTTACGCTCTTATCCCCAACATAAACCCTAAACATATTCCACAAATAGGACCAACAATGCGCCCGCATCCCAAAGTCCACTACAATTCCCAAGTAGAATCACAAATCTCAAGTTTTCCCCAGCAGATTCCAAACCTCAAATCAAATGCTTCCCCAAAAGGATTGCAAAATAATACCTTCCCAATTCCCCAACTGAATTTCCAGGCCAAACTTTCTCCCAATCCATCCACCAGCAGAATTTTAGGTAGCGTCTGCAATCAAAATCCCTCACGAATTCTTCAAAAAAGTTACCCCCTCTCAAAATAATGTAATCCCCAATCGGATGTTTCAATGGGTAAAACCTTTCCCGACAGAGTCTCAAAATAATACAATCCTTAGCGGAACAACAAGTGCATCTGCATCCCCAAAATAATTTAAAATTTTCCTAAGAGAATAACTCCCCGTGTTATAATTTTAGGTCCTCAGAATTGACCTCGATCCACAGAATCGATCTCTATAATTTTGGGTCCTCAGAATTAACCTCGACCCATAGAGTCGGTCCTTATAACTTTAGGTCCTCAGAATTAACATCGACCCACATAATCGGTCTCTAAAACTTTACGTCCTTAGAATTGACCTCGACCCGCAGAATAGGTCCCTATAAACTTTAGGTCCTCAAAATTGATCTCGACCTGCAGAATCGATCTCTAAAACTTTAGGTCCTTAGAATTGACCTCAAACTGCATAATAGGTCACCACCAACACAAACTTAGGTCCTCAAAATCGACCTCGACCCTATAAACCGATCATCCTAGTCCCTTTGGTCCGTGAAATTAACCTCTTTTCTAAACATCCATGTGGTGTCTATTAGAAGGCCTTCACTTATTTCAAGATCATCCTCGAGGGGCTCTGTAGACACCATATTCTAAGACCCCCTAAGCATCTCCTTAGGTCCCTAGAACTTCCTCCTTCACCATTAACCCTATGTCATGCTCCGAGTATTGATCTAGAGGTCATTAGGCACTCTTAGGCCCCGTTTAACTATCGATCAACTCTCTCAAATGAGCGATAACTCATTGGATATCTGAAGGGATATTAATTCCCTTTCTGATGGTCACCCCAATCACGAACCGGCCTTACAGTTCGGACGAACGATCCATTTTACTTTCAAAACTGAACTGGAGTCCATCGAGCTCTCCCGAGCCCCATTTTTACCCCAATTAACTTCCTTGCCTGAGCGAATGCTCAATGAATCTTTGAAGGACCATGAATTCACTTTCTAACGGTTTGCCCCATGTACGAATCGACCTTACATTTAGGACGAACGGACCATTTTCCCTCGAAAACTGATCTGGAGATCATTGGGCACTCTCGGGATCTATTTGACTCTCGTCAACTCCTCACTCGAATAAGACTGAATGAATCTTCGAACGGCTCTAAATACCCTTTCTAACCCCCCCCCCCCCCCCCCCCGCGTGTGCGAATCCCTTATGGTACGGGTGAATGACCCGTTTTACTCAGAAAGGTCATCGAGCACTTTCGAGCCCCGTTTTACCAAGGTCAAGTCTTTGAACCGAGCAAAGCTCTTTAGAACATTGAAGGGCCCTGTTGAATCTTTCTAACGATTCACCTCATGCATGAATCGGCCTTACAGCTTACCCTAACGATCCATTTTTCTCTTATCTAAAAGACCGTCGGGCGCTTTCGAGACCCGTTTGACCACAACCAATTACCGAACCCGAATTCTTAAAGGGGTTTAAATACCCTTTCCCACGGTTCATTCCGTGCATAATTCAGACTTACGAATTGCATTTTACCATCATTTTTCCAGAAAATCTGTCTGAGACTGACGAATGGCAAACCCATTTTCCTGCCTATCGGTAGTGTAAATAGGGTTGCCTGCCAATAGGCATGTCAAGGGCAATGTCGATCGGTACCCCCATTGACCCTATATAAGTGGAGCATGAGTTCACTTCGAAAGGCACCTCAGAAACATCCCTCTCAGAGATCTCAGCCGCATTCTCTCGAAGTCAGCGTCGTTTTCATATTGAAACCTCTCATGCACATTCCACTTCCATCCTTTCCTTACCCAATTTAGCAAATTCCCTATTCTCTCCTCCTACCACCTTCATCCACTTGCATGAGCAGCCCTTCAATAACAAAGATCAATCTTAAAGCTTCCAAAGAAGGTCCAAACCTTTCACTCTCTCTTTAAATTCTCTTATTTTTGCATTAGTTATTTAATTATTACCTTAGCATTTCATCTTTATTAGATCACACATATTAATATCCAACCTTTTTATTAGTAGTATTGCACATACTATATTTTCTATAAAAAAAACTAAAGAAAAGAAAAAATTCCAAACGAGGATTTCTCACTACATTTTTCCACATTAAAACATCCTTGTTCTACACACACACATATAAGAAAAGTCCCCGATTAAATTTATGGAATAAACCCCACCTCCCTGTTATATGCGAACTACGTGGACTTTAATGCCTTTTTAGGCTACGTAGGCGTCTTGTGTAAAATCCTAGATTCGAGTCCTCCTTTCTTATTTTGGTTTGTATATTATTTCCATGTCATATATTTGTGATTCATTCTCGCGTTTTTTCAAACGCATATCGTCGTTCTTTTATAAACGATCACTAACCCAACGAATGCAGACATTATATTTTTAATGACTATTTTGGGAACACTCCTAAGGATGACCACACTCCGCCTTTATCCATGGCACGAGTCGAGTAATTCCACTCTCCATTTATATGTACACGCACACTTCATAGAGTTATTAAGGAGAATAATAACACATGCCCATGAGAGACTGAAAGGGCGGGATGGGTGCCTAACACCTTCCCATTCCGTAACTTATCTCTTGAATCCTTGAATTAATTGTCTTAGTAAGAATCAGTATGTCTATGATGTCGTTCTCTCAAGGAGGCAACATTTCTTTTGCCTGTTTTGTGCAAAATAGGTTGGAAACTCTATTTTATACATCACCCCAATTGACGACGGTCGAAGCGCCCCAAGGAAGAGCGGGAGACCCCCCCCCCCCCCCCCCCCCGCGCTTCGATCGGGATGATATGGAAACACCTACCTTTAAATACCTCTTTAATTTACTCTAATCCCATTTTACCATTTAATCATAGGTGTGAAAAGACCATCCTACCATTATACGGGTCCAACTATATCTAAAAATCCCCAAAACTCAATAAAAACACTTGGGTACCTATTCTGGATTATTTCGACCCTTTTCGGATCACTGATGCACTCGAAAAGGTCATTCGAGTCACCTAACTACAAATATTCTACCATCCCATTAACCAGACTAGACATCTGCGTACCGTACACATCACACACACACACACACACACACACACATATATATATATATATATATATATATATATATATATATATATATATATATATATATATATATATATATATATATATATATATATATATATATATGTGTGTGTGTGTGTGTGTGTGTGTGTGTGTGTGTGTGTGTGTGTGTGTTAATCCTTTAGCTAATCCTTTATCTTGGTAATTGATATTTCTCGAAATCCAATTTGATTTTCCCCAATAAAATTAATTATTGAATACAAAGAAAATGAAATAATCATAAAAGTATGGGGTATTACACGTGTCATACCACATGATTTTTTGGTTGTGTTTGAGATTGCGGCTTGAACCCATATTTATGACTCGACTTGTTGGTTGTCAGTTATCTTGTGGATTCCATGTGTATTACGACACTCTATACTCTCATTATAGGGCTAATGAGGGGGTGAGTTTGGTTATCATAATCAAGATTTTTTTATTATGGGGGTTTTTCTATGGAATAACCAAAGTGTGATATTTAAGATGTAATAGATATTATATTAGGTTTCATTATAGTTTGGTTGGATACTTCTCGTGAAAAAATATTTAGCCATGAAAAAATAAAGCCAAAATGATCAATTCATAGATATACAATAGATAGAGAGATTCTTTTTCATTAGAATATATGGATGTTGAAATTGAGGATCATATGGCTTCTTTACATTAAAGCTTCTGCATGCAAATTCTGAAGATTGAAGACTAAATCCTTTTGCTAGTTTTTGATTGAATTGTCTCGAGGTAATACACACACACACACGATTATATTTTTATGAAAAATGATTTTTATGAAAAATGATTTTTATGAAATGATCAAGTGAAATTTTTCGAAAAGGCAATGCCTTGTATGCTCATTTAGGTTAATCTTGAATTCTACGTATAAGTTTATGCACAACATGGTTTTGTACTTGTTCTCACAGTAGCATGGTTTAGGAAAAGAAAACATTAAGCCTAAAATCATGTGCATGACTGCAAAACCTTACAATGCACGCGATAAAAACATTTTTAGGCTTCTCATGCTTACTGATTAAAAGTGTTTGCACATCTTAAATAGGAGTTTTCCCTCCTATTTTTGGATTTTGTTTCCTAAGTACTTCTCATATATAGAAAGAGTATATTCGAGGCAAGTGATCAGAGAAACACCTTTCAATTATCAGTTTCACTTGATCTACATAATTTTGAGAGAGAAAACTTAGATCTATACTTGAGTCATGAATTATGAGATTTAAGAGTGTTTTGAGTTGAAAAAGCACATAACCTAAATTCAATTATACCTATTCTTATCTGAATTTGAAGATTTACACTCTAGATCTAAAAAGAGGCGAGTTATCTATTAAGGAGATAATTCGTGGTACAATCCGAGACAGGAGAGCAGGACTTACATGTTTGCTTGATGTATCTTTGAACGAATCACTCATTCAAATGGGGGAGAGTTTCAACATCGGGTAACCTCTTCTTAGGGAACAATAGAAAGGTACCTTCTTCCATTTGTGTAAAATTACTTTTATATTGAATGAGAGACTATGATGCACTTATGTTTTCTCACCCCCTAGGTGGGGTTTTCCTCGTATATCTTGACTTGTGACTTTTGTGTGGTTGTTTGTCATTATTATACACAATTTCTATTTCTATAATACATATGCACACATATAAATCTAAGATTAGATTCGAGATGATCCATTTCTAAAATCTACATAGCGCTTGCATCTAGTTGATTCACATAATTAACCTAGATTTATTCCAAAATTTATTAATTAACTTAGTAATATTAGATCTCTCACCTAGATGCATGTTAACTAGTTTTGATCTAAAAATTAGCCAAGTAATTTTTGAAACTGGTGAAATTCTCCCAAAAACCAATTTACCAACTCTAGGCTTATTTTAGGTAAACATTTTATCTAAAACACACCACCCTCATATATATTAAACCAATCCTATATGTTGAGATCGCCATCTCCCGAGTTGGGATAATGGAGGTTGGATCCTTTCGTGCAGACATTGGTGTGTGGTTACACAGGTGGGATGGTGGCATAGTGATTCCACCTTGATATTTTTTTAGACTTTAGGAGTTGGAGCCATTTTTAGTCAGATCTAGTAAGGGCATGAGATATTCTAGAAGTGTAGACCTTCATGAGATATTTTTATGTGTAGGTCGTGAGAGTGCCCAATACATTATCAATACGGGTCAAGAGTACTCATGTTGATTACTATGCGATTAGAATTATATTGACTTTTTTTTAGTAAAAATAATGATCATATGATTAGGATTTCTAGTTATTGTTGTACCCCTTATTTCATTATATTCATGATAGTTGGCCAAATTATATTGATGTCATTAGTTAGATGGTTTGACTTAGTTACCTATGATAGTACTTGGGTTGGTTTATTCACCAGGTGAATTGCTGCGTGGACGTCATAATTATAATAATGTTAACCTCTGATTAGGATTATGTAGCAAGCTCTTGCTATGGTCCTAACCCTCTTATGTTTAATATATTTTAGGTCTTAGGCAACAACAACACTAAGATTGATATTGCAACATTATTTAGCATCGCAATAACTCTTTCTAGTCTTTTGTTATATCTGATATAGGTGTCAAGAGTTTGGCTCCCCCACTTATCTTTTTATCATTATATATGAGATATTGTGTTTGGACATGTGTTGGGTGCCACAGTTATGGAATTCACATATTGAGGATTTATGTATTCCGATATGTCATAGAGTTAATATTTATATTAGATATTTTATCAAACAGTTTGAGTTGTTGATTTGGATTCAGTTTTATATTATACTGTCATTTATTTATTCATGTTATTCAACTATGTCATGTGCTTAGAATGATTTAAAATTGTTATATGGGTTTAATTGAATGCACATAAGATTGTCCACCTTGTGTGTGAAAAATAAGGGGTGTCGTAGCAGCCGGAGTAATTGACTACTACCAATATAGGGTAGGAGCCCATCAATAATATTTTGATATACATGTTACTTTAAATGCATTACAAATAAACATCTAAACTTTTGGCCCAATTTACAAATTTTTACAGTTTTCAAACTAGATATTTTTCCTCTTCTTCCTATTTTAATCCCGATCAACCAAATAATTTGTGTGTCTATACTCTCTCTCTCTCTCTCTCTCTCTCTCTCTCTCACCATTTATGGATTACCTCACAAAATTTCTTTCCAATATCTCTCACAGTTCTTCTCTCCATCCATTCAAGCTATACTACTATTAAAGTTTTAACTTTATCTCTTAATCACAAGACTTAAGTTCTCTAATTAATTAGGCATAAATTCTTCCTAATTTATCTCTTAATTTAGTTACTTTTAGCACCTCGAACAATGTAATCGATTTGACTTTATCTCATAATCTTGCTACTGACTTATCCTAATGAGTACACTGAGTTTCTAGTATTTCGTATAGATTTTATAGGTATTTTATGTCAAGAAACGAAAGAAGGAAACCGGAAGAATCATGAAAGACAACAAGGAAAGTCAAAAGGGCAAAAGTGTAATTTCTACCCAGAATTCGGATGATGCATTTAAAGAGAAGTAGAAGATATCACATTCATAAGCACATAGGAAGAAACAACATCCCAATCGGTGTCCCGAAAAAAATGATATGAGCAGCCAAAGTTGAGAAAAAAAAGTCAAAGAGGCAGACCGATCCGCCCTCACCCCGGACCGGTCCACTGTGCTATACTCCAAAAGACCCCGGATCGAAAGAAAACCGAAGGAGGAAAGAAAATAAAAGAACCGGTCCGCCAGAAAATAAAAAGAATCGATTCGCATGGAAGGCAGACCGGTCCGCCTAAGCCCCGGACCGGTCCGGCTATCGAGATTTTGTAATCTTATCTTCTCCTAAGAAGAGTCCTAGTGCAACAAAAACTCCTGAATTCCTGTAGGGTATAAAAACCCATTCTATTATCATTATTTGCACTGAGAATTAGTATAATTTTCCTTACTTTTTCAGAAACCCTAGATTAGATAGAGTTTACAATTTTAATTCCCAATAGTGAAGATTATTCAGAAATTCTTTGATTACAAGTGTTCTTAATTGCTGCTACTACTGCTTTGGTAAGATTGGGAGTTAATTTTCTTCGTTCAAATTCCTTGATACATCATTCCAAAAATTTTCCTTCGTTTAATGATGGTTTTCTGCACATCAAAAATTATTTTCATTAGTTTCAGCATGCTAGGCTAGATTTTCTAAGGCCGGGATACATAAACCCAGTCTGATGTGTTAATTGCATGTGTATAACATTAATCCTCTGAATTTAGTGATTGATTACGACCGTATTGCGTATGAACACAATAATTGTAGATCTTTATATCTCGTTTGCCTCTGGGTAATCGGGATGATTTAGAATGCAATTCGAGTGTCACTATTGCGATACCGATTTACTCGTCCTCACATTAAGTATGATGCGGGATCATATACGTAATGCATGGGAGTACTAAATTCTGGGTCAAATTAATCAATTAAATTTACGATTAATATTATAACTGTAATACACTAGGGTTGGGGGATTGTATTCTAGTCCTGTTTTTCTCATTCATAGTTTAAAGTTTTAAATCATTCTTCATCAGTAATTTAGGTAATTTAGAATAATTGCACCTTTTCATACTTTCATAATTGCATTTAGTATAATCATTCCCAAAACCAAATCGTTTTTCCTCTTCTTTTTAGAGTCAAGTTAAGATTCCCTTGTCTATCCAACGTCGTCACAACCCTGTTGTCCTATTTCCCTGAGGATCGATACCCAACTTACCGGGATTATTATTAACGCGACAGGCTTGCACTTGAGCCTAGAGTGAACGCACATTAGAGACACTTTCTGAGTCGCGTCAAGTTTTTGGCGCCGTTGCCGGAGAATTAGGTAGACTTAGGATTAGATTGAGTCAATCTAAAACTTTGATAAAAAAACTTCCAAAAATCTAAAAACATAAAAAAATTTAAAAAGCATAAAAAGATTCACCATCATCTCTCACAAGCTATTAATGCAAAATTCTGAACTCACTCCCACACCCCATAATAATCCAACCAGCATTCACGAAAATCCAATCGTTGAGTACAACCCTGATAGCCCCCACACTCCTAACGCCCCACAGTTCTGGATTTCACCTCCCACGCCGTCACACTCAATCTCAAACAACACTCCGTTTTCCTTCTTAGGACACACCTCCGAGCACACATCGAGCACACCAAGTGAGGATACCGAATCTTTAAGAGAGAGAGAGATGTCGCAACACGGTAGTGAAGCCGCCGGTGAGGATGAGGCTCCATACCGCCCGCTGAGAGAAATCTTATATCTCGTATAATGCATTATGCTCCCGTATAATGTCGGGCACTTTCGTTTTAAAAATGGATGATCCAGATGTTACCTCATTACCATGGTATGGATTCTGAAAGGCCATACCTCCATATCAGGGAGTTTGAGGATGTGTGTGATACTCTCAATGATCAAACTTGCACACAAGAAGTGATTCGCCTCAAACTCTTCCCCTTTGTGCTAAAAGATAAAGCGAAGACCTGGCTATGGTCTCTACCTCCCAGCTCGATTCCATCTTGGAACAAGTTGCAATCTAGATTTCTCAAGAAATCCTTCTCACCACATCGAATGATCTCCATAAAGGCTCAAATTCAAGCATTCAGGCAATCTGAAAATGAGCCATTTCATTGATGTCACGAGCATTTCAATGAGTTAGTTGCTTCATGCCCCCATCATGGATTTGATACGGCACAAATCATTTCTTTTCTCTATAATGGGTTGAACCTCACATCCAAGCAACTCGTTGAAACCATGAGGAGTGGTCTGTTTGTCGATTTAGATGGACACTATGCTGAGCTGCACCTGAGGTATGTCGCCGAGACTACCCAATACTGGGATACTTCTGATCCTAATGCTCAAAATCGAAATCGTCAAGTGACCACCACTCCATCGGCATCCGGGCTATTTCACGTAGATAAGAATTTTATGATGGACAGTCGATTGGAAAGCCTTGAGAAAGGATATCGAGACCTATGTGAGGTAATGGGAAGAGGACCAACTGGATCCATCCCAAATCCCGTCGAGAAGGTGAGTGCAATTTGTGAGGCGGGACATTCAACTGAGGAATGCCCAACTATACCTGCCTACAAAGTGATGCTTCAGGAGCAAGTTAGTGGTATAGGAGGATTTAAGGGTAATCTCCTCATGGGAATTCTTACAACCCTTCTTGGAAAAACCATCCTGGTTTTATCTATGGGCGACAACATGCTGCGATGAACCCTACTTCAATGTTGCCCCTCCTCCACCACAACACTTTTAACAAGCTCCACACATGCAAGGACATGTGCAAGCACCACCACCTCAAGGAGCATATATCCATCCACCGCGGAGAACTCTAGAGGATACTATGAATAAATATATCACTAGTCAGACTGCAACCAATGCTAGATACGATCGCCTGATTAGCGACATAAATACAAGTCTGTCAAAGATACAGTCCTCGTTGAGTGTTCAAGAGAAGGGAAAGTTTCCTGCCCAAGGCCAAAGACCTCCCCAAGGTCAAACTAGTGTTAGATCCACCTCCACTGAACATCAGGAGCAATGTCAAGCTGTCACCACTCTTCATAGTGGGAGAGTCGTTGATTTATCACCTCCCCCATGTGACATAATGAAAGACAAGGAGATTTAGCCCGGCACGAAAGAGGCCGAAGATATTCCCATGAATGAGAGTGACAAAGAAGACACTAGTGAGCCCGAGGTAGTCGTGAAACCACCCTCCGTGGCACCGTTTCCTCAAAGGTTGATTCCTTCTCATAAAGAAAACCCACGTGATGACGTGCTAGAAGTGCTAAAGAAAGTAAAGCTGAACTTACCTTTCCTCGATGCCATTAAGCAAATTCCAGCTTATGCAAAAGTCATCAAAGACTTTTTGACGGTAAAAAGAAAGATGAAGGTAAAGAAGAACGTATTTCTAGCACAGAACGTGAGCTTCATTCTACTAAATGATCTCCCACCTAAATTCAAAGATCTCGGTGCACCCACCATTTCCTGCATCATTGGAGAAAACAAAATCGAAAAATCCTTACTTGATTTGGGAGCAAGTGTCAATATCCTCACTTATTCCATTTATAGGAAACTTGATTTGGGTGATCTCAAGCCCACGAAAGTCACTCTCTAATTAGAGGATCGAACCGTGAAGATTCCAAGAGGAATAGTTGAGGACGTGATCGTCCAAGTTGACACTTTCTACTTTCCGGTAGACTTTGTCATTTGGGACACGGAGCCCTCCTTCACCTCGAGCAACCATGTTCCCATCATCCTTGGGCGCCCGTTCTTAGCTACGACTAATGCAATCATCAATACTCGGAATGGGCGAATGCAACTCACCTTTAGGAACATGACATTAGAGACCAACATCTTCCACATAGCCTAACATACGGGAGAAGAAGATGATCTTCACGTGGTGAGCTTCATAGATGAGATAGTAAAGGAGTACTTTGAGGAGAATTTTTATGGCGATGCCTTAGGGTCCTGTCTAGTGTCGAGACAGGAAAGTGAGGGGACGTACACCGACTACGAGAGGGAGGTTGGGGAGTTGAGAGAATTACTCGATTAGAGAGCGTCGGACGAGGATACGAGAGATGTTAATTGGGTTTCTAGATTCGAGGAAATACCACCGAGGGATACACGCATGGTTCCCTTCGACGAAAAGTTTCCAACCCTCGAATTGAAGCCCATATTAAATATGCATACCTAGGAGAGGATGAGACATTTCCTGTTGTTGTCTCCTCTAGCCTAGATGAAGAGCAAGAGGGAAAACTGTTGAAAATTTTGAGGAAGCACCTAAGTGCGTTTGGTTGGTGCATTGTTGATTTGAAGGGGATAAGTCCTTTGATTTGCACTCACAAGATCCATCTTGAAGAGGATGTCAAGCCCTCAAGAGAAATGCAAAGAAGACTAAATCCCAACATGAAAGAAGTTGTGAGAACCGAAATTATCAAGTTATTATATGCTGGGATTATCTACCCAATCTCGAATAGCAAGTGGGTGAGCCCTATTCAAGTTGTCCTGAAGAAGTCGGGTATAACAGTGATTGAGAATGCCAAGGGAGAGCTAGTTCCCCAACGTACCACCACCGAGTGACGTGTTTGCATTGATTACTTGAAACTCAATGCGAGAACTAGGAAAGACCATTTCCCCTTTCCATTTATTGATCAAATGCTTGAGAGAGTCGCGGTGTGTGGAAAAGAACTTAGTGTTGAATTGGGAGAAATGCCATTTCATGGTCACCGAGGGAATAGTTCTTGGAAACATAGTATCATCCAAGGGGATAAAAGTTGATAGGGTAAAGATAGATGTCATCGCTGACCTTCCCCCACCAAAATCGCTTAAAGACGTGCGCTCCTTCTTGGGCCACGCGGGGTTTTATCGAAGATTCATTAAGGACTTTAGCGCCATCGCTAGATCCTTAACCAACCTACTCATAAAGGACACCCCATTCTAGTGGACGAAAGCATGTCAAAACTCTTTTGAAAAACTGAAAACCATGCTTGTGTCCACTCCCATCATGCAAGTTCCGAATTGGTCTTTACCATTAGAACTTATGTGTGATGCTAGCGATTTTACGATAGGGGCATTTTTGGGCCAAAGAATAGATAAGCAGGCTCATGTCATCTATTACACTAGCCAGACTCTTACCGTACCACAACTCAACAACTCTACCACAGAGAAGGAGTTTCTAGCGGTAGTCTTTGCCCTTGATAAATTCAGTTCGTACCTCATTGGTTCTCCCATTAGTTGCTTCACCGACCACGCGGCTTTGAATATCTACTTGCAAAGAAAAATGCAAAGCCGCGCCTCATAAGGTGGATCCTACTCCTATAAGAGTTCAATCTTTCTATTAAAGATAAGAAAGGAGTAGAAAACGTCGTTGCCGATGATAAGCACCCAAAACTGTACATTTTATACCCCGAATAGTTGTATTTTAGTTGCTATTTCTCGACAATATGTGTCTTATGTGCTTAAATGTTTAGTATGCAGGTTTAATGCACGTTGCGGTGTTCAAGCGCGTATTTCAAGGCAATTGTGCATTTTAATGGAGCCAAATATCCTGTACCCCAAAAACCTCACCCGAAACCTAATCCTAGCCTTAGCTGTCACAAACCCTCTGTGTGTTTTGTTTGTGTCCTTTTTATTATTTTTTAGATTTTTAGTTTGAGTCATTTTATTTTTAGATTAATTTTAGATTTATTTAGAATTTTTAGGATTTAATTGCTGTTTTTATATATTTCTTTATTTTATTTTTAGTTTTTATTTTATTTTATTTTATCTTTGTTTTTATTACTTTTTATTTTATTAGGATTAGTTTTTTTTAGTTTTATTAGATTTCTCTTTTTTAGGACTTTAGTTTTTTTAGTTTAATAGATTTACTTTTTTATTTATTTTTAGTTTTATTTTTATTGAGTCTTTATTTTATTTTTAGTATAGGAATTTAATTTTTAGATCTTTAGTTTTTATAATTTTTATTTTATTAGTTAGATTTTATTTTTATTTTTCAGTTTTATTATTTTTTTGGGTACAAATGAGACACACACACCCATCCTAAATCCCATACACTTTCCTACACCAAACATATCCTATACCCACACCATAACCCATACACCCTCACACACACAAATACACCCTACTCCATCTTCTACCTCCAACCACCTTCTCTCTCCTCTCTCCTCTAAACCAATAACACCCAACCAACACTTTCCAAATCCCATCCCATGTCCTCTCAAACCCGTCGCCGGCGCCAACTGCCACATCCGGCGACGACGACCCTCACCACCTCTCTCTCCTTCGCCGGAGTTCACCCCCTGCCGCCGCGGCAGCTCCATCCACCTCCGGCCGAACCCTTTCCGAACTCCCTACTCGCGTCGACACCACTGCAGCGACCACTTCACGAAAACGACCAGAACCCGGCAACCCTTTAACCCCGTCTCTTACTCCGACCCCCAACCCGTCCTTCCCTAGCTCGATCCACACTCTCTCTCTCACCCAAAAACCCAACTGTCAACCCGACCCGATTGCGCCCAGCAGCCCCTCTGATCCAAAACAACCCAATACCCATGTACCCCTAACCTGAATCCATAACCATTAACCCATTTCCATTTTCCAAGCCACGATCTCAACTGCCAAGTCTCCAAGACCAAAACCAAAATAAAATAAAAAAACCCAACAAATAAGACTTAATGCCCCATGTGCCACTAACCACCTTAAGCCATTTCCCCACAATACCCTTATAACCAAATCAGATTTATTCCCCCATTTCCCCACTTGTCCCCACACCTCATACAATCCATGCACAATTGTGCATTCTCTCCATATTACCCTCACCCTCACCCTCATGACCTCACTCAAAACATGTGCACACCCTAACCAATTTCCCAATTTTGCCCCTTTGCTCCATGCATAGTATAAAAGAAGAAGAAGACCCATTTGTGAAGGGGGCTAGAAAGAGGATCAAAGAGAGAAGGAATTATCTAGAGAAAGTTTTTAGTTAGAATTTTTGGAGAGAAAAATAGAGAGAGAATTAGATAGGAAAATTCATTTTAATTTTTCTAGTGAGTTGGTTTCTTTTGTTCTACATTTTGAGTGTTGTAATTAAGTGATGTGAAGGATGAATAGAAGAATTTAAGCATTTGAAGGCTATTTGGTTTGATTACTCCTCTCTAATTTTCATTATATGCACTTATTTGATTTTAATTTCTATTGGATGATGATTATGGAGGGCTAATCACCTCATTCAAGGGGTGATTGAAACCCTCATGAATCCAAGTCAATTTAGTTTGTAATTTTAATTTTGATAATTCCCTTTGAGTTGTATATTTGATTCCCACTTTATTTTCACATTGAGAAATGGAAAATCAACCTTGAAAAAGGTATGAAAATTTAATTAATATTTGATTAAGTGGTTTAAGCTAGAGATAGACCTACCATTTGATTTTAATATCAATCTAATTTTCATCTACTCTTGATTTGATTTACTTCTTTCAATTTAAAATTAGTTGGACAAATTCTTCTTAGTAGATGATTTGTTTGGTTAATTTTAATTCAATTAGAGTAGTGTTTGTGGGAATTAAATTTGCTTTTCTAAAAGAATATTTAATTAATTCACTAGTTTAATGAGAATTAGCTTTTGAATTAATTAAATGTTTTGGGAATTAATGAAATTAAAATAATACAAGCTTAGTTGATTTGGGGAATTGAGGGTGGATTTCTCTTCCCTTGAATATTTTCTCTCATTTAGTTACACTCTCACTAATTTCTATTACTCACTAGTAGTTTTGTCACACTTTATTTTAGTTTGATTACTCTTACTTTTGTTATTAGCCTTAGTCATAATTACTCATCCTCAAAACTTGTTTTAATATTGAAAAAGCATAAAAAAATAGAAAAATATAAAACAAAAAAAAAAGTAATTAGAAAAAGTGACTTGCACAAATTTTTCTCTTATGTGTTTCATCCTTGAAGTTGGTTCGATATCCCTTACTTACCTCTATATTGTTAGCATTTTATATTTGTTGTAGGTATTTGAAGGTTTTGACTAGCTTGGTTCCATCAACGACATATATGCAAATTCCAAGTTATCAAATGGCGCCGTTGCCGCTTTGAGGAGTTTGAGGCACTCGAGAAGGAATTGTGCTTGCCATCCATTTAGTTCATATTTTTCATTTTTTTAGTACTACTTTTTATTTTCCTAGAAGTTGTGTATTAGGACCTTATTATATATTGGCTTGTATTGCGGTGCTTAGAGACACCATTTATTTTCCAATTAAAATTGTAATAAAAGAAGATAAGCGTGATAGGGAAACCGGACAAGGTAGAGAGAGGGCGTCCATTGGCGAGGATTTAGAAGCCTCTCTACCTTGGGTCGGTAGGACTCCCGGGGCCGACTGAGATTGGTGTATTCTCCCCCCGGTCGACTCAACATATTCGGCACCCCACGGCCTAAAAACCGTGGGAGGTAAATTTCTTCAACCCTCGCGCCCTCTTGTTAGCGAGTTCATATTTTGTGTGCTCCTCCGTGCTCTTGTGTGAATTTAATTCTTGCACTTAATTTTGAATGGAATGATGAATTAAATTGACTAAGACCTACACTCGGTCACTAACGAGAAGGGATTTCATCACCCAACTCAATCACTTATCCTTTGTGTGCTACCCTAGCCATCATTAATTTAAAATCAATCAACTAGATAGCCCCATAGGATACGGTGTTCGTAGGACCCTTTTTGATCATTTTGACTTGTAGGATAACCCGTAGAGTCCTCTCCACCAGGCAAACCCTCGAACGGTTCGCTTTGCGGCACAGAAGTGTTCAGGGAAACTGGGTTTTAAGTGCGGCCGCCCAGTAAAACGGGTTTGTGCTGTCCCCAGCGTTGTACCGGCCGATCGTTTCGTCGTAGTAGCTTTGTGGAGAATCTCTGTGGCAAGCCTCTTGGCATTTTGTGATTAAAGTAGGAACACACATTTTGCAAAAGGCGATCACTCATATAAATTCCGTGATTTTTATCGCCCGCGGATTTCATTAAAATTTTGACTACCCCTATCATTAATTTTCAAGATAAATAATTGGTTATGTGCTAGTAGGGATTTTTCCTTTACTTGTGTGTGTCCAATTCCCTTTTCGGTAGTCCATTTTAGTGAATTCGTCCAAATTCTTCGAGTCCAAAATTTTCCCCACCTTGTTTCTTCCACAAAAATCCAAAAATATTTTCTTTTCTTATTTTTATAAAAAAAACAAAAAACACTCAAAAATATTTTCTTCTTCTTTTCCTCCTATAAACAAAACTCAAAAAAAAAATATTTTCTTTCTTTCCAAAACCTAAGCAAAAATCCAAAAATATTTTTCCTTTTTTCCAAAAAATTCAAAAAAAACCAAAAAGAATCCATCTTTGCATGCCCACGTGGAACCGAGTTAATCGTCGATTAATTCGTTCACGTAGTCTCTCTCCCGTCTCATCCACCTTAGGAGAACCAAGTGTTCCCCTTACTTCTTCCATTCCACCGATCACTTTGAGTTGTCCCCGAGTCGACATCTCTAATCCAATCATTCATCCACCCACCATGGCTGAAGAGCGTGCCTTAAGGGACTATTTTGCCCCGATAACGGCCACCCCTCCATCTTGCATCGTTCTTCCACCCACCCCGGCGGATCAATTCGAAATTCGTCCGGCAACCATATCCATGCTACCGAATTTCCATGGTCTTGAGCGTGAATCTCCATACACTCACTTACGGAAATTTCTCACGGTTTGCGCTACTTTCAAAAATCAAAACTTAGATGAAGAAAATGTTCGTCTTCGCTTGTTTCCATTTTCTCTCCATGATAAAGCATCCATGTGGCTACATTCCTTGTCACCGGATTCTATCCATACATGGGAACAACTTGTGAAGAAGTTCATGTCTAAGTTTTATCCCATAAGTAAAACCAATGAGGTTCGCCAAGCCATTCAAGATTTTCGCCAAAAGCCCACCGAGCAATTTTGTGAAGCATGGGGCCGTTTTCAAGATTATATCAATAGTTGCCCACATCATGGTCTCGAGAAGAGTCGCCTTGTCCATAGTTTTTACAATGGTCTCATTCCTTCCACTCGCACCATGATTGAGTCCATGCACAAAGGCAAATTCATGCACTTAACTCCCACTGCCGCCTACAATTTTCTCCTTGAATTAGGCGATGACTCCCAAGATTGGGAGGGCACCAATGAATTTTCGAGATCCGAGCCACCACGAGTAGGTAGCACTTATGAGGTTAAAAATGATCCCGATTTTAAATCTTTACTCCATGGCTTAAACACTTTGACTAAGACTGTTGATGCTCTCAGTTGTTCTCTTTCTAAACAAGTGATGAATGTCAACGAATCTAATCCTTCTTGCCATGTCTGTTTAAGTCATGATCATTTATCTCATTTGTGCCCCCTTATTCACGATGATCCCGAACCCACTCTTGCCCAAGCATGTGCCTTTGATACCACTCGAAAACCCGCACCACCGTCGTTTACTTATAATCCGAATAATAGGAACCATCCCTATTTTTCTTATAAGTACGACAATCACCTTGCCCCATCACAACCACAACAACATGTTGGTGGTCCACCCGGGTTTCATCAAAACCCGCAAAGGCAACATCGCCCTCCTATCCAGAATCACCATGCTCCTTACCACCAACAGAACCATCCATCATCCTTTGTCCCCCAAGGAGGACCGTCCCACCCCAATCATCAAATTGTCCCTGTCCCACCTCCGTCCTACGAGTACTCTCAGCCGCTTAGTTCTAACCGAGAGTTGGTTCCCCAACCCCCTTATGCCCCTCCACCTCCATCATCCACCTCCTCTATTGAGAATCTCCTCACTCAATTCATCACGACTCAACAACAAACCACCCAAGTGCAGACTCAAGCCATCCAACGGCTTGAGCAACGTCTTAATCAGTTTGAGTCTGAGCGAGAGAAAGGTCGTTTTCCGAGTCAACCCATTCCTAACCCTAAGGGGAATGGAAAGGAGTCGGCTTATGAGGTTGGATCTCCTTCCACTCCATCCACATACCAAGCGGACATGAAAGCGGTGAGTACTCTACGATCCGGTAAACAGGTTGACAATGGTGTTGATGCTCCATGTGATGTTCCCATCCCACCCACCCAGATTTGCCCATTAGAACCACTCCCTAAGGTCCCACCTTCCCATAAAGCCACCGACAAGAATGCTTCCACACCTACTGAGGCCACTACTACTTTTGTCCCTCGATCCCCTTTCCCTCATAGGTTGGCCCCAACGAAGAAGGCTCAACAATTTGATGAAATCAAGCAAGTTTTTCAGAATGTTCACATAAACATTCCATTTCTCACCGCCATCCAACAAGTTCCTTCTTACGCAAAGTTCTTAAAGGACTTGTGCACTGTCAAGCGACGGACGAATGTGCCTCGTGATGCTTTTGTCACTGAACAGGCCACGTCCCTCATACACGAGACTGGTGTTGTGAAATATAAAGACCCTGGTCGTCCCACTGTCTCGGTAATGTTAGGAGATCAATTCTCCACTAGGGCCTTGCTTGATCTTGGAGCGAGTGTAAATTTGCTACCTTACTCTCTCTACCTCGAGTTAGGTTTGCAAAACATGAAACCCACACGGGTAACTCTTCAACTGGCGGACCGATCTGTGAAAGTACCTAAAGGAATTGTTGAAGATGTTTTGGTGAAAGTGTCTGACTTTTACTACCCTGTGGATTTCATCATCTTAGACACTCCTGCTCCCGACCCAACCAATATTCCTATCATTTTGGGTCGCCCATTTTTGGCAACTGCCAATGCCATCATCAATTGTCGAGATGGGTCAATGAATCTTTCTTTCGGTAATATGACCGTCGAAGTCAATATTTTCCACCTCATGCAACAACCGGCCGATGTTGATTCCATTGATGAGGTATGCATGATCGACTCCTTAGTCCAAGAAATGTTAGATACCACCTACCCAGAAGATCCTATCCACCAATGTTTGGCTCACTTTGGGTCCGACTTTGATATTGATTCTTCCATCTCCGAGGTCAATGCCTTGTTAGACTCTACACCACTGTTGGACACTTCCACTTGGGTTCCTCCATTTGAGCCTCTTCTTCTCGATACTCTTCTTTCTGTGGATAACCCGGTCAACTCGTGTCCCGATATTCTCCCGGACTCTGTTTCTGCGTCTGAGTCCGATGCCTCTCCTGAGCCACCACCTAGTTTGGAGCTTAAGCCATTACCTACTGAGCTGAAGTATACCTTCTTAGGCCCAAACCAACATCACCCCGTCATTATTGCTTCTGACTTGACACCGGATCAAGAAGAGCAATTGGTCCACACTCTCACTCAACATAGCACTGCTTTAGGGTGGACCATTTCTGACATTCAAGGTGTCAGTCCCAATGTCTGTAGCCACCGCATTCATTTAGAAGAGAATGCCAAGACCTCTCGTGAGCCACAACGCCGACTCAATCCGGCAATGAAAGAGGTCGTTCGAGCTGAAATTCTAAAGTTGCTTGATGCTGGTATTATCTACCCCATTTCAGATAGCCAATGGGTCAGTCCCATTCATGTGGTGCCTAAAAAGTCTGGCGTCACCGTTGTCAAAAATAGTGACAATGAGCTTGTGCCTACCCGCATACAAACCGGCTGGCGTGTTTGTATTGATTATAGAAAGCTCAATGCTGTCACTCGCAAAGACCACTTCCCTCTCCCATACATTGACCAGATGCTTGAACGCTTAGCTGGCCATGCTTACTACTGCTTCCTTGATGGATATTCAGGGTACAACCAAATACCTATTGCCCCTGAAGATCAAGAAAAAACTACCTTTACCTGTCCATTTGGCACATTTGCGTACTCTCGTATGCCCTTTGGCCTTTGCAATGCACCTGCGACTTTTCAAAGGTGTATGACTAGTATTTTCAGTGACATGGTAGAGCGTTTTCTCGAAGTCTTTATGGATGATTTTTCTGTGTTTGGTTCATCCTTTGAACAATGCCTATCCCATCTCACTATGGTCCTTCAGCGTTGTCAAGAAAAGAAGTTAGTTCTCAACTGGGAGAAATGCCATTTCATGGTAAAAAAGGGTATTGTTTTAGGTCATGTTGTCTCCAGCTCTGGTATTGAGGTCGATAAAGCAAAAGTCGACTTGATTTCCTCACTTCCCATTCCTAAGTCTGTTAAGGACATTCGCTCCTTCTTAGGACATGCGGGCTTCTATCGACGCTTCATTAAGGACTTTTCTAAAATCGCGCGACCTTTGACAACCCTTTTATCCAAGGATATCCCTTTTGTCTTTGATGAAGCATGTGTTGCTTCTTTTGAGCGCCTAAAAGCTGACCTCACTTCCGCTCCTATCATGCAACCTCCCAATTGGTCTCTCCCCTTTGAGCTCATGTGTGATGCTTCTGATTTTTCACTTGGTGCCGTTCTTGGCCAGAAAGTTGACAAGCGCCCACATGTCATCTCTTATGCTAGCAAAACCTTGCATGATGCTCAACTTAATTACACAACCACCGAAAAGGAGTTGTTGGCTGTTGTGTTTGCTCTTGATAAATTCCGCTCATATTTTATAGGTTCCCCTATCATCGTGTATACTGATCATGCTGCTCTTAAGCACCTTCTTCATAAGAAGGATTCCAAACCACGATTGATACGGTGGATTCTCTTACTCCAAGAGTTTAACCTTGAAATTCGCGATAAGAAAGGTTGTGAAAATGTTGTTGCTGACCACCTCTCTCGCATTACTGTCACGTCTGCCTGTGATCATATCCCCATTTCTGAGTCATTTCCCGATGAACAACTATTTTCCATCTCCACTTCGCCTTGGTATGCTGATATTGTCAATTTTCTTGTTACCGATCAACTTCCTAGTCATTGGTCGAAATAGGATCGCTCCAAATTCATGGCGAATGTGAAGTTCTACTCTTGGGATGACCCGTTTCTCTACAAGTATTGCCCCGATCAAGTCATTCGTCGATGTGTTCCCGAATGTGAACAACTCAGTATTCTGTCCTTTTGCCACAATAGTGCTTGTGGAGGCCACTTTGGCTCAAAGAAAACAGCTGCCAAAATTTTGCAAAGTGGTTTTTATTGGCCTACTCTTTTTCGCGATGCCCATCAATATTGCCAGGCTTGTTCCAATTGCCAACACTCTGGGCGTCTCTCTCGTCGTCATATGATGCCTCTCACACCCATCCTCATTGTTGAAATCTTTGATGTGTGGGGTATCGATTTCATGGGACCATTTCCCTCCTCTCATGGTTTTTAGTATATTCTTGTTGCTGTTGACTATGTTTCCAAATGGATCGAAGCCATTGCCTGCCGCACCAATGACCATCGAGTTGTGGTCCAATTTCTCAAAGAGCATGTCTTCACGCGTTTTGGAACCCCCAAAGCTATCATTAGTGATGGGGGTAAACATTTTTGTAATCGAGTCTTTGAAAACCTTGTCAAAAAGTATGGTGTTACCCACAAGGTTGGTCTCTCTTACCACCCGCAGACTAGTGGTCAAGTTGAGGTCTCCAACCGCGAGATCAAGCAAATTCTTGAAAAAACCGTCAATCCTAATAGGAAAGATTGGTCCTTACGCTTGAACGACGCATTGTGGGCGTACCGTACTGCTTACAAGACTCCAATTGGCATGTCACCTTATCGCTTAGTCTTTGGTAAGCCTTATCACCTTCCTGTCGAGCTTGAACATCATGCTTATTGGGCCGTCAAAAGCCTTAATTTCGACATTGATGAGGCGGGTGTACATCGAAAGCTGCAACTTAATGAATTGGAGGAAATAAGAAATGATGCCTATGATTTGTCCAAAAAGTATAAGGACAAGATGAAGTGGATCCATGACCAAAGTATCATGCGTAAAGAATTCCATCCTGGTCAAAAAGTTCTGTTGTATAATTCTCGGTTGCATCTCTTTCCCGGGAAATTGAAAACCAGGTGGTCTAGACCCTTCATTGTTGAGTCAGTTACCCCTTATGGTGCCATCACCGTGCAAAATATCAAGGATGGTAGCCTCTTTCAGGTCAATGGTCAACGCTTAAAGCCTTTCTTGGAGCTAGGCTCCACTCACATAGAATCTATTGACCTTGTTGACCCCATTTATGAAGACTGACCGTTCAGTCTTGTTTGGGGGTGATTCTTATCCCCCGAATTTTCTGCCACCCTGTTCTATCCTCGGTTATCATTTTTGGTGAGTTCCCATCGGTCTGGCTGAAGACATTAAACTTAGCGCTACCGGGAGGCAACCCGCGTTTCTTGTACTTGTCTCATCTTGTTTGGGGGTGGTGTTTCACATCACCCTATGCTTTCTCATGCTTATAGACTTGTACATCTTTTACTCAGGTTTATTATTGGCTACATCTGTCCACTTCATTAGCGGTTGATTTCTGGTAATCTCTTTCCTACCTCATGCTCTCAATTTTAAAAATCATTTTACCTAACATCGAGGACGATGTCCCTTTTTGTTTGGGGGTGGGGAATTTTATCAAAATCGTACCTCTTTTGGAAAATTTTGATTTTTGAACCTGATTTTTAAAATTTCGTGCAGTTTCTTTCATCTCACTCATTGATGTGAATTTTTAATCATCCATCTTCTAAAAAGTCTAGGAATCAAGCTAGAGAATATCTTTTATAAATAGCTTATGTAATATGTAACAAGGCATTTTGCACCATGAATTTCTAGACTCAACAAAATTTGCGCACTTATCATGTCACTATGGTTTAGAGTTGAGGAGTACCACAATTCTAAAGAGAACCTTAAGGATCACTAGTAGAGACTTTAGCTTGTGAGATTTGTGCCTTTCACCCTTTTTGAGTGTCTTACGCAATCTCCGAGTCACAAGTTGATTCAACTTCTTTTGGGTCCGCACTTAATTGTTGTATGATCTCATTTTCTTTCATAAAATTTTGGTTGATCACTGAGAATGACATCTCTTTCGAGTTGTAAGAAACGCGTATCTTGAAATTTGTCCCGATCACTAGGATTTTCATCCATACACCTACCACTTTCCCCCATATCACATTTCCATTCACTTCACCCATTATATTTCCCCATCCATATATATTCCCCTCACTACCCATACATTCCCCACACCATCCATTTATCATTCCATCCATATCATCTTCCATCATTTTCAAATAAAAGAGTGTGATTTCAAATGTAAATGTCTTCAGTGCTGGTTTGAAAAATGAGAGAAAAACAAAAAAAAAAAAAAAAAAAAAAAAAAAAAAAAAAGAAGAGAAGAGAAAAACAGAAAAATAGCAAAAAAATAGAAAAAATAGAAAAAAAAGAAGAAGAAAAGAAAAATCGAAAAAAGAGAGAAAAGAAAAAAAGAGAGTTGTAGTTAATTTGTAGTTAGTAATAAAGACATTTGTGCCTAAAGTATAGAACACTCTTCTATCATATCCATTCATATATCATCATTCATATCACCACTATATCCTACATCACATATCCACCATCCATCATATCATCACGCCATTCTACATCACTATCCTACCTACCTCATCCCATCCATCCTACCTATCATATCCTTCTCATCCCATTTTCATTTCCCCCTCACCCAGATACATACATATTCCCCTAGGTGTTCGGGCAAATGAAAGTCTACGTGGTGAATAACTCGACGTTCTCACTATAGTGATTAGCATTCTTTCATGAGATCAATTTTTCTTTCTTATTGTTCGTTCTTTCATATATGTGTGTGAGACGTTTGAACTTGCTTACATTTACTCACCTCCTCACACACAAGAGCGATACACTTACCCTAATCTCGAGAGTTCATTTGAGAGAGATATATCTAGTGAGATTTGAAGTTGAAGCGTTGATTCCGACAAGGCAATCTAGGAATTACTCTTATGATACTCGACCCGTTTTGACTGATTCACACACACACGTTGAGTTCTAGGAAGGATGTGCCTTGAGTATTTACTTAGCTTAAATTTTTTTACAAATTCTAGCTTGTATTTCTGAAAATATTTCTCATGTGATGGATTGTGCGATTATTCTACATCTAATAAGAGATTGACTGCCTTTCAATAAATTTTTGCAAATAAGAATTTTGTGGGTATATTCCCTGCAAACCCTCACGAGACACAACTCGTCCTGTAGGGCAACCTATAGGTTTAAAGGCTTGTTGCACATGCTAAGTGCAATCGCAAGTGCCCGCAAAAGTGGTACACTTTTGGTTACTTATCTTTCTCTTTCTCTCTATCTTATTGCTCGAGGACTAGCAACGCTCTGTTTGGGGGTGGTGTGATAAGCACCCAAAACTGTACATTTTATACCCCGAATAGTTGTATTTTAGTTGCTATTTCTCGACAATATGGGTCTTATGTGCTTAAATGTTTAGTATGCAGGTTTAATGCACGTTGCGGTGTTCAAGCGCGTATTTCAAGGCAATTGTGCATTTTAATGGAGCCAAATATCCTGTACCCCAAAAACCTCACCCGAGACCTAATCCTAGCCTTAGCTGTCACAAACCCTCTGTGTGTTTTGTTTGTGTCCTTTTTATTATTTTTTAGATTTTTAGTTTGAGTCATTTTATTTTTAGATTAATTTTAGATTTATTTAGAATTTTTAGGATTTAATTGCTATTTTTATATATTTCTTTATTTTATTTTTAGTTTTTATTTTATTTTATTTTATCTTTGTTTTTATTACTTTTTATTTTATTAGGATTAGTTTTTTTTAGTTTTATTAGATTTCTCTTTTTTAGGACTTTAGTTTTTTTAGTTTAATAGATTTACTTTTTTATTTATTTTTATTTCTTTTTAGTTTTATTTTTATTGAGTCTTTATTTTATTTTTAGTATAGGAATTTAATTTTTAGATCTTTAGTTTTTATAATTTTTATTTTATTAGTTAGATTTTATTTTTATTTTTCAGTTTTATTATTTTTTTGGGTACAAATGAGACACACACACCCATCCTAAATCCCATACACTTTCCTACACCAAACATATCCTATACCCACACCATAACCCATACACCCTCACACACACAAATACACCCTACTCCATCTTCTACCTCCAACCACCTTCTCTCTCCTCTCTCCTCTCTCCTCTAAACCAATAACACCCAACCAACACTTTCCAAATCCCATCCCATGTCCTCTCAAACCCGTCGCCGGCGCCAACTGCCACATCCGGCGACGACGACCCTCACCACCTCTCTCTCCTTCGCCGGAGTTCACCCCCTGCCGCCGCGGCAGCTCCATCCACCTCCGGCCGAACCCTTTCCGAACTCCCTACTCGCGTCGACACCACTGCAGCGACCACTTCACGAAAACGACCAGAACCCGGCAACCCTTTAACCCCGTCTCTTACTCCGACCCCCAACCCGTCCTTCCCTAGCTCGATCCACACTCTCTCTCTCACCCAAAAACCCAACTGTCAACCCGACCCGATTGCGCCCAGCAGCCCCTCTGATCCAAAACAACCCAATACCCATGTACCCCTAACCTGAATCCATAACCATTAACCCATTTCCATTTTCCAAGCCACGATCTCAACTGCCAAGTCTCCAAGACCAAAACCAAAATAAAATAAAAAAACCCAACAAATAAGACTTAATGCCCCATGTGCCACTAACCACCTTAAGCCATTTCCCCACAATACCCTTATAACCAAATCAGATTTATTCCCCCATTTCCCCACTTGTCCCCACACCTCATACAATCCATGCACAATTGTGCATTCTCTCCATATTACCCTCACCCTCACCCTCATGACCTCACTCAAAACATGTGCACACCCTAACCAATTTCCCAATTTTGCCCCTTTGCTCCATGCATAGTATAAAAGAAGAAGAAGACCCATTTGTGAAGGGGGCTAGAAAGAGGATCAAAGAGAGAAGGAATTATCTAGAGAAAGTTTTTAGTTAGAATTTTTGGAGAGAAAAATAGAGAGAGAATTAGATAGGAAAATTCATTTTAATTTTTCTAGTGAGTTGGTTTCTTTTGTTCTACATTTTGAGTGTTGTAATTAAGTGATGTGAAGGATGAATAGAAGAATTTAAGCATTTGAAGGCTATTTGGTTTGATTACTCCTCTCTAATTTTCATTATATGCACTTATTTGATTTTAATTTCTATTGGATGATGATTATGGAGGGCTAATCACCTCATTCAAGGGGTGATTGAAACCCTCATGAATCCAAGTCAATTTAGTTTGTAATTTTAATTTTGATAATTCCCTTTGAGTTGTATATTTGATTCCCACTTTATTTTCACATTGAGAAATGGAAAATCAACCTTGAAAAAGGTATGAAAATTTAATTAATATTTGATTAAGTGGTTTAAGCTAGAGATAGACCTACCATTTGATTTTAATATCAATCTAATTTTCATCTACTCTTGATTTGATTTACTTCTTTCAATTTAAAATTAGTTGGACAAATTCTTCTTAGTAGATGATTTGTTTGGTTAATTTTAATTCAATTAGAGTAGTGTTTGTGGGAATTAAATTTGCTTTTCTAAAAGAATATTTAATTAATTCACTAGTTTAATGAGAATTAGCTTTTGAATTAATTAAATGTTTTGGGAATTAATGAAATTAAAATAATACAAGCTTAGTTGATTTGGGGAATTGAGGGTGGATTTCTCTTCCCTTGAATATTTTCTCTCATTTAGTTACACTCTCACTAATTTCTATTACTCACTAGTAGTTTTGTCACACTTTATTTTAGTTTGATTACTCTTACTTTTGTTATTAGCCTTAGTCATAATTACTCATCCTCAAAACTTGTTTTAATATTGAAAAAGCATAAAAAAAATAGAAAAATATAAAACAAAAAAAAAAGTAATTAGAAAAAGTGACTTGCACAAATTTTTCTCTTATGTGTTTCATCCTTGAAGTTGGTTCGATATCCCTTACTTACCTCTATATTGTTAGCATTTTATATTTGTTGTAGGTATTTGAAGGTTTTGACTAGCTTGGTTCCATCAACGACATATATGCAAATTCCAAGTTATCAGCCGACCACTTATCACGGCTTTCGTCCGACGTACCTAGTGATCCCATACCCATAGATGAATACTTTCCGGATGAGCAACTCTTTGCTACCTCTTCTTTGCCCTGGTTTAAGGATATAGTGAACCACCTTGTCACAGGAGTCGTCCCTCCCGATTGGACATCGCAAGATAAGAAGAGGTTTATTACCTGGTCGTGCATGTTCTTTTACGATGATTCATTGCTTTTTAAATATTGCGCAGACCAAATCATCTGACGATGTGTACCGAATGACGAGATCCCAAAAGTCATCCAGTTTTGTCAATCGAAAGCTTGTGGAGGCCATTTTTTGACGAAAAAGATGGCCGCTAAAATTTGCAATGCGGCCTCTATTGGCCCACAATATTCCGGGATGTGAACGCTGCTTGTGAATTTTGCAATAGGTGCCAACGGATGGGGGCCATTACCCGACGAGACATGATGCCTCTTACCCCCATGCTCATCATTGAGCTCTTCGACTGTTGGGGTATTGACTTCATGGGCCCTTTCCCCCCGTCCTTTGGTTTCTTATACATCCTTGTTGCGGTAGACTACGTTTATAAATGGGTGGAAGCTATAGCTACCAAGACAAATGACAACAAAGTGGTGATAAAATTCCTGCAGGAACACATACTTTCCCGCTTCGGTGCTTCGAAAGCGATAATCTGCACTAATGGCACGCACTTTTGCAATAGGCCATTCGAGAAGCTAATGAGAAAGTATGGTGTCGTTCAGAAGGTTGGAACGACTTATCACCCGCAAACGAATGGGCAGGCCAAACTAGCAAATCGGGAAATCAAGAACATTCCTGAGAAGACCGTCAATCCTACCCGCAAAGATTGGTCACTTAGATTGAACGATTCGCTATGGGCCTATCGCACCGTATATAAAAATCCACTCGGCATGTCCCCTTTCCGCTTTGTGTATGGAAAACCTTGCCATATCCCCGTGGAGTTAGAACACAAGGCGTATTGGGCAATTAAGGAGCTAAACTATGCCATGGATAAGGCCGGTGAAGCCCGCAAGCTTCAATTGAATGAGTTAGAAGAATTACGCAATGACGCGTATGAGAATGCTAAAATTTCCAAAGAAAGGATGAAACTCGCTCACGATAACATCATTCGACGCAAAGAGTTTCTTCCCGGGCAAAAAGTTCTTCTCTATAACTCTCGACTTCATCTCTTTTCGGGCAAGTTACGGTCACGGTGGTCTGGCTCGTTCTTTGTAAAGAATGTTTTTCCTCATAGAGTTGTTGAATTAGACGATTTAAAAGGGGGAAATACATTCAAAGTGAGTGGATAAGGCCTAAAGCCATATCTAGAGGCGTGTGTGGAAGAAGTCGACACCATCTGGTTGTCGAACCCCGTTTATGGGGTAGAGTGAGCTGTTACAGCGAGGTCGTCACACCCCCAACGCGTATGGGGTGAGAGTCGTGTGTGTAGTGAGAGTCGTGTGTGTAGTGAGCGTCGATAGAATTACGGTACATTCGGGAAAAAGCATTTGCATATTTCGGGAATATTGCATCCAGTTGCGTTGGTCATTGGTTTCGAGAGGTTTTGATCCAAATTAATAGGGAGCATGTTGCGAAAGTGAAACGTTTCGGAGAAGAGAGATCGAAATTCAGTTAGGGGGGAAATCCAGCTCAAATACAGAAGCCGGACCGATTCCTTTAATTTTAGGGCCAGACCGGTTCCTTTAATTTTGAGGCGGACCGGTCCGCTAGTCGAATTTGCCTACATAATAAAGGACCGGACCGGACCGGACCGGTCCGCTTTCTGCAGGTCTGTTTTTCCCCATTCCCAAGGTTCACCCCCCCTTCTCCACAATCCTCTTCATTCCCTCCAATTCGTCTCCCCAACTCCCAAGCCTAACCTTTCCCTCCCAAATACATCCCCTTTTCCCTCCAAATCCAACCCCTACCCCCATATTTCACCTATAAATAAACACCCTCCCTTTCCCTCCACACCTTCAACTAAACCCCTCTCTTCTCCCTCCCTAATTTTCTAGCAAAAATATCTCTTGTTATCATGGCCCAACGAGATTCCCCCACCAAGTACGACTCTACCAACATCCTCCCCTTCGGTCATGATGAATTCCGTTCCCGCCAAGAGGAACGTTGGTGCCATCGATTTTTCGGCTCGGATCGCAAACTCCATATGGAGCGCGTTGTCCAATGGACCGGGCTGCCCAACTTCGTTACTGCCCTATTCATGACTAGGCGTTGGTGTCAATTCCTCAACGAACCCTATGAAGAGGTTTGGGCAAATGAGGTCCGATCCTTTTATGGCACCCTTGTTCGAACAGGCCAATTCGAGGCTCAAGCGTACGTGGATGGTACCATCATCCCATTTTCATTGGCCCGTCTCACGGCTAAGTTGGCCTAATACGATGTTCCTAATGTCCAAGAATTCACCTATCCAAGAAACGTCGCCTCGATCGCCAAAGACGTGATCATGGAACGCATTGCACCGGACATTGCTTGGACGGGGCAAACTGTCGCCGTTGGTCGCCTCAATGAAAAAGCCTGCCTAACCTTCCAAATTGTGTGCGCCAACATCTTGCAAACGTCAAACGACTCAGTGATGCGGCCCTGTCAGGCCACCTTAACCTACCACCTCTTTGACCCACACACCTCCATCCACTTGTCCCGAACCCTATATGCTGACATCATCATCGCGGCCTTGAATGAGAAAGGTGCTGACCCACTTCCCTATGCAAGATTAATCACCTCCATCCTCAAGGATGCTGGCATAGTGGAGTCACTCAATCGTACTCGCATTCCCGATCCTTTTGGACAGGGAACCCGCACTAAGAGCGCTAAACAGCTAGCCGTCCTTCGGGCAAGGCGGGGAGGTGATAGCGAGGATGAGGCTGCCTTGAGCGAGAACGAAGAAGAGGCAGCCGATGCGGATGTCGAAATGGGGGATGTCGGTCCGGACGAAGAGTCGGCGGACGAAGAGGATGATCCTGATTTTGAGTGGGCGGGTAGCAACCTCACAAACCGCATGGCGGCACTTGAAACGAGCTTCGACAACTTTTTTCCCGATTACCGTCGGGATACCAGCTTGATGTTTCGCTTCCAAGCGGACATATACCGACGCCAAGGGGATCCTAATGAGCCACTGTCATCCTATTTCTATGACCCCTATGGCCCCGACGCGACCGGTTCTTCCCAACCCCCGCCCCAGTGAAGCTTGATGTGGTTATGGCAGTTTTTTATTTGTTTTCCTGTTCACATGTTTGTATGCTTTTCCTTGTAATTGTACCACAGTCTTGTTTGCTATAAAATCTGCATTTTCACCATTTGTTTGTTTTATTTATCGCACTTATTATTTTTCCTTGTTTAGATTTTAGTCCTTTTTGCTTGAGGACAATACAAAAGTCTAAGTTAGGGGGGTCACAAGTGCGTATTTCTAAAACTTCACAAATTCTTAAAAATGCCCAGAAATTTTCAAAAAAATCATAAAATTTTGAAAAAACCCAAAAATATTTTTGTTCAAAATAAATAAAAATTGGAATTCAAAATTTTCAAAAATATCATTAAAAGTCGGATTGAAGTCTCAAGTTGCAAAATTCAAATACACAAAGCCAAAATTGACCAAAGATGGAAATTGAGCGAAAATTGACGACTTAACGAATAAGTGTGGAGAATAACAAACCCGGTGAGATTCGAGCCTATCACTTTTTGCGAGTTTTTAAATCAATCCGAGTTAATTGTTAACTCAAAGTTCTTTTCAGCGCCTAAAAAGTCGTCGAGGATCTCAATCCTTTTATTTTGATCGGTTATGAAAAACGTGTGTGATATTACTTTGAAAAACGTGCCAAAATTGATCTCTAAATTAAATTAATCTCAAAACGCATATGGTAAAGCAATTAGTAGTTTGGACAATGAAGTAGGCCCCCGTTTGTCATCCAAAAATATTGGCCAGAAAAAGTAGCGAAAAATCACCCCTTTTGTAATCCAAATTGAGACAAATAAACTTTTTCCTTTCGTTTGATAACCCGAAAAATCCAAATAGCCTGAAAAATGGAAAAATTCAGAATTTAAGTCATATAAAGGGGCAAGAAAAAAAATAGATATGCTCAACAAAAATAGCAAGAAAAGAAAATAAATGAAAAACAGAAAAAAAAAAATAGAAAAAAATGAGCAATAGCCCGAAAAAAAAGCACAAATGGACATCATAAATGAATTTTTCAATTCCAATCTTCCCTACCATTTTCTTTTTACCCTATATACCTTAAAACCCGAAAAAGTCTTAACCGAGTCCAAATTACGAAATTGGGTACCGCGTGAAGAGCTAATACACCAAAAGATAATAAAAGAGATTGAATGCACGAAAAAGAGGCAACGTTCCCGTTTTAAAACCGTGATCCGTTGATGAGATCCTATCACTATAAAATTTATGTCTTTCTACTTGTATGCATGACTTTGCATCCATTACACTTACTCTTTATATCATGCATACCGAGAGAATAGCCACATTTCGATTGATTCGTTTAGGAGAGCATTCCGTGAGAATTTGAAATCAAAACGAATTTTCGAATAAGTAACGTAATGATCAATCTGTGGAAATTCAAGGTTAAATTTTTGGCTTCTCACACACGCACTATGATTTTAGACTATTGAGCATGACTTGATGATGACTATTTTCTGGGAAAGTTTGAATTATACAATTTTTGCATATTTTGAAATTTCTTTAAGTCGAATTTTGTGGGTAAATTCTCTGCAAACCCTCATGAGACACAACTCGTCCTACTAGGGTAACCTAGGGGTTTAAAGGCTTGTTGCATACGCTAAATGCAATCGCTTGCCGGAAAAAAAGGTATTCTATCCCAATAAAATGTTTTTCAAGAGTTGAGCCTTGCTAGGATTCTTTTACATTACTCGGGACGCACAAAGTTCTAAGTTAGGGGGGTTTGATTAGGCATAAATTCTTCCTAATTTATCCCTTAATTTAGTTACTTTTAGCACCTCGAACAACATAATCAATTTGACTTTATCTCATAATCTTGCTACCGACTTATCCTAAAGAGTACACCGAGTTTCTGGTATTTCGTATGGATTTTACAGGTATTTGATATCAAGAAACGAAAGAAAGAAACCGGAAGAATCAAGAAAGACAACAAGGAAAGTCAAAAGGGCAAAAGTGTAATTTTTACCCGGAATTCGGATGAGGCGTCTAAAGAGAAGTTGAAGATATCACATTCATGAGCACATAGGAAGAAACGGCGTCCCAATCGGAGTCCCGGAACAAATGTGATTAGCAGTCAAAGTTGAGAAGAAAAAAAGTCAAAGAGGCAGATCGGTCCGCCCTCACCCCTGACCGGTCCGCTGTGCCATACTCCAGAAGACCCCGGATTGAAAGCAAACCGAAGGAGGCAGGAAAATAAAAGAACCGGTCCGCCAGAAAATAAAAAGAATCGATCCGCATGGAAGGCAGACCGGTCCGCCTAAGCCCCGGACTGGTCCGGCTATCGAGATTTTGTAATCTTATCTTCTCCTAAAAAGAATCCTAGTGCAACAAAAACTCCTGAATTCTTGTTGGGCATAAAAACCCATTCTATTATCAATATTTTCACGGAGAATTAGTATAATTTTCCTTACTTTTTCAGAAACCCTAGATTAGATACAGTTTACAATTTTAATTCCCAATAGTGAAGATTATTCAGAAATTCTTTGATTACAAGTGTTCTTAATTGCTGCTACTACTGCTTTGGTAAGATTAGGAGTTAATTTTCTTCGTTCAAATTCCTTGCTACATCATTCCAAAAGTTTTCCTTAGTTTAATGATGGTTTTCTGCACATCAAAAATTGTTTTCATTAGTTTCAGCATGCTAGGCTAGATTTTCTAAGGCCGGGATACATGAACCCAGCATGTTGTGTTAATTGCATGTGTATAACATTAATCCTCTGAATTTAGTGATTGATTACGACCGTATTGCGTATGAACACAACAATTGTAAATCTTTATATCTCGTTTGCCTCTGGGTCACCGGAAAGATTTAGAATGCAATTCGAGTGTCACTATCGCGATACCGATTTACTCGTCCTCAGATTAAGTATGATGCGGGCTTGAACCTCATATACGTAATGCTTGGGAGTACTAAATTCTGGGTCAAATTAATCAATTAAATTTACGATTAATATTATAACTTCAATACACTAGGGTTGGGGGATTGTATTCTCGTCCTGTTTTTCTCATTCATAGTTTAAAGTTTTAAATCATTCTTCATCAGTAATTTAGGTAATTTAGAATAATTGCACCTTTTCATACTTTTATAATTGCATCTAGTATAATCATTCCCAAAACCAAATCGTTTTTCCTCTTCCTTTTTAGAGTCAAGTTAAGATTTCCTTGTCTATCCAACGTCGTCACAACCCTGTTGTCCTATTTCCCTGATGATCGATACCCACCTTACCGGGATTATTACTAACGCGACAGGCTTGCACTTGAGCCTAGAGTGAACGCACATTAGAGACACTTTCTGAGTCGCGTCACTAATACAAGGTTTAACTTATCTCCTTACATTAACAATAAATTTTTTTAATTATAAAATGTCATTAAATTTATTTATGTATGTGTAGGACCTTCATCATGTGACACCCCACCTATTTTAATCACCGGTGATCAGTCCTTTATCAAAATAATCAAGAATCTCATTTGGTTCATTCTTAACATTATTGTCAAAAACTTTATAAATTACTTGCCACCTATGATAAATTAAACGGGTGCCAACTTTTATCTTTCATTAATATAACAACATGTGGAATATAAATACAGTAACCAAACCATCAACACAAATAAAATAGTCTGAATCAACCAAACGATAAATAGATAAATAAATAGTACCGAATAAACCATCGGTTCCCAAAGCTAAATCCAAACCATAAATCTAAAGAAATAAAACCGAATGCTAATACATCTTTCGATATATAAAACTGAAATAAATGTATCAACTGGAGGGGTAACATGCCCAAATGAAATACTGAATCAGAAATCCTAATCTAGGAATGAATAACTGAAGCTTTAGATAAAGTCTTGCAAGCCTCCATAATGTTGTAACTATGCATCCCTGGAATGAGTCATCAAGCTTGGCATCCCTATGGCTGGACACCTAAAATATTTTGGAAAATATTTTGACACGGGTCAAAGCCCAAAACTATTTGGAAAATATTTAGCAAGTATTCAAATTTCTGTTATAAAAGAAGTTATCAAATACACACGTTATTCTCGCGTATACTCCCATGAGTTACTCACCTCTCATCTATAGTGCACACCTAATGTTCCTATTTTACCCACCTAGCCATACTACACTACTAAACTAGGCCTAAGTATCTAACTAACCACACTAGGTTTAGCATCACCGTACCGCCCATAAGATATGCTATCGTTAAGCCAATAATTAATTTTGACCGAATTGTTATTATTGCATCATCTACTCAAATTTTCTCACACTTAAATTACTTTTACATATACACTATCTATCTTTTCTACCATTACACACAAGTAGAATATCCATATATATATATATATATATATATATCACTATTATATATACAGATACAACATCCCTCGAAATGACTACCGCGATGCATGCATACTCTGCTATAAAGTCCATATACCTCTCGTACCAAATCAAGGACTATTTGTTTGAATGTCTCCTTAAACCATGAATCAACAACACACAATGGAGGCGAACATAGTTCGAAGCCTTTGGGCTATGCACATACCTAACATACCCAAATGACACGTCGATCCCACTAATACACTGCACATAGTGAGCCGTCCAAAGTTTTATGTTCTGGGGCACACATCCAGACTTTGCTGGAATTGCTAAGGCGGGCTAGCCCCTTTGCATGAAACCTCCCACGATAGCAAGCAACGTAGGTATGTTCACACACATAGAAAATCACATAATTGGTATTCACACAATCTATATATATATCATCGGTATAGATATTTACACAACCTATAATATATCCCGTACGTAGTATTTATATCTTTCAAATACTCGGCGTACTAATAATTCACACATTTTATTATTATTCTAGTATTTTTTGAGTATCACTCACTACTCGAAGGGTCCCAATTATCCCTTAAGTTATTTCAGTAATTAACACACCACCATACCACTATTATTTGCCTTAGGTCATGGTTTACTCCTCCCATAACCCAAATCATAAATTTTCGATACACATCTCAGTCGGTTAACTATCGTCGATCTAAATCCCAAATTTCATCCTCATTAATATTAACCAAGTCGTAACTAAAGGCCTACTGACCTTCTCCAAGTCCTTATATATTTATTACACTATCACCGAAGTTTTTCGTAATTAATCCCACGCGAAAATATAACATAAAAATCAAGCTTAGCAAAACTGGGGAGCCGGAACGGTTCGGGATAGCAGGCGAATCGGTTCGCCCCACCTGACAGTTCCCCCTTCGTTACTGTTACGAGTTTTCCACATCTAAACCTCATCAAAATTCCATGAAACTTTCTCAAACATCCACCCAACATACCCAAAAATCAACCAAGTGTCTAGGGACAATTTCCAACGTAAATAACAAATTTAGTCTAAAAGAAATCCATTCAAGAATCGATAAAATCTCAAAATCCATAAACCCTAGTTTATATGTTCTTCATGCATATTCATCATTACACCCAGATTTCTTTCAAGTTATTCATCACATATTTACTAATTTCGTGTCATATACACATAGGGATTTATTCTACATGGATTCCTACCTCGAATTATGAATTTCACCCATCCAAATCCTAAGAAAACCGTTGAAATCAAGAATTTAAAACCCTACACTATATGGGTATTATAAAAGAAATCCATCCAAGAATCGATAATATCTCAAAATCCATAAGCCCCTACTTTATGTGTTCTTTATAATACCCCGTATTTTTTATGAATTTTAATTATGATGTTAATTAAATGGAATTACTTTTAATTATGGGAATTATTAAATTAATTTGGGATAATTAATTCGGATTTAAATGCTAGCGGGACGAGAGTTAGTATTTGGTTATTATTATGTTGTTGAATATTACTGAGTGATTATGGTAATATGTGATCATTGATTTTATCAAAATTATCGCGAGTCAGAAATACGACAATTTGGAAAATTTAGTTGGGACGCGCGTGTCAGTCGCATCATAAATCAATTTATTGTGAATTAAAAAGTAAATTATAATTTTATCAACCGAATGGTCATTTTGAGTGCGCCAACGTATCCGGAAGGGTTGAGATAGTCAGAAAACACTAGCCGGGGGTTTAGTTTGGGTCCCGGGGAATTTTTAGGCCAAACCGGCAACCCAGAAGGGTATTTTGGTAATTTTAAAAATTGAGGAGTTAAGACCCACGAATTTTAGAGTTTAATTATATATTATTAGAGAGGCCACTAAGGCCATTATCAGCCAAAAATAATAGAAGTGGGCTATGGGAGTTAAGAGAAGTTACAAGAGGTTTCAAACTGAAACCACCACCCACCACCATCATTTTGGAAGGAACTGTGACCGGAAAGAAGAGAGAATCAACCCTCGATCACCAACAACTATTCAGCACAGCAAACCTAAGGCAAGCGATTTGGTTTCATTACTTGCATTGAATATTTTCTCCCTGCTTAGTGTAGAAATTAACGTATGCCTTGAAAGATTGATGAAAACCCAATGGAATTGTTAAGGATTGCATGTTGAATTGTTCTGGACGAATTTAGTACCCAAAACATAGTATTTGATGATGTCAAAAACGAATTTAAAAAGGAGTTTTCATGTTCAATTAAATTCTGGGTTCATGTTGTTAGGGCTTGTGGCAAAATTTGGGGATTTATGGATTTTACATGTTGATTTGAAGGAATTGACCCAAAAAAATGTTAAGAAGTGATTTAAGGTGGTTTGGACTAGTTTGGGAACGTTAAAACTTAATTTTTATGAACTTAGGATGGATTTGGAGAAGAGAAAATGGGGAAAAATGAAGTTGGGAAAATTCTAGGCATTCTCGGAATTTTCGTTAGAAAACCAACCCAGGTCGTTCGAACGACCTCGTTCGAATGATCTTCTAACGAGATTCCAGTAGCCCTTCGAACGAGTTGATGGTTCGTTCGAAGCTTTTCATTCGAACGAGATTTTAGTGCCTTGTAACGAGATTTCAGAATGGTTTTTTAAGTCTGATTTTCATTTCGGACTTCGTGTAAGCTTATATATATGAGTATTAGCCTTTACTTTGTTGAACTTTAATGATTCCAAACCTAGGGAATTAATGTTGGAAACTTTGTGAACATCTTTAGACTTGAGGGAGACCAGTAGGTATGTTCGTGAGACTAGAGTATCATTAGGATAAAACTTTGGGGAATTATATATAAAACTTGGTAAATAAGACACCCCGACTAATTAAATCCCGGGTAACTACTCCTTTATTCAAATTAATACAAAATGTCAAGTTGGTTCAGTTCATAACATCACTGTCGAAAAATATTTTAACAATTACTAGCCACCTAATATTTAAAAAATGAGTTGTCAATTTTAATTAAATCCGATTACATACAATCCATTTAAATTATGAAATACTAATACCACAACCACAACACAGTCACAATAGAATAATATTGGAATGACAATAAATCTGGAGGAATACTCCTCTAATAATCAAAATGTTGAATGCAACCAAGTACAAAATCTGAATCACAAATTAATTACAACCCAAAATATGAAATAAAACTGAGTAAGTAGGATGTCTCTAAAAGAAAATGGGCGGCATGCCCTGCAGATGAGTAAAATAGAGTCAGGGTAGAAAGTGGAGGCGTCTACTAGCGAGGTTCTGTAACTTCCACAACAGCTACATCACGTCACCGGAATGGAACACCTACGCTTGGTGTCCTTGTGGCTGGGCACCTAAAAGATTTTTACAAGAAAAATGTGACACCCCGACTAATTAAATACTGGGTAGCTACTCCTTTATTAAATCAATACAAAATGTCAAGTTGATTCAGTTAATATCATCACTGTCGAAAACATTTTAAAGATTACTAACCACCTAGTATTTAAAAAGTAAGTTGCCAAATTTTAAGTTATCTGATTAACATGCAAAAAGAATAATGGAAGTACAACATAAAGCCATTCACCATAACGAAGTAATGAAATAACCAACAATAGTAATAAGTCCGGAAGAAAACTCCTCACAACAATCCCATAACTAAAAATAATAAGACAAGCCCGAATTCTGAATTAAGTACATGCCCGAATTCTGAATAACTGAAATAAATGAAATGCCTCTAAAAGAAATGGGCGACATGCCCTACAACTGATAAATACTGAGTATAGAGTCAAGATAGATGAAGCGTCTATAATCAATGTCCTGTAACTCCCACAAACTGCTACAACTCGTCACCTGAATGAGGATCCTAAGCATGGTGTCCTTGTGGCTGGGCACCTAAAATGGTTTTTACAAAAAGATAGATTTGAAAGCAAACGGGTCAGAGCCCGAATGTGGAGAGTATTTTAAAAACAGCAAGTGCTTTAATAATAATTAAAACAAGGAAAGCAAGATACATGTTAGGACGTGCTCTCACATGAAATGCTCACCTCTCGTCTAACTGTGCACTCCTAACGTTCCTGTACCCATTCATGTGTTTTCTCATGACTATCTAATTCCAAAGAGTTTCTAACACTCCTACTTGGTTCATGTTTAATTTCCAACCTTAACAATTAAATAGAGAGTTCTACTTTAATTCTCGGATTCCCAATTATTAACAAAACCATTTATTGATACATGTCCCCTTTTATCTTTTTCTAATATTACAATTACTATACCTACAATTAACATAGCAATTTCCTTTTCATTTAGCCGTATATTATTCACATCACAAATATATTATACAAGCACCCAAAGGCTAAGCTGCGGTGCACACATACTCTGCTATCCATCCCGGTACATCACGTACATAAGGATTACAAATTCCGAATCTCTCAGGAATTGTTGGAATAAACACCACACACAAAAATGGAGGCGAACATAATTCAACATATCCATGGTCACGTACATACCTACGCTCCATAGTCAGCTGGCTTATTAACTCACAAATAAGTCGTTCTCTTGAACTATGTCCTCGAGGTACCAATCTAAATCCGGGCAACACAAGGATAAGAAGGCCCTAAGCGAACGTAACCTCCCGTGATAGCAAGTATGGTAGGTATGTCATACATATAGAAATCATATAATAAGCATCACACATCTTAGATAATTCAATATTAATAAAGGTATACTCTACATCTTTATACCATTATTCCAAATTTGTATATTTTAAGTCTCCCGATAATATAAAAGTTAAACTGTCGACACGTCTCACGTCGTAGTTTCTTATACTTAAAACCTATGTAAAATAGATTATTAAGTTCCTATTATTCCCACGTATAGCATCCTTAATTCTAAGGTCCTTACTTCTGCCCCAAACCTCATTTCATCAAAGTATTCAAATTTACACTATTAACCCAAATATTTACTCACTTATCGAATTTCATTAGTTTTAGAATAATTCCTCAAATTGAATTCTAATTAAGGTCCAAATCTCATAACCAAGCCTACTGGTCTTCCTTAAGGTTAAGGGTATTCATATGGTCTCCAACAATATTAATCAAGGGTTAACATCATTAAAATTTAAATAGGGAAAAACTTTACTCATTCTGGGAAGGTCGATCGATCAACCTTTTCCTTCGATCGATCTATGGTGGTCGATCGATCGACTGATGAATGTCGATCGATCGATTGCACCAGGTATGGTTACGGACTGCTTCGTTTTGCAGTTTTCAAATCAACCCAAAACATAGTTTTAATGCATGAATCTCTAATATAACCTTATAGCATCATCATATAACCATCCTACAGCATTAATAACGTTATAAAACCAATAATTCGTCATTCAAGGGCTTTGTATGGATCAAATCTTCATCAAGAATTCCAGATTACTATTTCTTTCAAGAACATTAATAAACTTCTTCCAAAATCCGTTTTTAAATCATCAAGGGTCATAATTCTGAGTTCATAATTCGTCCAGATTGTTACTACATGCAGTCCCTAACATAATTTATAATTTTAAACTTCCAATTCATGGGTCTAAATCATCTTCCAAGATAAATTCGATAATTCCTAAACATGGAAAAGCATAGCTTTGAATCAATTGTAATTAAACCACTTGCCTTAATCTTTCTCTGAATTTGATGATGAGTCTTGAAGGCTAAGTTGTTCTCCCTCTCTCTTTCTGCAGAATTCTCTTCTCTCTCTCTCTCTCTATAAGTTTCTCTAAGGAAGATGACAATGGAGGTGTGGTTGGTTTTTGGTAAGTTGGGATTATAACTTAACTTCTCCCGTAGCCCATTAAGTCCCTTAGTGTAAGTAGTGGGTTTAGTGGATAAAGAAAGAGTCATATTTTTATCTCTTATTTTCGTGGGTTTTATTTCCCAGATTTTTAAAATTACCAAAATGCCCCTATAAGTTACCGTATGGCCCAATAATGCCCCGGAACCCAAACTTAACCCCCGGCTAGTGTTTTCTGACTATTTCGACCCTTCCGGACGCGTTGGAGCACTCAAAATGACCATACGGGTGATAAAAATAAAATTCACTTTTTAATTCAAATAATTATATTCCTGACGCGACTGTCACGCGCGTCCCAACAAAGTTTCCCAAATTACCGTATTTCAATCTCGCGAGAATTTCAATATTTCCAATATTCATATATTGCCAAGTATACACATTATAATCAAATACTAACTCACATCTCGTTAATATTTTTATCCGGATTAATTTCTAATTAATACACATTTAATTCAATTAATCCCCAAAAATAGATATCATGAAAATACGGGGTATTACAAAAAATAGATTTGAAAGAAAACGGGTCAGAGCTCGATTGTGAAAACAATTTAAAATACAGCAAGTGTTTAATATCATTAAATAGTGAATATAAAATACATGATAGTGCGTGCACTCACATGAGTCCTCACCTCTCAACTAATTGTGCACGCATATCGTACCCGTACCCGTCTAGTTATACTACCATCAACTAGTCCAACCCATGACCTATCATTACTTTACAATTCAAAGTTCATTTCCCAATGTCTTAATATAAGCTAGAGGTCTTACTATTTTTAAATCAGAATTAGTTATAATAATTACTAAGAGTTTTCCCATTTTTAACTCTACAGAGATGTTACATTAATTCACACTTGTACTTATATAAAAAGTGCATTTCAATAATTTGGTATTATCAATCTCATCATAATATACAATAATAGCACCCCTAGACTGGTCTGCGGTGCACACATACTCTGCTATCAAATCCCGGTACATCACGTACAAAAGGATCACGTATTTCGAATCTCTCAGGAATCGTTTCGACAAATAACAAACACACATAATGGAGGCGAACATAGTTCACATCATATGGGTCACGCACATACCTACGCTCCCATGATCAGTAGACTTATTAACTCCTCAATAAGTCATTCTCTAACCTATGTTCTCGAGGTACCAATCTAAATCCCCCCGTAGGCACACAAAGATTAGATGGCCCTGATCGAACGCCGACCTCCCGTGATAGCAAGTATGGTAGGTATGTTATACATAGATAACCACATATACTAAGCATTCACACATCTTAGTTATCTTATAATATCAATAGAGGTATATTTTACATTTCTATATCGTCATTAAATGATGCACGTTTACAAATCCCCGAAAGAGATACATTAAAGTTGTCAACCCTTCTCACGTCGAAATATTTGGTACTTATTTCTTAACCCATAAGTGTCATTCGGTTTCCTACAAAATCCTAAGTTTTACTCCTCAACGTACTCCAATATCACAACTATACCCACTAGTCAACAAGGGAAGGTTAACGCTCAATTAAATAAGCCTAATGGAAGTTCTAAATAAAATCAGGCCTAAAAAGGCCATTCTGCCAACTCGTTAGAAATCTCGTTCGAACGAGGTCGTTCGAACGAGTGTCGTTCGAACGAATGGCTTCGAATGAACTACCAACTCGTTAGAATGAGTACTATCATCTCGTTAGAATCTTGTTCGAACGAGGTCGTTCGAACGACCTGGGCAGGTCTTCTAACGAGATGGCAGAAAACGCCCAGAAATTCACAAGTCGTTTTTCTTCATTTTTCTCTTCTCTAAATCCATCTTAAGATCATTAAAATTACGTTTGAATGTGTATAAACTATTTTAAGTCATCCTAGGTCGTTCTTTAACATATTTTTGGGGTCAAATCTTACTAATCAACATGTAACAATCATAAATCCTCATTTCTTGCCCCAAACCCTATGAACATGAACTCAGAATTTAATAGACTACAAAGACTCCTTATAAATCCGTTTCCAAATCATAAAAAGTTAAGTTTTGTGTATTGAATTCGTCCATAAGTATTCTACATGCAATTCCTATCCCAAAATCATAAGTTTCACAATAATCCCATTGGTTTTCATCAAATCTTTCAAGGCAAATACAGTTTCTATACTAAACATGGAAGAAATATTCATTGAACTTAATAATATCAAATCACTTGCCTTAAATCCGATGTTCTAATTTGTTGTTGACGATTAAGGTTGGTTCTTTCCTTCTTTTCGGTCACAAATTTCTTTCAAAATGATGGTGGGGAGATGGTTTGGCTTAGATCCTCCTTTAACCTCTCTTCTAACTTCTCTCAAAAACCTCTGTAGCCAACTTTCTCACTTTTTGGCTGATAATGGCCTTAGTGGACCTTTTAATAATATCTAAATTACCTCTAAAATTCGTGGGTTTTGATCCCTTAATTTTTAAAATTACCAAAATACCCTTCTAGGTTGTCGGTTTGGCCTAAAAATGCCCCGGGACCCAAACTAAACTCCCGGCTAGTATTTTCTGACTATTTCGACCCTTCCGAACTCGTTGACGCATTCAAAATGACCATTCAGTTGATAAAAATATAAGTTACTTTTTAATCTAATTAAATTCATTCCTGACGCAGCTGACATCCGCGTCCCAACTTAATTTCCTAAATTATAGTATTTCTGCCTCGCGACAATTTTAATATTTTCAATATTCATATGATACCATATATACTCCATAATATTTAATTTTAACATCATAAACAAATACCAACTCACGTCCCGTTAGTATTTAAATTCGGATTAATTCCCAATTAATTCTCATTTAATTCAATTAATCCCTTAAATAAAAATTAATAAAATTACGGGGAATTACATACTTCCCCCCTAATAACAGAATTTCGTCCCGAAATTCGGAACTAAAGAATACCTGGTAAAAATAACTCTGGATAACGCTCGCGCATGTCATCCTCGCGCTCCCATGTGGAATCCTCGGCATTATGATGCCGCCACTAAACACGTACTAATGGTACTATCTTCGACCTCAGTTTCCTCTCGTTGTGGTCCAGGATAGCAATCGGCCCCTCCTCGTAGGAACTATCAGGCTGAAGATCGATGTTGTTAACGAAAATGTTATTTATCCCTAATTAATTAAATTAGTTTAATTAATGTTCATTTTAGTCTAACTTAATATATTGATTTTGATGATTCCAAACATATTTTTATTGGGTTATTCTATAGATATTTATTATTGTATAATCTTGTTTACATACTATTATATACATATATTTATAATACTATATAATGTTTGCATTTATGTGATATTGTCCTGATTACATATCTACTCTGACTGAAAAAGACCTGCTTATGTCAAGCTTTATTTTCATGACTCAGTATGCCTAGACTCTACTCAATGACATATCTGAGAAAAGGTATTCACGTGTATTGTACATTTGCACTTGACACATTAGGCACACATGCATATCTTGATCCATGATTTTAATTGTGTGACTAATCAATTTTGAGCAAATTTTTTATAAATTGATAATTTTAAAATAAGTTGACACTGAATATTTTCCTTATATTTGTTTGTCCTAAATATACATATGCGTGTATATTTTTTTGTGTGGCTTTAAGTTACTTTCTTCATGTATGCTTTTGTGTATTTAATATATTACTAACATTTGGTAGAATGAGTGGCAAATACCAAAAGCCGTTTAGATCTTTTTGCCTTCTACGATTATATATATATATATATATGTTTATATGAGTATGCATGCATGTATGTCCTTTGGCTTATATATGTATGTTCACCTCCTCTCTTCCTCACAAGTCATGATAGTTCTTCTTTGAATTCCTAAGATAATCCTTGTCAGCCTATAGCAAGGCTACAAAGTTAGGTTATATCAATTCAGTTCAGCCTATAAGCAAGTCAGGTTATATCAATTCAGTTCAGCCTATAGCAAGGCTACAAAGTCAGCCTATAGCAATATCTGGTCGAAAATATTCAGTCCTTTTTCTTTGAAAAAATCTGTTCGTTTTTTTTTAACTGTTCTGTCCGAAGCATTTTTATATATCAGTTAAAATTTACTTTTCTGATCGAAATAATTTTTTTGGGAACTGTTCTGTCCGAAGTATTTTTATATCAGTTGAAATTTATTTTTCTGATCGAAATAATTTTTTTTTAATATCTGTTGGCATTTCCTGTCCTAAATATGTTCTGTAAAATATTTGTTCTGATTTTGTTTGTACCGAAATCTCTTATATATCCTTTTGTTGTCCTGTCCGAAATCTTTCTAATATCTGTTTGGTACAAATAATAGTACTATATATATCTTGCTTCCTGTACACACATAAATGCATGTGTTGGAACTTGTTTTAGCCATCCACTCACTCTAACTAGACTTAAGGCTATGCCAATACAGGTTGAATTGTTTTTCATATCTGGCCGGAGATCTTTTTCAGACTTATGAAATCTGTTATTTATTTTATATTTCAGTTCGGAATTTTTTATATATATATCTGTTCAAGAAATATTTTTTTTGTACAATATATATATGTATACCTTTCATATATACATATAATTATGGTGATTGATGGACAGCTTGCAAAAGACCCCATTTTATATTTTATTCTCTGTTAGTCTACATTTTGTTTTTAGACAGATAATATAGTTGATCAGATACGTTTTTCCTTCTCAAGATATAAAGCATTTAATGCTAGTCTGCAGATTCTAAGGAGGAGACCATACTCTCAAATCAGAAATTCTTTTCATCATTTATGATGAAGAACTTATCCAAAGCTTTCCTCAACGGCTATTTTTTTTAAGCTACAAAAGAAGAGACCATATTCAGTTGGAAAACAGCACATACGAAAAATAAGAGAGCATCCAAAAATTTATTCAGCTCCACATACTCACAGAAAAAAAGAGATCAACTAGAATTTATATTCAGCTCATACACTCGTTCAAGAATAGCATTGAAGTTGACACTCAGATTTGAGATAGCAACAAAGTTCTATTCAGTTATTTGTTGAAGAAGTAATTGAAGAGCAAAACAATCTTTATCTGCTACAAAGATTTCAAGTGAAGACTTGGGCCAAATTCAAAGTCATTTACGAAGTCTCAACCAAGAAGAAACTCGGTCTCTTTTTGTATCTTTAAAGAGTTTCAGAAACTGTACATCATTTCTACTCCATTTGTATAAAAATTTGAAGCTTGGGTTTTTAGCTTCGGTGGTTGTACTAGTAGCGGGTTTTTGCTGCTCGGTTGTACAAGAGGTGGTTTGATCCTACCTTCAAGTGGATCAGGACTAGTGAAGCGCGGGAGACGGAAGCTTGCTCTTGGCGCGTGGACGTAGGCCGGGTTTTGGCCGAACCACGTTAAAAATACGGTGTCATTTATTTTCAGCACTTATATTTATTTATTTGCTTGTGTGTGATTGGTTATCTTTATTTTAAGCACTTACACTTGCAATTGAATTAATTCTGAAAATTTGATAATTTTATTTTAAGACAGAAATAATTATTTTCGTAATAATTAATTAATTCCAGAATATTATTTTTTATTAATTACGAAAATTGTTTATAAATTTATTTGAATCTTATAATCATAAAATATAACTTGTTCAATTTATTGAGAGTATTTATTTGATATTCTTGTGTGAATCACTTTAGATTAAATCCAGAATATAAGATACGGAAATTGATTATTTATTTATTGGATGTTGTAATCTCTTGTTTAATCAATTGAAAGTATTTATTTGATAATTTATTTATTGTGTGTTTCAAACTCTTATTTAAATTGTTTAAATAAATAGGTAAAATCTATTTAATCATTATTGGTTTAATCTTTTAAGATTTATTTAATTTGATATTTGTATTAAGTGTTTTAAATTAAATATTTTCTGAAATATTAATTAAACCCGAAAAGTTTGTAAAATCTCAATTCACCCCCCCTCTTGAGTATTTTTCTGGGCAACAATTAGTATCAGAGCTAGTGCTCTTCTTATTTATTTTGATTTAACAATCATAGAGTTAAAGATCATGACAAACTTTTCTGTATTTATTTTGAACATTGCACTTTACATTTTTATTATTTGTATGCTAAAATGTTTGATGTCTTGTAGTTTTTCATTGTTTCATTGTGTGAGAAGAAAATGGACACATACTCAACCTTGCATTTCAAGCTTTATTTTAAAGGAAGAATTCAATCCTTGCTTATATGCTAATATTGATGAATCAAGCAGTGTGGAGACAAATGATACTTGCCTCATGGCAAATGATAATGAGGAGGTACTCTCTAATCCTAACTCTAGTGATAGTGATGATGATATTGTTGATGATTATGATGAATTACAAGATGCATTTAATGAGTTATATGAAAAATATGAAGAAATTGGAAAGAAATTTATTACACTGAAAAAGACTCATGCCAAATGTGATTTTATATCAAAAGATTTTGATAATTTGAAATTAGAAAATGAATCATTGAAAAATGAGATTAATTCCTTGAAAAAGGAAAAAATATGTTAGTATCCCTAATTCTCTTGAATATAAAAATATTGAGTTGAAAAAGGAAATTGAATATTTACAGAAATCCATAGACACATTTACTAAAGGAAATGATTATTTTCATAAAATTATTGAAAAACAAAGAATTCGATTTAATAATAATGGTATTGGATATGAGGAAGAAAATGAGAAAAAGAATTATTCTAATTTATTTAAAAATGATGCCTCATCTAGTCATTCTAACTCTTTATGTTCATATTGTGGTAGACATACACATTATTCCAAATTTTGTAAATTTAGAAAAAGAAAATATAATACTAAATTAGCTTGGATTCCAAAAGATACAATTATGTATGCTAATCCTAATTTGCCACACTCTTTTTGGGTTCCAAAAGATAAAGTTTTTAGGTGCAAAACCGGTATTGGGACTTGAACAAAAATTTATGAGAATTCAATTAGTGTTAGATTTTTTTTTGTTTCTTAAGTTGAACACATTCTTTACTTGACAAATATTGTGATATGTTGTTTTCATATTTAATACACTTATTTTCATGAAATATTATTTCATATGATTTTTGGAGTTTATATGCTTATTCATGAATATTAATCTGATTAAATTTCATGGTATTCCTAAATGTATCATTTGTTTGAAAATGTGAATACCCTCACTTTTTGTCCAAAACAAAGTATACTAAGGTTGACAAATTATTTATATACCTTGATGAAAATTTTATTTTAGTACATGATAAAATTGACAATAATGATTATTATTTGTTATGTACATTCTAGTATGTCATAAGTTGCGTATCGTTATTGTTCTTGACGATTATCTCTTATTATGACTACGCTTGAATTTTTGATAAGAAAATGAATTCTGAAATTTTCTATTTAATATTTCTTTATGGACCTAACACATTCTTGGATGGAAAAGAGAAAAACTTTAAAGTTGTGTAGGTTGCATTTTGAGATGGAATGTGGATTTTCAAGGCATATGATTTGGTCATATTACAAATTTCAATTATCATTGCCTAATGTTGGAAATGCCACACTTGGAAGAAGTTTCTTGAATACATCTTTGGTATTTGTAAGGTGGTAAGGAACACTATTCTTGAAATTAATATCATATGTTTATTAATGATTTATTTCATAATTGATATATTTCCATGCATAGAATATTTGTTATATCATATGAGCTTGTTGATAATTTAGTATTCACATGTAAATTTGTATATTTATTATTCTTGATGATTTTATGTTATATGACACATACACTTGATTTTGATGATAAATTTTTCGTTGGTGAATATTCATAATTTTTTTATCTTGACATATTTTTGTGAATAATAATATTGGATTAATTCATGACTTTATTGTATATAAAATTCAAACGAAAATGTCATTTGAGAATTTTTTTTGATAAACTGTCATTTGTATAAATGTTAGTCATATGAGCTACTTGATGATTTTATGATATGCACTCATTAATTTTGATGATATGATCATATTAATCTTTATGTGCTAAATTTATGACATGTTACATGTTTTGTGCCATTCATTAAATTTTAGTGACATTTCATGAAGTATATAATTTTTATAGTTAATTTTTGTGTTACTTGTGCTTACTTGAAAAATCAGATGATTATTGAGATTTTATGTTTTAGTTTCATGACATGTTATATGAATCGATTAGTTGAATAATATTGTCTTTTATAAAGAACATTATTTTTTTTGGAACAAAATGACTCTTATAATGTTTGTGCTTAAAAATCTGAAAATATATTGAAGTTGATTAACTTATGTCACTTTCATTATTGAGAAATTTATTGATTGATTGATTTTGAAGTTCCTGAACAAATTGTTTGGTATTTGTTGAAAATCTGAATATATTGATTTTGTGTCGAGCTTCTCGTTATTAAAAATCTGAAATTATTGAGTTTAATTTCTTATGGCCTCATGATATGTTTCATTCTTGGAAAATTGATTTAATAATTCTCATTGAAAGACTACATCTTATTAGATCATAACAATTGAGAAAGAAAAATATAGAAAATATTTTATCTCATGAAAAAGATGCACTTTAATTCTTTATATGCATATTTGCCTTAGTTGGTATCCCTTAGGGGGAGATAAAAGTTTATTGAAATTTGTTTGATTACTTGTTAGAAAAATGCTTGATCATAACTTTGATATATTGTTATGGATTTAACAATTCAGTTGATTATTCCGAGAATTTTAGCTCGTATCTTGAAAACGGCAAAGCTTGAGCAAAATGCTATATATTTTTTTGCTATTTCTAACTCATGTTATGTGCTTATTTCAAATTACTTGAACACATCGAGTTATGAAATGTATCATGGTTGTGCATTTGAAAGTTTTTTTTGGTGATCTAAAACAACAATTGATATTGCGCCTATTGAAAATTTATACATTGCAATTTTATTACATTAGTGAGAGATTTAATTATGCACATTGATATATCTCTCATAATTACATTATTTGAGAACATTGAGTTGTGATTCCTATTTATGCGTAAAAAGTTGTTCCGAGAAATCATTGTGTGCAACGCACGGTTTGTGTGACTACAACAATTGGTATCAGACAACTATTGGTATCACTTATCATTTATTATTTTTGTGACTTATGCATTATTTGATGTTATTCTTATCTATCTACACATTCAAATACGTGCTATGAAAAATTTATGTTGACACATGTGCGTATTGAAAATTTTATGCCCTTTGCGATTTATGGTTATATCCCATGCACGAATTATTTTTGATAGGGGGAGCTTCGCATTTTACCCGTGACACTGAATTTATAGGAAATATCTTTTTGATAATGTCAAAGGGGGAGAAATATTTCTGATTCACTCATTTGTGCTCAATTTATTCATTTTATGAATATATGTGAATTATTGTTTGTCATCATCAAAAAGGGGGAGATTATTAACGAAAATGTTATTTATCCCTAATTAATTAACTTAGTTTAATTAATGTTCATTTTAGTCTAACTTAATATATTGATTTTGATGATTCCAAACATATTTTTATTGGGTTATTCTATAGATATTTATTATTGTATAATCTTGTTTACATACTATTATATACATATATTTATAATACTATATAATGTTTGCATTTATGTGATATTGTCCTGATTACATATCTACTCTGACTGAAAAAGACCTGCTTATGTCAAGCTTTATTTTCATGAATCAGTATGCCTAGACTCTACTCAATGACATATCTGAGAAAAGGTATTCACGTGTATTGTACATTTGCACTTGACACATTAGGCACACATGCATATCTTGATCCATGATTTTAATTGTGTGACTAATCAATTTTGAGCAAATTTTTTATAAATTGACAATTTTAAAATAAGTTGACACTGAATATTTTCCTTATATTTTTTTGTCCTAAATATACATATGCGTGTATATTTTTTTGTGTGGCTTTAAGTTACTTTCTTCATGTATGCTTTTGTGTATTTAATATATTACTAACATTTGGTAGAATGAGTGGCAAATACCAAAAGCTGTTTAGATCTTTTTGCCTTCTACGATTATATATATATATATATATATATATATATATATGTTTATATGAGTATGCATGCATGTATGTCCTTTGGCTTATATATGTATGTTCACCTCCTCTCTTCCTCACAAGTCATGATAGTTCTTCTTTGAATTCCTAAGATAATCCTTGTCAGCTTATAGCAAGGCTACATAGTCAGGTTATATCAATTCAGTTCAGCCTATAAGCAAGTCAGGTTATATCAATTCAGTTCTGCCTATAGCAAGGCTACAAAGTCAGCCTATAGCAATATCTGGTCGAAAATATTCAGTCCTTTTTCTTTGAAAAAATCTGTTCGTTTTTTTTGAACTGTTCTGTCCGAAGCATTTTTATATATCAGTTAAAATTTACTTTTCTGATCGAAATAATTTTTTTTGGAACTGTTCTGTCCGAAGTATTTTTATATCAGTTGAAATTTATTTTTCTGATCGAAATAATTTTTTTTTAATATCTGTTGGCATTTCCTGTCCTAAATATGTTCTGTAAAATATCTGTTCTGATTTTGTTTGTACCGAAATCTCTTATATATCCTTTTGTTGTCCTGTCCGAAATCTTTCTAATATCTGTTTGGTACAAATAATAGTACTATATATATCTTGCTTCCTGTACACACATAAATGCATGTGTTGGAACTTGTTTTAGCCATCCACTCACTCTAACTAGACTTAAGGCTATGCCAATACAGGTTGAATTGTTTTTCATATATGGCCGGAGATCTTTTTCAGACTTATGCAATCTGTTATTTATTTTATATATCAGTTCGGAATTTTTTATATATATATCTGTTCAAGAAATATTTTTTTGTACAATATATATATGTATACCTTTCATATATACATATAATTATGGTGATTGATGGACAGCTTGCAAAAGACCCCATTTTATATTTTATTCTCTCTTAGTCTACATTTTGTTTTTAGACAGATAATATAGTTGATCAGATACGTTTTTCCTTCTCAAGATATAAAGCATTTAATGCTAGTCTGCAGATTCTAAGGAGGAGACCATACTCTCAAATCAGAAATTCTTTTCATCATTTATGATGAAGAACTTATCCAAAGCTTTCCTCAACGGCTATTTTTTTTAAGCTACAAAAGAAGAGACCATATTCAGTTGGAAAACAGCACATACGAAAAATAAGAGAGCATCCAAAAATTTATTCAGCTCCACATACTCACAGAAAAAAAGAGAGCAACTAGAATTTATATTCAGCTCATACACTCGTTCAAGAATAGCATTGAAGTTGACACTCACATTTGAGATAGCAACAAAGTTTTATTCAGTTATTTGTTGAAGAAGTAATTGAAGAGCAAAACAATCTTTATCTGCTACAAAGATTTCAAGTGAAGACTTGGGCCAAATTCAAAGTCATTTACGAAGTCTCAACCAAGAAGAAACTCGGTCTCATTTTGTATCTTTAAAGAGTTTCAGAAACTGTACATCATTTCTACTCCATTTGTGTAAAAATTTGAAGCTTGGGTTTTTAGCTTCGGTGGTTGTACTAGTAGCGGGTTTTTGCTGCTCGGTTGTACAAGAGGTGGTTTGATCCTACCTTCAAGTGGATCAGGACTAGTGAAGCGCGGGAGACGGAAGCTTGCTCTTGGCGCGTGGACGTAGGCCGGGTTTTGGCCGAACCACGTTAAAAATACGGTGTCATTTATTTTCAGCACTTATATTTATTTATTTGCTTGTGTGTGATTGGTTATCTTTATTTTAAGCACTTACACTTGCAATTGAATTAATTCTGAAAATTTGATAATTTTATTTTAAGACAGAAATAATTATTTTCGTAATAATTAATTAATTCCAGAATATTATTTTTTATTAATTACGAAAATTGTTTATAAATTTATTTGAATCTTATAATCATAAAATATAACTTGTTCAATTTATTGAGAGTATTTATTTGATATTCTTGTGTGAATCACTTTAGATTAAATCCAGAATATAAGATACGAAAATTGATTATTTATTTATTGGATGTTGTAATCTCTTGTTTAATCAATTGAAAGTATTTATTTGATAATTTATTTATTGTGTGTTTCAAACTCTTATTTAAATTGTTTAAATAAATAGGTAACATCTATTTAATCATTATTGGTTTAATCTTTTAAGATTTATTTAATCTGATATTTGTATTAAGTGTTTTAAATTAAATATTTTCTGAAATATTAATTAAACCCGAAAAGTTTGTAAAATCTCAATTCCCCCCCCCCCCCCCCCCTCTTGAGTATTTTTCTGGGCAACAAATGTCCTCTAAGGCAATGTGAGTATGGGTCAATTCGTCCCTAAGATATTTCCTTAGTGAGGAAATATGGAACACATCATGAATCCTATGCAAGTTCTCCGGTAACCCAAGTCTATACGCAACTGGCCTAATCCTCTCGATGATAGGAAATGACCCCACATATCTTGGTGCCAGTTTCCCTTCTTCCCAAAACGCATAATCCCCTTCATAGGAGATACTCTGAGTAACACCTGGTCCCCCACCTTGAATTCTCTGAAGAACCTCTTGGCATCAGCATAGCTCTTCTACCGGTCCTGAGCTACCCAAATAAGGCTCCGTATCATCTCTATCTTGGCCAAAGTGTCCTGAATCACTTCCGGCCCAAGGAGTTTGTTATCCCCCACCTCTAACTAACATGCTGGGGAACGACAAGGTTTACCATACAACGCCTCGAATGGAGCCATGCCAATGGTGAACTGGTAGGAGTTATTATAAGCAAACTCTACAAGTGGGAGGTACTGCTCCCAACCACCTCCAAAGTCTAGGATGCACATACGCAACATGTCCTCCAACATCTGATTTGTCCGCTCCGTTTGCCCATCAGTCTGCGGGTGATATGCCGTACTCAGCCGCAACTCCGTACCCATTTCTTCCTGGAAACTCTCCCAAAATTATGAAATAAATATCTTGTCTTGGTCAGACATGATATTTAGAGGTACCCCGTGAAGTCTCACTATCTCTGTAATGAAAATATGGTCATACTGTCCCGTAGTGTAGTCTGTCCTCACGGGTAGAAAATGAGCAACCTTGGTCAACCTATCCACAATTACCCATATGGAGTCGTGACACCTCTGTGACGTAGGTAACCCCATGATAAAGTCCATGGATATGCTCTCATATATCCACATCGGAACCTCTAACGGTTGTCGAAGTCCTGCCGATTTCTGATGGTCCACCTTTACTAGCTGATAAGTAGCGCATTTAGAAACGAACGCAAAAATATCTCTCTTTATCCCGCTCCACCAATACTGTCATCTCATGTCTTAGTAGATCTTATCCCCACCAGGGTGTACCGCGAATTGCGAGCCGTGCGACTCTATCATTACCTCGTGTCGCAAGTCTTCCCCTTCCAAAACGACCAGTCTCTCATTGAAGCGTAATCCCCCATCTGAACTAATGGTATAGGACTCAACTCCCTCTGCTAGTAATCGAACTATCTGCTCCTGACAGAACGAGTCTTGTGCCTGGGCCTTTTTCACTCTCATAACAATCTGAGGTGTAACAGTCATCACAGACATGAATGATCGGGCCACTGTATCCTGGTGTCCCAACTCTTTCCACTTAGCTTTCCACACCTCGGCCACCTTATCTACTGGCCTACGGCTCAATGCGTCTGCTACCACGTTAGCCTTTCCCGGGTGATATTGGATATCAAACTGATAATCCTTCACAAACTCAATCCACCGACGTTGACGCATATTCAGTTCTTTCTGCGTGAAGAGGTATTGTAAAGACTTGTGGTCTATGAATAATCAAAATTTCTCCCCCAAGAGATAGTGTCTCCAAATTCGAAGAGAGAATACGACTGCTGCTAACTCCAAGTCGTGGGTAGGGTCATTCTTCTCGTGAGGCTTAAGCTTACGGGAAGCATAAGCTATATCCTAACTCTCCTGTTACAGTACACCTCTAAGTCCTTGTAAGGACGTATCGGTGTAGACTAGATACTCAACTCCCGGTCTTGGCAATGCTAACACAGGCGCTAAGGTCAACTTGTCTTTCAACTCATCGAATGCCAACTGACAGGCATCGCTCCAGATGAATGGCACACCTTTACGAGTCAGATGTGTCAAAGGACCCGCTATCTTTGAGAAACCTCGAATAAACCTCATGTAGTATCCTGCTAGGCCCAAGAAACTATGGATCTCAGTCGGTGTCGTGGACTGTCCCCACTCCCTCACCGCGGATACCTTCCTCGGATCAATAGATATCCCCCGGTCTGAAATGATATGCCCCAAAAACTGAACCTCCTTCAGCCAAAACCCACATTTCTCGTACTTTGCATAAAGCTCATTCTGACGTAGCGTCTACAAAATTTGCCTCAAATGTTCAGTGTGTTCCTTCACTGTCTGGGAGTAAACTAGAATGTCATCAATAAAGACAATGACGAACTGGTCTAGGAACTCTCTGAATACCCTATTCATCAAGTCCATATACACGGCTGGGGCATTGGTCAAGCCAAAAGGCATAACCTAAAACTCGTAGGAACCATATCTCGTCAAGAAAGCAGTCTTCGAGACGTCATGTTCCCTGATACGCAACTGATGGTATCCCAATCGCAAGTCAATCTTTGAGAAGAAGGAAGCTCCTCTCAGCTGGTCGAATAAGTCATCGATTCGGGGCAACGAATATTTATTCCGTATCGTGACTTTATTCAACTCCCGATAATCTACACACAACCTCAACGATCCATCCTTCTTCTTTACGAGCAACATAGGGGTACCCCACGGCGAAGTACTCCTTCGGATAAACCCCTGACCCAACAACTGCTCTATCTGATCTCTTAGCTCTCTCATCTCCGCTAGAGACATACGGTACGGTGCACGGGCAATTGGTCGAGTGCCCGACGTCAAATTGATAATAAAATCTATCTCTCTACTAGGAGGTAATCCAGGTATATCCTGAAATACATCAGCAAACTCCCTAACAACTACAATCGAGTCGAGTGGTAATACCATTTCCTTAGAGGTCTCCTCCTCTATATAGTACAAGTGAGTGGACAATCCTCCCTCAGGACGAGGCATCGCCACTAAAAACATCTCCTGCCCGGGTATGGAAAAAATGATACTCCTACTGAAACAATCAATCATGGCTCGATACGCAACTAGACAATCCATACCAATAATCGCATCGTACTCAGTCATCTCTAATACTAACATATCAGCAGGTAAGATAAATCTCCCGATCTCTATACCCACACCTCTACAAATAAAAGAAATCACAGAACCCCTACTCAACGGTGAATCTACCCAAGTAATCGTGCTCTCTGCAATGTCTAACAACGCCAAAGTGCGTGGAAATAAAACAGTGTGTGGCCCCTGTATCGAATAAAATATGCCCCATAGTCCCTTGAATAGAGAACATACCCTCAATAGCAGGTGGGTCCTGTGGGACTGCGGCCTGCTGGAGCTGATAAACTCGTCCGTACTGGAGCTGTCCCTGCTGGACTGGGACTGCGGGAATGGGTGGTAAAGCTGGCATCTCTGGTGGTGCTGGGAGGGCGGCGGAAAATATAGGTCTCTGGGGCTCGTGTAGAGCACCCTGCTGCTACTGCTGTGGGGACCTACCCCTATCAGGACACTCCTTGTGCTTATGGACGATTTTTCCACAAGTGAAACATTTCCCCTGAAAAATTTCCCCCTCTCGGACCCTGCTGCCCACGGCCCTGGTGGCCATTGCCATTCCTCCCCTGGTCGTGCTGGCCCTAATGAAACTGCTGCTGTTGACCATGTTGGTCCTACTGGCCCTGATGGCCGTGCTGACCCTACTGGCCCTGACGAAATCCTCCCTGACCATTTCTGAAACCCGCAGATCTAAACCTCTTAAAATCCCCCTGCTGGGAACCCTGATCACCCTGCCTGTGCTGACCCTGAGCAGATTGCTCCCCGCTGGCACCATTCTCCCTGTCCTGCCCTGATGGATGGACTCTCCTGATCGCTTACCCTCTGACAAGTGGAAACGATGGTCGTGGCAGTGAAGCAGTGCTGAGTTAACCACATCAGAATAAGTGGCCAACGAGAGATTACCCAACAAGTGCTGACGGATCCACCAGGTCAACCCATCCATGAACTTCTGAATCTTTTTCTCCTCGGTCAGAATCTCATCGGGAACGATGTTCAAGAGATTAGTGAATCCGGCCTCAAACTCGGCCACGGTCTTCCCCTCCTGCTTGAGGTTTATTAAGTTCCTCCTCATTTCGGTGTGAACAGCTGATGGAAAATACTTGTGATAGAACTGCACCCAAAACTCTTGTATAGAAAGGATGTCTCTCTCCTCCGTGGTGGTAATGGATTTCCACCACTGCAACGCTGATCCTACTAGCTTAAAAGGAGTCAGTATCTGTTTCTGTACCTCCGTGCACTCATACATCCTCAAGTGCCTTTGAATGTCCTTCTTCCACTGGCTGGACACAACGACATCGGATATAAAAATATAAGTTACTTTTTAATCTAATTAAATTCGTTCCTGACACGACTGACACGCGCGTCCCAACTTAATTTCTCAAATTTTCGTATTTCTGCCTCGCGACAATTTTAATATTTTCAATATTCATATGATACCATATATACTCCATAATATTTAATTTTAACATCATAAACAAATACCAACTCACGTCCCGTTAGTATTTACATCCGGATTAATTCCCAGTTAATTCTCATTTAATTCAATTAATCCCTTAAATAAAAATCAATAAAATTACGGGGTATTACAGTAACCTTTACGAGTTAGGTCGTAAACACTTGAAATTACGACGAGAGATGGGTCGGCGGTCTATATTATATACTATCCAGAAACTTTAAAATGTACAAACTTGGACAATGGTATAAGGATGTAGGATATACCTTTATTTAATACTATAAGATATCTAAGATGTGCGAGTGCTTAGTATATGGATTTATATGTGTATAACATACTTACCATACTTTCTATCACGGGAGGTCGGCTTTCGACCAGGGCCATCTAATCTTTGTGTGCCTACGGGGGGGATTTAGATTGGTACCTCAAGGACATAGGTCAGAGAATGACTTATTGGTGAGTTAATAAGTCAGCTGACCATGGGAGCGTAGGTATGTGCGTGACCCATGGGTATGTGAACTATGTTCGCCTCCATTATGTGTGATTGTTGCTTATTGAAACGGTTCCTGAGAGATTCAGAACACGTGGTCCTTATGTACGGGATGTACCGGGATCCGACAGCAGCGTATGTGTGCACCGCAGCTTAGCCTAGGGGTGCCCTTATTGTATATTTATGATGAGATTAATATACTGGTAATTGAAATGGACTTTTAGTAAAGTATGAATGTGAATACTTGTAACATTGTTAGTAGAGTTGAAAATGGGTGAATCGCATAATAACTATTATAAGTAAATCTGAGAAATAAAATGGGAGACTCTGTTTAGTTGGAAATGTCTGGTATTAACTCTTATATTATAAAGAAAGGTCAGGTTGTGGTTTGGACTAGTTAGATAGTGGGATAACTAGAACGGGTACGGGTACGGGTACGTTAGGAGTTCACAATTAGATGAGGGTTGAGGAACTCATGTGAGTACACACACTATCATGTATGTTATATTCACTATTTAATGTTATTAAACACTTGATATATTTTAAACTGTTTTCACAATCGGGCTCTGATCCGTTTGCTGTCAAATCTATTTTCTTGTAAAAACCTTTTAGGTGCCCAGTCACAGGGACGCCAAGCTTAGAATTTTCATTCCAGTGACGTGTTGTAGCTGCTGTGGAAGTTACAGAACCTCGATAGTAGACGCCTCCACTTTCTACTTTGACTCCATTTCAGATTTATTCATCTGTAGGGCATGTCGCCCCTTTTCTTTTAGAGATACTTGAAATACTCAGTTTTAATTTAGTTTTGGATTTAATTAATTAGTGATTCAGAGTTTGTATTTGTTTTATCCAGTATTCGGATTATTCCGAGGAGTGTTCCTCCAGATTCATTTTTCCATTATTATTATTTCATTGTGACTGTGATGTGGTTGTGGTATCATTATTTTATAATTTCAATTGGTTGTATGCTAATCTAATTTATTTAAAATTGACAACTCACTTTTTAAATATTAGGTGGCTAGTAATGGTTTACAAATGTTTTCGACAGTGATGCTACGAACTGAACAAACTTGACATTTTGTATTAATTTGAATAAAGGAGTAGTTACCTGATATTTAGTTAGACGGGGTGTCACATTATTCATGACTATTCATCATTATACTCGTATTTCTTTCAAGTTATTCATCACATATTTACTAATTTTGTGTCGTCTACACATATGGATTTATTCTACATGGATTCCTACCCCGAATCATGAATTTCACCTATCTAAATCCTAAGAAAACCATTTAAAATCCTAGTGGGTATTATAATATGCTTAAAATAATACAAGATAAACACTTGCCTTAAAGAAGTGGGTCTGATTTCCATTCTGAGATGGTGAGTATGTCTCTTCCTTGCTCCGATCTCGACTCCAGCGACGTTCTAGTGCGAAACGATTTTGGGTTGGCCTAGATTTCTTCTCCGCTTCCTCTCCTATGGCCTCATCTCTCTCTAAAGTGTTGTAACCATAGACTTATGCTCAAATGGGCTGATATACTTCTTTAATTTTAGGAATTCCATCTACCTTAGACTCTTTAGTGACCAAAACGCCCTTATTTGGTGCCGGGTTGGTCTAGAATTGTCCCGGGACCCAATCCGCACACTCGGGTATACTATTTTGACTATATCGACCCATTCGGAACCAACCATGACCTCGAAATCATCATCCGATTCACTCTACAATAATTTACTAACTCGACCTCATATAATCTACACTCGACTCCCGGTTGAGATATAACACTCTCACGTAACTATCAATCGCTATGACGTAAAATAATGCATGAAGTTGGAAGCAAAGTGGTTTACCAAAACTTTAAAAAAGTTATATTGCTAGAACAAGCACTTCAACATTTGGAGTTAATCTTTGATACTAAGACAATATCATTGCATTAGAACATTTTCTTCCACTAAAAGCTTTAATCCTCTTTTGATATCCCCCAAAGTTTATTTGCTCAAAGACTTTGTGTATAATTTATCCTACCACAATATTTCTTTTTCCTTATGCGTCTCTTCCTATCGGCAGTTGGAATGTCGAGATAAGGTAAGTATATATATTTTTTAATTTACTTGATTCTAAAAATATAATGGCATATTTAATTATAAAGTTAAAAAATATTGGAAAATATTTTTGTAACACCCCGCACAATCTGAACAACGGGGTGGCCAACCGTCGCTGTCAAATTATGCCAAGTGTCACTAATAAAATATGAGACATATAAAATTTATTCAACAAGGTAATAATTAAATCAACCCCAATAAATAACATCATAAATGCGATATAAAATCCATCACCATGCTAATTTCCAATAATATCCAAATCTCAAATTAAATAAAAACTCCAATAAATTGAATCCATAATGAAATATCTGAATAAAACTGTAACAACTGTAAAATCAAATGGCCCACCAAATCTATAACTGAGTCTCAAAATAAATGCGAAGGAATGGAAAACTAAACTTAACTACTAAGCATATAAAATAAATACTTCAGCTGCACCTCCAAGATAAATCTCCAAGTACTCCTATGCAGCTACTCCAGCACTACTACCTAAAAAATATTAATCAATGCACAGGGTCAGAGCCTCGAGCATGAATACCGGCTAATCCCTCAAATTAGGATCCGTGAACCCAAACAATAGCATTATACATGATAAATATCACAATAGAATATTTTAAATTAAGACGAGATAATTAATAACTATGCGAGTAAAATAAACCATATATGCTAACGCACGAAACTAGTATCCAAAGTCCAATCCAATTATCCAATTTCCAATAATATCATTTAATCAATTTACTTAGCTTTATTATTTTACTCATTTTATTGTTATCAGGCGCGGTGCTCCCACATATAAATCTTACTCTATTTTAGTAGTGGGACTCCCACCAATTATCATCAATTTAGTGCGGGACTCCCGCTTAAAGTCTTTCTTTATTTGGCTGTGGGACTCCCACATGTTCTACACCACACCTTTCCCCTAACTATGGCCAGTTAGCCTGTTATACTGTCAGCTCTGCACACACTCGCGAGGTTCCACGTATGGCACGTCATTATAGTCCGTCAGCCTGTTTAATTGTTAGTCTGCACATACTCGTGACGTCACACACACCCACGACGATATAGCCAGTCGACCCGTTTAACTGTCAGCCCTGCACATACTCTCATCGCAAATATATTTTAATACCCGTTTTATTATCTTAGGTATTAATTCTCAATTTTTCATCTTCATATTTTTATTTACCCCACCCTTATTATCGATGTGAGATCCTCAAAAACACCCTTAGTCCCATACCTAAGGATCCTCAATACATAAATACGTCCTACCTTAATTATATGATGAAAGTCTATCAAAAATATCTTCCTAGTCTCGTGCCTAAGCTAACCCAATCAACGGAATGACATAAAAATCATCCCCACCCCGGAATCACCCATCCGTAAAAATCTACACAAACTAGTCACATACCTAGAAAGTGTAAATCGCAAATAAGACCTACATATTAGTCTCATACCTAGCAAGCATCCTAAAATATAGGTGAGAGCATAATATCAAAATCCCATCATTCCCGTGATGATAAATATAAATATCAATAAATCACATAATCCAACAACACATATAAACAATATCACAAATTTATTCGTGATGACCCATTTAATTAAATTTAATCAATAACATCGTCGTCGTTCCTAACACAATTATGTCTATCTAATAAATTTAGATTAATCAACATGCAAGTTTATGAAACACATCATAATCGTCCACTTTTATTAACTACATAACTTTCATGCGTGTGTACATGTCCCGATTTTATTTAAATAACCCCCATAAAACTCTACATGCGATCCTACACCCATAATAACCAAAACCCAATACTCTATCCTACGCACCCAAGGGTTTCAAGTCTTATTTCATATTAAAAGTTTTCATCAAAACAATACCAAATTAGTTCTCACTTTTTCTAATTAAAGTTGCCAATTTATTTTAAGAAAACATGTGATTAATTATTTAGGCGACACTTAAAACGCATAATTATAAAGGAAGAGAATAGAGTGTCCATGCCTGAGATTAGTCGTTTAGAAAATTTGAGTAAACGGTTGAAATCCTCTCGAAAAATTATGAAAGATTGCTTCTTGAACCAACTTCAGAAAACACCAACTTGAGCCTTCAAATCTTGAGTCATATATGAGGAAGAAGATGAATATTATAGAGAACTACTGCTCTTAAGATGTTTAAGAATGAGTTTTAAAAGTCCAAGCGCCGAAATATATATATATATATATATATATATATATATATATATAAGTGGGGAAATTTTAGAGCATTTAAGTGGCATTAGAATTCTATTAAAACTAAAACAGCTCGTCCGTTAGTCACGGTCCAGAACCATGACAAATGTTTTTTTAAAATTTTTTTATAAAGAGTTTTATGTTATAAGGGCTCTTTCTAGAGAGTTTTCTGTTATAAGGACTCTTCTAAACGACCCTAGACGTATATATACTCATATAGGAGTCTTCTAAGTTAGCTTTCTAAATTTTGAATTAATTTAATTAATTACGGATTTTAATTTCGATTAAAATCCCATTTCTCATAAATAAAATCCAACATTTTAAATTACTAAAAATAAATAAATTTCAATTTTTTTTCCTGCAATCCAAATTTATTTAAAATTTACTGGTTGTTACAATTTTATTATCACTGAAAATATGAAAACTGGTCTCTTACTTTTTTCACTTTTTATGAATTAAATTCTGTAACGTTAGGAAGAATATATTTTCTTTTAAAATGCAGAGAAAATGAATAGCATGTCATACTTTAGTCTATTGTACTAATATAATAATATATTTTGTAAAAGGCATAGGCTGCCAGAAATTATAATAAGAGACTTTAAAGAATTAAGTTTAGTAGATCACATTGCTTAGAATATAAAATAAACATGGTTACCCCATTTGTAAAGATTAAGACAAGGATGATGATGGTCGCACAAAATAAAATTGTGTAAAAAAGTATAATTTTTTATAAAATATAAAATTATCTATTTTTATTTTTATTGTTAAATACATGAAAATTGATTATCTATTTATCATATATTTCATAATTATAAAATCCATAAAATTATGAATGTGCATATGTTTATACATTTAATCGTAATACCCATATTTTAAAATTACAAAAAAATGAAATAAATATATTTAAAAAATAAACACAATCCCATAGAAAGAGGGCCACGTGATTGTATTTTAATACGGTCCGAGCCAGCCGCAATATTCCAATTATAGTACCATACCTTGACACGAAATTAATATATCGTGTATTTTGTACCTTGTTTCTATACAAAATAAGAATCACACCATAATTAAGCTTCACAACATATATGTCCCACTATATTGGTGGATCATAAATGGACCATATATGTTGTGGCCTAATACAAAAAAAGAGCTGTCATGTTTCCAAGTTGTCTATGAAATGGCAAATGCTCCAACCAAGCTGACAATGCTGCAGGGTGTAATGAAAGGTCACTTACAATTATATTTCTTGTTGTTGCTTTTATAATTATTCTATTACTATTATTATTATTATTTGAAGCTCAATCTCTTGAAGAGTCGATTTGATTCATTATTTCTTTCTATCAGTTTTTAAAACATTAATTGGCTATGATCTGAGGCTCCAGCTGGGGCATTAATGATGTCTGTTGAGTGGGCTATCTAAATCTCATGCTAGTATTTGGTTTGGGCCCAAAAGTACAGCTGACTATTGGCCCCAATTTATTCATCATCAAAAGGCTCCACCTTTATTTGTCTCCATTTTGTCCATGCTTATATTGAGGTCATCAATAACTATAATTTGTTGGAGATTTGGTGTTAGATTTGGTAAATCTTCACTTTGTTTTTTGGGATAATGTTCGATTTTCACTCAAAAGTTCCCTTTAGTTCAAAATAAAATATTTCACTCCAGTAAATAGTAAAATGATCAAATATATTTTCACTTATTTACAATTAAATTTAATATATTAATTTTGTTTAATGTTTTATAGTTATAAAGTGTGCACTTATTCACAATTTCAAATCAATAAGAATTTAATTTTATGCGTGAAAAAATTTCGCCATTTTATTTTTCGTAGCGATTAAAAGTATTTCATTCCGAACTAAACGAAACCTAAATGTATAAGTTCACAACAATATATATTTTACCCCTAATTCTATCATATATACTTTTTTAGTTAAGAGTTTTGTAAGAATTTTTATGATGACATTTCAATGAGTTAAACGTATTTAATTAAAAAAATTCAATACTCAAACTAGAATACAACTATACAAATAGTGGCCAAATGTCAAATCCCATATATATATATATATATATATATATATATATATATATATATATATATATGTGTGTGTGTGTGTGTGTGTGTGTATGTGTGTGTGTGTGTGTGTGTGTATGTGTATGTGCGCGCGCGCGCGTGTGTGTGTGTGTGTGAGAGAGAGAGTTCAAATTTAAATTACTTTATTATTATACATCAACACATGTTAAGATTACATAATTGTAGATTTAGGTTTGTCTATATATGTTAACGAATAAGTGAAGTGCAGAAAACAGTTGCTCCTCGCAATGTTTTGGTGCCCGTGTCTTGTCGAGTACAAATTTGTTGATCATATTCATATAAAAGTTAACCTGACCCTCCAATGTAACCAAAGGGCAAATTCAGTACACGAATCTAGAATTGCGGAGAGCTTATTTTCGCGACTCAAACCTATGACCTCCAGGTCACAATGTGACAACCTTACCGTTGCTCCACGTTCATTCCTTAACATGAATTTCTAATGTGATTAATGAAAATATGAATAACTCATAAATGAGCGCCACAATTTTTAATGAGTTGTCCATATTTTAATCAATCACATTAGAGGGTCATATTAACCATCATTAAACAATGTCAATAAATTAGAACCCTGTCATGCCTAAATATTTTAATTGGGGAAAATATTATATCTAACAATAATTAGTAGCGAAAAATTATCGAAAGTGCTGTAAATGTGTGGTACCACAATGTGAATCCCATAATAATACGATATATATATATATATAACACTTTCCGTAATTTTTCGATACTAATTGTGATTAAGTGCATCACTACTTTTTAAAGGGAAATACTTGGGAGATATGATTTTGGGACATAATTTGGTAATCCGAACACATATCCGTGTGCTGTTACGGTATTTTGAGTGGGACACACCAACTCAAGATGTCTCCATTAAAAATATACTAATGACACACGAACAGGTGTTCCGATCGTCAATTATGTGGCAGAATCGAATCAATGTAGCAAAGCTCCTTTTTAAATAAGGGTGACAATTCGTGTGCGTCGTGTCGTGTTCGGGTCGTATCATGTCGTGTTCGTGTTAAGTATTAGTCAACCATAACCCAATCCATTTAATTGATTGTGTCGTGTTCAGGTTAACCCAATAACCCATTAAGTAAAACATAATACTGATTTTTTCTTCCCTATTAATCAATAATATCACTCATAACCCTACGATAACTTAAAATTTAATTAATTTCAACTTCTAAAAACATTTTTATTTTTTTTTTGGTTTCCACCAGGGTATCCACTAGCGACTTAGTGACTAATCCCTTCGTTGATTTGTACGCACCTCGATGGGTGGGACAGCTGACCTAAGGATTTAAGGTTGTTCCATGCCCAAGGCAGGAATCGAACCCCCGTGACACTAAATGGGTATATTCATGTCATTTTCGAGTTATACGTGACACTAATCCAACCCGTTTATTATTCGGGATCGTGTCAAGAAATCATCAACCCTAACTCATTAACTTCATATCGAGTTCGTATCGAATTATTGTATCGTGTCAAAAACTTAACACCCTATTTTTAAAGGGGCTTTGTAAATTTAGGACCTATTGTAATATGTATTTTGGAAATAGGACAACAAACATTTTATTTATGATTTTAGTCCCTATTTTTGAATAAAGCCACTGGCGCGGACCCATATTCATAAAACGTTAAACAATCACAACATGCCACGTGTCCCTTTAATTTGAAAATAGGGACTAAAAATGGAAACAAAATGTTTATTGTCCTATATCCATAATCAATATTATTTTAAGTCCTAAAATTACATAATCTAATTTTTAAATTGGCAAAATTCTTTTTGCCAAACCCAATTTAGAGAGCGCTATATAACTTGATCAATAATAATGAGTCAGCGTCCACCTAGATGCAAGCCTATGTCGACCTCTAATAGTTACCCTGTAAAATGGGGAAGCAAGCACACGTTCTTCCTACCAAACCAACACCTCTTTCATGAACATTGAACCTCTTTTTTTTTTTTTTTTTTCTTTTTTTATAGCATACTACCAGATGTTCGAGTTGTTTGTACATATCTCGACTAATCTCAATTCGCGGTTCGTGACTTTCGCTGATCAAACATTATTTTAACAGTGTCTGAAATCGAACTGAGCACCAAACACAATCCACCCAAGACTATCCCAATGACAGCCGTATACGGCTGAGCCAATTAATACACTTTCCATTCTTTCTAACCTCTCTTTTAACTGCCCAACCATCTACTAACAACACACTCTTTCAACTCTCAAATTAAATAAATACAAACTCACCCCACCTGCCCACCCCTATATATATATACCCCTAAACTCACCCACTTCTAACTTATAGACTCTATCTCTCACAAACACTCTCTACCCATTTTTCATCTTTAAAACTCTCTTTTTTTGTTTTTGGCTTAACAAAATGGCACCAGCTTTTATGAAAAATGAAGCATGTTCTAAAAGGGTTTGTGTTATGGGTGCATCAGGGCACCTTGGTTCCACCCTGGTGCACAGGCTGGTTCAAAGAGGCTACACCGTTCATGCAGCTGTTCAAAATCATGGTTTGTTCTTTATCTTTATTTCATTCATTTAAAGTTTTTTTTTCAACTCAAATACGTTAAGTTTGTATTAAAATTTAATAAACTGATTCATCTGAATTATTCGCACAGAATCGTATATGCAGATCGACGTGACGCGTCTGTATTGATTCATGTCTTGGATTCTGTCCAAGATATGGACTAATACAGATATAACGCGTCAATATGTACACACGATTAAATTCTATGCACAAATACAATTTTTCATTTGAGTTAAAAGTCTATAATCAAAAGTTAGTAATATATTAAAGTCATAAAAACCATTAATTTTACAAGGTAGATTTTTTTTAATTATGATCTCAAAAAGGAACAGGCTGGCCTTCTACGTTTTTGTTTTTGAAGTGGCTGGCCTTATTCATTGACCTGATAAATGTTTCTGTAATACAGCTGTTTTTAGTTGTTAAAAATTAACTGTACACAAATATCTATGTGTATTAATGTATGTGCAGATTGATTAGTGTCTAAAAATTATTTTTTTCTGTCTGAACCCTTCAAATCTTGAAAATTAAAATTTGGGGTTATTTTTAATTTTGAACGCAACCTTTAATTTAAATTTGTTTGCAATTTTAGCCCAACTTCACATCTCCTTTAAGATTAATTTCTCATTTTTACTCTTTATTTTATTTAATATCAGAGTATTCTGTGTATTTCTATGTTAATTACATTTTCAATTCCCATATTTGCTATTATAGTTTTAGGCTATGGTGTTTTTTTTTCTCAGTTTTTTCAAGAAAGTATCCTCAATAAAATAATTTTTAGGGTCATTTGTTCTATGGCTCCATTTATTATGTCTTATATCACTTTAGACATCCAAATTATTTTCATTTTCGATACACTTTAAAGAAAAAAATTGTGGAAAAAGTGAATTTACTACACAAATGGATAAATATGTCAAGTATTGGCACCTAAAGTGATATAACATAAACTATTTGTGTTGTTGCAAAGACCCTTGTGTGCAAAAAAAATGTTTAAGTATTATAAATTCAACATTTTAAGGGATTCATATAAAAAAATCAGCTAAAATTTTTTTTTTGCTATTTTAAAAAAATCGGTCAAACTTTCGCTACTTCTAAAAATAACAAAAAAAGTTTTTTTGATCTGAGTTTTTTTATATGGGACCGTTAAAATGTTTAAATACAACATAAAAAAAATCAATTCAAAAATATTTTTTTTAATATTTAAAAAAAATATGTGTGCTCCAACATGTGTACAAACTTAATGTGCATAGGAGTGTGCCGCTATATATATATATATATATATATATATATATATATATATAAACACGTGGAAGGCAGATGAACTGCCTAAGAAAAGTCTAAATATGGTGAACTAGGAAACGGCATGGCAGTTGAACCATAAATTGGTTCAACTAGTAATATTCTTCATATATTCTTAATTTATTAATTGTTTTGATTGTCCTTTTTTTTTTCTTATCTAACTGGGGTTTTGTATTTTATTGTTATTTGTTGGTTTTCAGGTGAATTGCAGTGTTTTGAGGGGCTTTACGGTGATAAGATAAAAGTGAGAGTATTCAATTCAGATCCATTGGATTATCACAGTATAATGGATGCTTTAAAGGGTTGTTGTGGCTTGTTTTATTCATTTGAGCCTCCCTCTGATCAGCCCAACTACGATGTATGTATATATAAAAATGTGCTAATTATCTCTAGGTGTAATTTTAAGAAATATATATTAAATAGATTCTCGAAATATTTTTTTTAATACACGTTTAATTCATGTTTTTTTATTTTATTTCAAAAAGTCCATTCAACGCATAAAAACACTTAAAAAAAAGAGCAGAAGGCGGGGGCGGGTGTGCCGTTAGCGCAAACTTTTAAAAATAAAAGAATATCGGTTAAATGAGTGTTTGAGGTACATTTTAGAACAAAATAAAAAGGCTTGGACTAAATGTATATTAAAAAATATTTGAGGGACTTTTTGATAATTGACCCTAATTTTGATTTGACACAATTTAAGTAACATAGGGTAATTAAAATTTGTATTTAGAATATGGTTAAAAGTGTTATTGTATCAATTTAATCTAAGTATTTTGATTCTTACTTTTACAAGGTAAGGAACATAAAATATATTATTTTATTTTTAAAATAGTAAAAAAGAAAATTATATATGCTATTAGTCACTTATTTGAGTTTAAAAATATTCACTTATTTGTTGGAAATACCCTAATATAGGCTACTAATATTACTTATATAGATAGCCTGTTTATATGGGCTTGTAGAACACTTACTATCGTAATTTTTTTTTTTTAAATTTGGATCTTGATAATGTTTTCTAAGGATAATTTTTTAAAATCTAAAGAAATTAAGTGGTGAGAAATAAACCTACTTTGTTTAACTTCATTTGTTGTTGGCCACTAGTTGTTTTGTTTGGTGTGCTCTTATTGGTTTGTCTTGTGCATGTCGGTAGACTTGTTGCTTTTTTGATGTATTGATTTTCTTCTAAAAGTATAAAATAAATAATAAATAAAATTTCACATATTAATGCCATTTTTTCTCCTTTTTCCTTTCACGAGCAATTAAGTATTAACCGAACGAATTTGTTTTGGTGTAGGAATTTATGGCGGAAATGGAGGTTAGAGCGGCACACAATGTATTGGAGGCGTGTGCACAAACTGACACCATCGACAAGGTGGTTTTCACCTCATCCGCAACCGCAATAGTATGGAGGGACCGAGGTTGCACAACCCCTTCCGATATCGATGAGAGGAATTGGAGCGATGTTAATTTTTGTAAGAAATTCAAGGTATATAATCTTCACATCTCTACTTATAGCTCTATTTCTAATAAATTACAAAAACTTTTTTTACGGAGTTGTTGAAAACAACATACATATTATTCTCTGTCCTTTTCTATATTTTTTATATCGGTTTCGACATAGTTTATTTTTTTAAATGTTCTTTGAGCCCAACATAAATTCAAAATTCATAGGGTCTAACACTATATTTGGCTTGATCCCATTTTTTGCAAATAATTAGACATCACAATGATTTCATAAAAATCAACAACGATTTCATGAAAATCAACACATATTTCATTGAAAACTGCACCTATTGAATGCAAATCGATAATATTTCTCATGAAAATTAATAGTTTTTTTCATGAAATTGGTGTATAAAATTAATATTTCTCATAAAAATTGTCAAAATTGTCAAAATTAATATAACATTTTGAACTTAACAATGAAAAATGGCTAATAATTTGACAAATTGAACTAATGGGCAATGCAGTTATGGCATGGTTTATCAAAAACACTAGCCGAAAAGACAGCTTGGGCTTTAGCAATGGACAGAGATGTAAATATGGTGTCAATAAATGGAGGTTTAGTAATGAACGGTCCAGATTTCTCCATCACAAACCCCTATTTAAAAGGAGCGGCTGAGATGTTCGAAGGTGGAGTGTTTGTTACAGTGGACCCCATCTTCTTGGTGGAGGCCCACATTTGTGTATTTGAAGATGTCTCATCGTACGGTCGATATTTATGCTTCAACCATGTTATCAGTTGTAATAAAGATGCACTTGAGCTTGCCCACATGCTATTGCCCCCCTCAGATTGTTCTTCACCTCCTCAAAGGTCAGTTTAATACATTATTATTTTTTATTATTGATTTTATATTTTGATTCAAATTAATAAGTTTATTAGAATTTAAAATATTTTCCGTCCTTAAATATCACGAATGATCACTTTTAGTGGCGAAATAGCGACAAAAAATATACTGAAATCTAATAAACGGATAAATTTGGATTAAGGAAGAGACTAAAAAAACTGTAATTTATTAAAGTCAAAAAGCGTAGGAATATAATTATAGGTAATTTTGTTTCTAAATAATTATCTATAAAGGTAAAATAAATCAAAATCAAATATTACATTATGATGTCTTTTTGATATTATATTCCGAAGACAAGTGTCGGTCGGAGGTATCTTAAAGTCCAGATCTTGGTTATAAGTAGTTTTTTGTTCAAATTACTGGGGATGATATTGTATTTTCTTAGTGATTATAAGTAGTTTTTGTTTAAATTGGTGGGAATAATAATAAGTTTATTTTCTTAATTATATATAAAGACCAAAGTGTGTGTGTGTGTGTGTGAGAGAGAGAGAGAGAGAGAGAGAGAGAGAGAGTCCTATAAGGACTTTTTACCTACTTGTTTTGATACATACTATTTTTCTAAAATAATAAAAAAAAAAATGAATTGTTTTGTAAAATTTCTTGGATATGATCTCCATAGTGAGGAGATCATCTCCAAAAAAAATCATCAAAAAATTCAATCAAAAAGTGGGTGAGATGAGATGATATGATATGCAAAAATGGTGTAAATATAAATTTTCGGCCGTTGAAACTTTTGATAATCATCTCACTCACTTTTTGGTTAAATTTTTTGATGAATTTTTATTATATGATATCCTCAATATGGAAATCATATTCAGAAAGTTTTATAAAAAAATTATTCTTTACCATTTTAAAATATGGTCCGCACCTGAGATCAATGCCCTTTCCTGTAATGGCATTTTATCTACATGTTCTGATACATATTATTTTTTTTTAATGGTAAAAAAATGTGGGTATATATATATATATATATATATATATAAATATATATATATATATATATATATACTTTGTAAAGCAATAAATACCTTAACAAACTAATGGTTTTTTGGCATGCAGTGAGGATGAGGCAAGGGTCTACCAGCAGAAATTAAGCAACAAGAAGCTAAACAAACTCATGGTGAATTTTGAAAGTGCTGTAGCAAATTGATTGATCTTCTTTTGGGCAGGCCAAAATTGCTGACATTTCACTTAGACTTCTATATATATATACATACAAGGGAAATGGAGGTGCATTGTATGTGGGTCCAATTATTTCTCCAAGTGGCACATTATTTGAAAATGGAGCTCATATAATTTTTTCTTTGCCCTCAATGATTTGTATGTAGTGTGTAACTAGCAAATCAAATGATTGTGTTTGTTTTGTTTGTTTCTTTTTTATCTATGTTGACTCTTAGAGCATCACATAAATTCCTTTTTATCCACCATGTGTTAAATTATGTAGATAATGATAAGGATATAGGATATTTTAATATCATCTTTTTATTGTCTATAGTGTATCATGATTTATATGTGATGAAAAATGATTGAGATGAGAAAATTAGAATCTTGATTCCTTTTCCATTCCATGAATGTATGGTTGAACCTTATAAATAATTGAGTTTTTTTTTTTTTTTAATTTCTACTTTTTAATATATTATTATACTTAACCTCATGTTTGATAATCTCTTTAATTTGCCCATGTAAGAGGGGATTATCTCAAAATAATAAATAAAAATAGGGGATTAAGTCAAATAATTTATTTGACTTTGCCATAGTCGCCTTTGGTCGGTAGTCCCCTTTTCCTAGAATTTTTCTCAAGAACGGGAATCCAAATCCTCTAACCAAACGTGATTCCAATGGCTTCAACCTTAATATGATTATCAATACCAGTCCCCGTGACTTTATTTACCCTCTTAGGATCACTTTATACATATTTTAAAACTCGGTTCAAGTCCCAAATCACATAAATTCAAGTTAAAGGAGTGTTCATGCAATCTCATATTTGTATCCATAAATCCTCTAACTTCTATCATATAAAAGGGTTACAATTTATAAGAATCTCAGCTTTAATCACGAGTGTAATCTCTACATGTGAATCATCATAATAGTCATAATAAGGGTCCTATAACATGATTTTCTATCACTTTAAATCCTTACAATCTACCATCCTAAATTCCGGATTTGTATTCTATTATCATAATCAAATCCTTTATGAGTTTAGTTTAATGTCATCATCAAATCATCACAAATTTTTAAATTTTTGAAATTTCTACATGGGATACAAGACACGATGAATTAAGAAAGTATTTTGAACTAAATAAAATTAGCAAGAGAATTCTTGTTTCAGTTCTTGGATGATTTCTTGACGATTTTCTTGAATTTCTTCTTAAATATTTTCTCTCCCAATTACACAGTTAGGGTTCTTGCCTCTCTATTCCCAAGGTTGTAATTAGAGTTCTTCAATATAATGACAGGAGATTCTTAAACTCCTAATTAATATAACTTATACACTTATCCTGAGTTGAGCCTTAGGCCTAAACTTTAAACCCCCAAGTGGGTCCGAACAAATTACTCAAATGACCCGAAAGTTACCCAAATAGTATACCCATACCTCGGTACCATTCTGAAAGGTATAAAACTTCCCATCGAGTCCGTAAAACTCTCCAAAGCGCATCCCAATTGTTTTTATTCCATAAGTATATATATTTTAATAGTGTCTTAATGATAATACGCAAATATTGCGTATTTCATCCCCCGAACCGACGCATTTTAGCCCCCTCGGGTATCTTACTCCCTATATTTATGCTCGTTAATTAGAAAACCTCGAATTTCTACATTAACATATTTTTCAGGGGTTAATTGAGATTTTATAAGTATTTGGATGCTAAGTGTGAAGTTCGGACGCATTTCGCTCGATTTCCGTACGCGATCGCACGTTTAAGGGCATTTTAGTCTTTTCACAGCTTTGGCACCTGGCCCAACATCATCACGAAAGTTATATCCCTCCTCGCAAGCTTCGCGTGTCCGTGAAAGGTGCACGATTCCGATTCAAAACGAAGAAGTTACGGCAATTTCAGTGGACGGGAAATGCAAATAGCTAAAACAGCAAGCAGCTTGGCTGATACCTGCTTGATCGATCGATCGATCAAAAGGATCGATCGATCGATCCTTCGCGACAGTGGGCTGATTTATTCACCATCGATCGATCGACAGTTTGGGTCGATCGATCGATCCCCTGTTTCCAGGAAATATTTTTCCTTTTATTTTCTTTTCTCTTTTCTTTTCTATTTCTTTTCCCACTTACTATATAAAGAATTTTTGTTATAATAATCAAATATTCTAGTTCAGATAGTTTTAGAAGATAGTTTAGCTTAGGGTTTGGATTTTTGAAGAGTTCTTCTTCATTTCTCTTTGGATTGACACCCTTTTCGGTATGTAAGTTAACTATTCATTACCCTCTCCATTAATTTAACTTGTATTTCATTCTTTCTAGCTTCGTTAATTAGGTTTACATGCTTTCATAATTAGTTTACTGTCACAACTCGCCTAAAATAATAACGGGTGGCCAGCCCTATACTATATTAAATCAGGAGTTTCAGATGGTCCAGTCTCAACATCAACTGTCGGTACTATATAATATAGGATTAACTACCCGAAATCACCTAAGCGGGATATGAAAATTAAAGAAAAACGTGCAACGAACAACAAACTAACACTATAACACCACCAACAAGAAAAAGATGCATGAAAAGACTAAGATAAATGAAATGCTAAAAATAAAAAATGAACTAAATAACTACAACCGAATGTGCTACACAAAAGAAGACCCGAATAAGCTGTCGGGTCACAGCCAATACAATAACTGAAATGGAATAAATATAAACATGTATATAAATATCCCTTGGGTACAAACCCGATATACAATATGAATCCTACCTAGAATTTTAAAGAAGTAGGAAGCGGCTACATAAAACATCCCACAACAGTCCGCACCTGTCACGACTCCCAAGACTCTGGATAGAAAGTCATCCGGCATCCATGCGGTAGGATACCTGAGGTAATATATATATATATATATATATATATATATATATATATATATATATATATATATATATATATATATATATATATATATATATATATATATATCACGAGGAGGAGAGAAAAGTAAACGGGTCAGAGCCCCGAATGTGAAAATATTTAGCAAGTGTGTTAAACGTGCATAATAATTACCGGTGCACTTATTTCATAATTAAAGTGAGACCGCACTCTCGTGAAACCTCAACTCACCTCTCATCTAAAGGCGCGCACCTATTCGCGTCCTCAAGTTTTAGTTAAATTACCCCCAATGTTATTAGGACAACCTAACTTATCATAGGCCTAGCCTATACCCATGAGAGCTACTTTCCCGACATAATCTAAGGATCCACCCTTTCTAATCCTACTAGATTATGATAACAACAATTATGCCATAAAAGGCCTAATGGATTCCGATTTATAATTATAATGAATTATAATACTTAATACGTTACCCCTATATATATATATATATAAAGGCTAAAATATAAGAATTTATTTTCTTAATATCATGCACATGGAATATTGGCAAAACCTCTCTCTAATCTCAAAATTGTGCTACGTTTCGTGCGTGGGGAGTCTCGCAAAGCGAAATCCAAACAAGGAACCGCCCCGTTACACTAGTCCTGACAAGGTCAAGACCAGAGATCCGAGATGCCACAGATAGAATTACTTCTCTCAAATCTCGACATGGCACTGCGTTTCGTGCATGAGGTGTCTCGCAAAGCGAAATCCAAACAAGGAACCACCTCGTTACACTACTCCTGGGCAATGTCGATCCTAGAGATCCATAATCCTTAACATACAATTTAATACTACCATTACTGCTAAACTTTTAAACTATAATGTGAAAACAACTAAAAATCTCCAATAATATCCTTGGGATGATGTAACCGAATTATTCCTTAAATGCGATACATCAACCCCCAAATAACCTGGTACACCATAATCATCCAAGATGCACCCCGTAGAAATACCATATCCTTTCATCTAGGATATATAAATATATATATATATATATATATTATTCTCACCATATATATATACATGCCATCATCCATACCCATGACCAAGTGTACATACCATATATGATGTACAAAGGCCATGCACATATAATACCCGGCTAAATATATAGCGCCGATAAAACTGCATCAATGCTATCATCTTCCCAGAGTCCGGCTCACGTAACAACTGGGGACCACCTGGTGGGGATCAACGACACCCACCTCGTGGTAACTCACACACACGACATCCCGGGAAGCGGTCATAGTTCCAACCGGCAATGAGACGAAACATACCCACCACGTCTCATCCCAAAAGATATATCTATATCGTATAATAATACAAGGGACGACTATGACCTGGGGAATATCCACACCCTGCTCTATATGCCAGGATGCTCACCCTCTGCGCGAAAACTTCCCAATGATAGCATGAGCAGGGTATGCTTAACCACATAAGTATATATATCGCTCACATACGCAATATACATATATCCATATGATCCCATCATATAATCCAATATAATAAACCATCATATACGGTTTAAATATCCATACCTTGTATGTCCACAACATAAATATATCCATATATTCACATTCATACATAGATATATGTACATATATTCACACATCGCTATATCAATATATATACAAACTAATTCTAGTTCATATGTATAAGATATATAAACCCGGCTATAAGTATACATAATCCTCAATATACAAGCCGTTACCAATATTTCCATTAAATGTACCTCGATATGTGAATACAATCCCTCACTTGAAACATATTCAATCATTTTTCCTATGATGAATAGTCTCCCAAAACCATATGTATATATCTATACATATATATTCAACATTAGGGTTATCACCCAAGAGTTTGTGTAGGAATCCATCACTACACATTTCATCCATAACCAAAAGTACATAATTACCTTAGTACTATTTAACCATAGGCACACACCTGACTTAATAGTATAAAACCTCAATTTATTCCAACCTCATTTCAAGTATTGGAATCTCAGTGGCCATATCCCCATGATTACGTGTAAACTAATCCTACTAGAATTTATGCTACCGCTTATTCTAGTCGATAGTACGATCCCAAAGCGTTCTCAATGTCACCTATGGTTCGAATAAGTCTCGGTAATCCTTACTCCTATTGAGTTATCAATTGTTCCTTAGACTAAACATTTCTATCTAAGGATATGAGACCCCTTACTCTTAAAGAGTATGCAACCACTCTCTTCCATTTGGTCCCAAATTATATCTTAACCATATCCAATCCTTATAAGGATTTGACATAAATGTCGGCCTAGAAATTTCACAACATACATGGATATTTCTTATCCAATGATTCCAAGAAGTTCCCACTATTGGATACTAAGTGAGAGACCCCCTATAAATCACCAAAAGATATCTCTTACTTTATAAGAGAGAACCCCAAATCAACAAACCCAACTAAAAAGGGCTAGAAGTCATCTTAGGAAACCCATAAAACAACCCATTAAGGAAGCCCCTAAGAATAAACTCCAAAAGAAAAGGGGGAGAAGAAATCCAAGTTTTGGGCTAAAAACAGGGGACCGGTCGACCGGTCCCATACCCCCGGTCGACCGCGGGTCCAAAATTTTGCCTACGAAGAAATGCAGTAGGCTTTTCCTTAAGGCGCGGTCGATCGGTCCCCAGATCGTGGTCGATCGGTCCCCAGACCGCGGTCGATCGGCCATACCAGTTAAGTTGGCCGATTTCCCTATTTCAGTAAACCCACGAAATTAATACCCAAATATCATCACTAAGTCCCCAAATCTTTAACCCAATAATGTTATTAACAAGAAAACCCATCCTACATCTCATCCCAACCATTAATATGTGATTAAACCATAGAATAACATTGATTTCAAGATTTAAACCCAAAAATCTAGGTTTTGGTATTTATACCCAAAAATCCATTTCTTTACCCCACAAATTATGAAATGAAATACACAATAGCTATTTAGCAAGATTAAACACTTGCCTCAGATTTGTAGAGGTTGGATCGTCCTCGATGACGCGGTTGGGTCGGAAATCCCCAAGCTTTTCTTCCTCTCTCTCTTCCTTTCTTCTTCTTTCCTTTCTTCCTCTCTCTCTAGGGATTTTTCCCCTTTCTCTCAAATGAGAAATGGCTTAATCCGTAAGCCTCCGAATCCTTTAAAACAAAATCCCAATTTTAAATGTTAATACACACTTTAAATGACTCGTTTACTCCAATTCAAGTCAAAATAGCTTAAAAACATTCCGGAGCCGAAATAAGACCCAATGACAGTCATTTTGACTCTCTCGACCCTTCCGGGATCGATGGTACCCGCAAAAATATCATCCGAAATACTTTAAAATATTCTCTATTTTTGGGCCTCAATTCCCAAATTTTGAAATTCTCCAATTTAATTAAATTTTATTTTCCCAAAATTTAATTTCTCAGTCTCCAAAAATCGAGGGTTGTTACATTTACATGCTTTGATTTAATTGCTTTGTAGTATAGTTTTACCGCGTTTATTTAACGCTTCCATTTATCTCGTTTTTATCATGCTTTCTAGCTAATTTAAATTAGGTTGTGTTTGAATGGAACTCACTCGAGTTGACGCGTTTCTTGGCTTTGGTGATGGTGTTTACGGGTCTATTTCAGGTGTATTGTCCTACTTATTGCGCCTAGGAGATTTGACGGGGCATATCATGTATGTCCCTTGCTTACGACCTTGCGTGCACAATTTTCGGGGTATTTGTTGACGCCAAAATCATATTAGGCTTTAATGCGGATTTAGGGGCGTGTCAACCCTTGGTTCAATTAACTGTCGAAACGAGACGCATCCTAAATAACTCGTCGACCCATGTATCCATTTTATACAAATTAACTCGGGTGAGGTATATTCGACGCAACCTATAGTTCTACTCGCTTTGTTAATCTAGTTTCCTTTTCCATTGCCTAGAATAACCATTTCCCTGTTTGCATCTTTTCTTTTTTAGTTTGTAATTCACCTTTTTCACTTTTATTTCGAAATATTAAACCAATTAAATTCTAACATCTCGTCCCTGTAGATTTTCGATAACCGACTTACCGCTGTGCATGCCTCGCAAGTGTAGTCATAATTTAGGCTTGTTTGTATTATCGCGGTGAAACGAAAACAACGACCGGCGTCTGACATGCACCGCACCTTTCACGCGTAATCAAAATGGCATCGTTGACGAGGACTAGTTTGTTTTAGACTTTATTTGATTTAATATTTCATAGTATTTTCTTTCTATTTGTATTATTTGCTAATCTTTTTGCAGAACTTTCACATTTGATCACTTAGAAACGCTCGAATTTTTTCCGCGCGCACTTACTTCGTGGAATTCGCCACTTCGAGCCATTTTTGGGGTAAGCATGTCTCATTCCAATTCTTTCGGTAATCATTGTTATAATTCTCAAAATGCTCATAATCCTATGACGTTCGATGAATACTTAGAATCCCAAAGTATCAAATTCAAATATGACTTTGGGCGAGTATAACGAAAGTCAAAATTTGGGTTATTAGAATTTTGCTGATGATGACAATGATTTTGGGCCTTTACCTCCTTAAAATAGGAATTTTGAAATGAATTCGAATAGTTTTCAAAGTTCCTAAAACAATGAGTTTTCGTTTAAGTCCCATGGTAAGTTTCAAAGTTTCCATTTTCATGGATCCGCACCTCGACCTATGACATTCGGTGAGGGCTTGCGTATGTATGAAAATGAGAAACTTGAAAATTGTTATCGAGAAGAAAATCGTTTGTGGGAACATGAATTGGATTTATTATTTGAGTCCGAAGACGATTTTGCTTTTGAGACTTTTGAAGTCAAAGAATGTTTTGAACCAAATGAGGTACTTGTGCCTACTTTGGAACAAACCATTCTAGACTTTGTCCATTGCATAATAGATATTGAAAGTGAGGATGAAAATGACGTAATATCTATTTGCAATGAAATGATTTCTTCTTTGGCCCCTAAAGAAGAACATTTCATTGAAAATGATATTATTTCCTTCGAAACTCAAACTTCATGCGATGATGATTCATCTCATGAGTTTGAATTTCTTTCATCCCCATTTTCACGTTCATTTATCACACCGTCTTAAGTACCCGATGATTCGATTTCAAACTTTAATGTTTTAAACCTTTTCACCAATGAGGAGTACTTGCTCGAGTCGCCTTCCACGATCGCATTCGTGCCTTCGTGTGCGCCGCCTCCCATTCCAATTTCAAAATCATTGGGAGGATATTCGGCTTTTCTCGGTCCCCACATGTTTTTTTCACTCGTGCGATCCAATCTCCCCATCATCCCTCCAAAACTTTTAATTGACGATGGTTCATTTCTTCCGCCTTACACATGCCTTCCGTTGTTCAAACGAAATTCATATTTTTTGAAAGTCATGCTTTAGAGTGAGGGTACACCGGTTATCCTCCAAAGTCAAATCGTTTTTGCGATGGACCCTCAGTTATTTCGACTTCTAGTGTACAGTTAGTGTGAAGCCTAAATAGTAGGATGTATATAGTTAGCTTTTTATTCTTTCTTTCTTTTTATTTTTTTTCTTTCCTTTTTAATTTAGTCTAGTGTAATTAGTTAACTCTTTGTTATTTGTTTTTGCTATGCTCGGTACGAACTTGTTTTGTAGATTCTTTGGACTTGTTCTTATGAGGATCGCTCCAATTTTGGGTAATATCACCATTTTCCTTTCTTTAACTTGATTCTTAATTCACAATGAGGACAATGTCAATTTTTAAGTTAGGGGGTGTGGGATATTCTATCCATTTCTTTATTTAGTCCATGTTTTTTCTCACATGTTAGTTACTTAGTATGCCTTTCTTAGAAAAATTGAAAATTTTAAAAAGATTTTCTTTCCTTTTTCTCCTTTTTGGGCATTTTGCCTTTGTTTTCGATGATAAATTTCAATAATTGTCTGATCCAATAGACAACCCAATAATGCATGTTCTCGATTTTAGAAGTTATTAGACATTAGTCCTCGATTATTGATATTATGAATAATTTCATAAATTAAACTTTAATCCCATAAGCATATGCACTTTTATTGTTCCATTGATTTGGTTTAAGATTTTTATAACTCGGTAATCTTTTGTTGCATTGTATATACTTACACCGAGTAAGCTTTGTACCTTTCGTTGTTTGTGAGTGTATATACTATTCTTTTCTCATTGAAAACGTTGAATTCGTTGGTAATCTCTCTATTCTTTCATTTGACCGGTCATTAATTGAGTTCATACTTTAAATGTGTTACTTGATCATGATTTTCATATATTGTTTTGACTAGAGAATTGCGTAATCTTTTGGAAATGATCATAGGCCCTCTTTGTTATATCACCCATATTGACCTTGACCTCACCTTATATGTTTACCTTCGTTAACCCCTTTGAGCCTAAATGTAGCCTTTCATTTCATAACCCCATTTCCATAACCAACTCCAAATTGGAGTTATATACCAGACATACACTTTCCATACCTTTATTTGGATTGTTACATGGGATTGAATGATGTTGTTATGATGTCGGTTGCAATTTAGGTATATGAGAGTTTGATAAGTAAAGAAAAGAAATTAGAGAAAAAGTGAAGAAAAAGAGAAAGCAAAAAGCAAAAGAAAACAAAAGAAAAAATGAGAAAAAGAATAAAAGAAAAAGAAAGATAAAGTTGTAAATGTTGTGTATATAGTTCAATAAGCTTTGATTACTCTCCCCGATGATATATTTAATGCCTTTTTGGAACTTGTTTTCCAATTTTGATATTACCCGTATTTTCCCATTATCTCGAGGTTTCATCCCGAACACTTTGAACCCGTACATACATCCCTTTCATTTCATACCCTAGCCAAACCTACATTACAACCCTATACAAGTCCTATGTGATCTTAGGTTGATGTAATTCAAAAGTCATAATAGTTTTTATAATCTGTGAAAATGCATTTCACCTCTTTTAGTGAGCGGTATCTTTCATTGAGATTACAGTTTTTCAATTTATATATAGCGTTCTTCATTTGTGACATGTGCGCGGCCTAGTTTCCATTTACATTTACTCTTTATGCCCGCATGTTTCGTGTGTTACCTCCCTATTTCGAGTGAATTCACTTGATGAGTGTAATGCCCATGAGGATTGAACATATGCTTACTTTAATGTTTATCCGGTTTATATAAGTTTTTTGCCAAATCACACTTTGCATGTGCTCACCTCCCTCCCATATTTTAAGGTTTCAATTCTATGAGGTGCATTCTATAATATTAATGATTCAGACTTTTGTTTGAATCCATTAACTTTGCTAATAATGCGTATGAAATCTTTTTTGCCATTGTTGGGCTTGTCGCATGTTGGGTTGGGCATATTTTGAGGAAATCATGTGATGGGTTTGTGGGTACCATCCCTAAAAACCCTCACGAGACGACACTCGTCCACTAGGGTTACCTATGAGTTTAACGGTTTATTGCATATGCTAAATGGAATCGAATCGCCCGCGAAAGTGGCCTTTTGTTTTTATACCATACTTTTGTACTATCTCCTGCTTTTGGTTTGCTTGTAGTTCTTGTTGTATCCTATTTCATTGCTAGGGACTAGCAATGTGTAAGTTAGGGGGTGTGATAATACGCAAATATTGCGTATTTCGTCCTTCGAACCGACACATTTTAGCTCCCTCGGGTATCTTATTCCCTATATTTATTTTCGTTAACCAGACAACCTCGTATTTCTACATTAACATGTTTTGCAGGGGTTAATTGAGCTTTTATAGGTATTTGGATGCTAAGTGTGAAGTTCGGACACATTCCGCTCAATTTTCATACGCGATCGCACGTTCAAGGGCATTTTAATCTTTTCACAGCTTGGTCACCTGGCCCAACATCTATACGGAAGTTATATCCCTCCTCACAAGCTTCGCATGGCAGCGAACGATGCGCGATTCCAATTCAGAATAAAGAAGTTACGGCAATTTTAGCGGACGGGAAATGCAAACAGCCAAAACAGCAAGCAGCTTGGTTGATACCTGATTGATGGATCGATCGATCAAAAGGATCAATCGATCGATCCTTCGCAACAGTGGGTTGATTTATTCACCATCGATCGATCGACGGTTTGGGTCGATCGATCGATCCCCTGTTTCCAGAAGATATTTTTCCTTTTATTGTATTTTCTCTTTTCTTTTCCCACTTACTATATAAAGAATTTTTGTTGTAGTAATCAGATATTCTAGTTTAGATAGTTTTAGAAGATAGTTTAGCTTAGGGTTTGCGTTTTTGAAGAGTTCTTCTTCATTTCTCTTTGGATTGACACCCTTTTTGGTATGTAAGTTGACTATTCATTACCCTCTCCATTAATTTAACTTGTATTTCATTCTTTCTAGCTTTGTTAATTAGGTTTACATGCTTTCATAATTAGTTTACATGCTTTGATTTAATTGCTTTGTAGTATAGTTTTACCGCATTTACTTACCGCTTTCATTTACCGCGTTTTTATCATGTTTTTTAGCTAATTTAAATTAGGTTGTGTTTGAATGGAACTCACTCGAGTTGACGCGTTTTTTGGCTTTGGTGATGGTGTTTATGGGTCAATTTCGGATGCATTGTCCTATTATTGCGCCTAGGATATTTGATGGGGCATATCACATATGTCCCGTGCTTACGACCTTGCGTGCACAATTTTTGGGGTATTTGTTGACGCCAAAATCATATTAGGCTTTTATGCGGATTTAGGGGCGTGACAACCCTTGGTTAAATTAACTGTCGAAACGAGACGCATTCTAAATAACTCGTCGACCCATGCGTCCATTTTATTCAAATTAATTCGGGTGAGGGATATTCGACACAACCTATAGTTTAACTCGCTTTGTTAATATAGTCTCATTTTCCCTTGCCTAGAATAATCATTTTCCTTTTTGCATCTTTTCCTTTTTAGTTTGTAATTCATCTTTTGCACTTTTATTTCAGAATATTAAACCAATTAAATTCTAGCATCTCGTCCCTGTGGATTTTCGATACCCGACTTACCGCTGTGCTTGCCTCGCAAGTGCAGTCATAATTTGGGTTTGTTTGCATTATCGCGGTGAAACGAAAACAACGATCGTCGTCTGACACGCACCGCACCTTTCACGCGTAATCACTTAACACATATAATTATTTTTAATGAAATTATTCTAACAAGTAAAGTCCAATGTAGATTTATTCTAACAAGTAAGGTCCAATTCCACATAATCAAGATATAATAATAAATTCAATTATTCACAACCTTAATTAATTAATTTCACCGAATTAAATTAATTCTTACTGGATTTTATTTTATTCCAAAATACGGGATATTAAATTCTCCCCGCTTAATAATAGGATTCCGTCTTCAGAATCTAGAAAAACGTGCCTAGCTAGAGAAGTTTCGAATATCTTGTCCGCATGTCCTCCTCCCTCTCCTAAGTTATGAATCAAATGCAATACTCAAGCATTGTACCAATTTTAATTTTTTAGTAATATATCAATGGGTCACCGGGCCTCACCTCGCCCAAGCTTCATAAAGCATCATCGTGTCTATTGGACTTTTGAATTATTGACAGGTGCCCATTCTCCGCACCATATAAAAATATCATGACACCTTGCCCATCAACAAATACAATATCTCGGCAAATCAATATTTTAGATTAAAAAAATATCTCATAGGATTCCAATGTAATCACAATTCAACATGAATGCAAATAACACATGAAACAAACGAAATACTCTAAAGAGAATTTAAGAGCATATTGTGTAAGTCTTGTAGCTTAAAATCATCACATGAAAGCCACAAAGATTATGTCTCATAATTCTGATCATACCACTACATTACTCTCCCGAAAACAATCAAAACTCGTTCTTGAACAATCTTGAGAAAATTTAATTAATCTTGACAAATCTTGAGTTGAAACCTTGAAGAAAATTGGGGCAAAGGTTTGTAGATGAAAAGAAAATATTTTGGAGAAGTGTTCAGGAGGAAGAGTTGGGGAAAAAACGATTTGAAGAACCCGGCTATGGATTAGTTTTAATTTATAATGATTAGGAGTTCTAATGCTAATAGAATTCTATTTAAACCAAAAAGGTTCGCCTCTTAGTCACGGTCTTGAACCGTGATAGATGTTTTTTTTTAAATTCCGATTTTGATAAAAAGTTCTTTTTCCATAACTAAATACCAACATATTAAATTACAAAAATAATTCATTCATAAAATTTATTTTTACTCAAAATTCCAAATTAATTTAATTTTAAATATGATTTAAATTTACGGGGTATTGCATACTTCCCCACTACTAGCACATGAATTTCGTCCTCGAAATTCAATGAAGCGAAAATGCGCAAAATAAAATAAGGCTCACATATGCCTACCCGTAGAATATCACCATTAGGCGCCCATACACCCAATCCTACCCAGATGCAATCCCATGGTAAAAAATACAATATATATATCACCTATATATGTGCATAACTATGAAAATAATGGCGTACCACGCGCTTTTGTGAATCACCACTCGATTCTATCTCCAAAAGTCATCCAAACACTAAAGTTCTCAAATTTGTTCACATCACCAAAATTGATACTTACGATAACTAACATCTGCACTAACAATCTCCAAAATAACTCTCATCTCCAAAAATCACCTATAAAGATACTCGCATAGAGATTACTAATTCTAACCCCAATTACTACAATGTCCTCAACACAAAACTCCAAGTCATCCGAATGATAAAGTAATCTAATCAATCCAACATATATGCTAAAGTACTCGAAGTCATCTGTAAAACCCAGCTTAATTTCGGCATCCTCCGCCACCAAAACTAAGTCAGGCATCACTAAATTAAATACCATTCTTAGCATGTGACATATATGAGACATAATAAACTCATTCCACAAGGTAATAATGAAATGAATCCCAATAGGTAACAAACATCAATGTGACATAACATCCATCACCATGCTAATCTTTAATAATATCTAACTCGAAATAAATATAATCTTCAATAAATTACACTGCCAAGCTATACAAAAATAATCTTCCAAACTCCATTCTCTAAAATCCTCCAACTAATCCGTAGCATCCAAATCCACGCTAACCTTCCACTAAAGAAAAATACGGGGAAGTACACAATATGATAGGAATAATTGCTTATAATTAATAACGGTGAGTAAAGCGCAACAATACGAATCCGCATATATGAATCAAATGCAATACTCAAGCATTGTACCAATTTTAATTTTTCAATAACACATCAATCGGTCACCAGGCCTCACATCACCTCACGCAAGCTTCGTAAAGCCTCATCGTGGCTATTAGACTTTGAATTACTGGCGGGTGCTCATTCTCCGTGCCATATAAAAATTTCATGACACCATGCCCATCAACAAATACAATATCTCGGCGAATCAATATTTTAGATTCAAAAAATATCTCATAGGATTCCAATGTAATCACAATTCAACATGAATGCAAATAACACATGAAACAAACGAAATACTCTAAAGAGAATTTAAGAGCATATTGTGTAAGTCTTGTAGCTTAAAATCATCACATGAAAGCCACAAAGATTATGTCTCATAATTCTGATCATACCACTACATTACTCTTCCGAAAATAATCAAAACTCGTTCTTGAACATTCTTGAGAAAACTCAGTTAATCTTGACAAATCTTGACTTGAAACCTTGAAGAAAATTGAGGCAAAGGTTTGTAGATGAAAGGAAAATATTTTGGAGAAGTCTTCTGGAGGAAGAGTTGTGGAAAAAATGATTTGAAGAACCCAACCACGAATTAGTTTTAATTTATAATGATTAGGAGTTCTAATGCTAATAGAATTCTATTTAAAGTAAAAAAGGTTCGCCCGTTCGTCACGGTCCCGAACCGTGACAAATGTTTTTTTAAATTCTAATTTTGACAAAAAATTCTTTTTTCGTAACTAAATAGCAACATATTAAATTACAAAAAAAATTAATTCAAAAAATTTATTTTTACTCGAAATTCCAAATTAATTTAATTTTAAATATGATTTAAATTTACGGGGTCTTACAGTTTTTCATTTATAAAAATAGATTTGAGTGTACATATGATAATAGAAAGATTAGGATTAGTGATAAAAGTATTATAAATAAGCTACAAATGGATATTAGAAAATGAGTGAGTAAGAGACTTCGATGCCTTGTGTCTTAGTGAACATCACTTAACACAAACCACCAATCAAGGCAACCATACAAATAGTGAACATCAATAGAAACTGTGACTATTTGTGCAGTTACCTCAAATTGGTGGTTTATTATGAGTGTCGCATTCAAAACTTAATAAGATCTACTACAGAATTACAAAATGTGAGCGACGAGGAAGCAAGTGCAAGAGAACTGAATATACGAGTAGAAGATGCAGAAATATAAATATAAGGGTTGTTCCAATACATACGATACAAATAGGGTTGTCATAAAAAGTTTAACTAAATAATAATAAAATAATGTTTCGAAACTTAATCTTTATCTAAACTAACTAAAATATTATTCAAATTGGGGTTGTCATCAAGAGCAATCTGGAACTCTGCATGGGACTGTAATGTGTCTGTTTAGGTAGTCAACCCCTTTAGTGCATGTGCAAGAACATAAAAATTGTTATTGTTTGTGCACACTGAGTAAAATACCTTCTTCACATTTTGAAAAGCATAAATAAAAGGCCCGTTGACCATGAGATCTTTACTATTTATGTTATATAAATCTACAATGAAAAGTTTTAGGGAAGATCAACTTTACAACCATTCTTAGTGTCCTCCACCTTCACCCAGTCACAATAAAAGACAACTTCTTTGACATCTAACTTATTTAGTTTTAAGATTTGTTGCACAATCCAATAATAGTTCATTACCTTATCCTTTGGATTTTTATCATTTTCACTAGCCACACTAGAAGTTAAGGAAAAAATTAAAATTGTGCTATTTTGCATCAATAATTTTCCTCGCATGGGTATGAGACAAAATCAAAATCATGGGACGTTTGGCTAGGCATACAATCCTTAAAGAGACATCACTTCTTTTTAAAAGATGCATTTATTAATGGATTTGTATTAGGGCATGTTTTGTAACACATACATAAATAACGCGAAAAAAGGTGACAATTGCCTATTTTAATACCCATTCCCTAAAATCATTCATCGTGCAATTTTTCTTCTAATTTCAGGAAATTACGCTCTCATTCTTCTTTAAAGTGATCATGAAATTATAGGGTGTAAATGGTAATATAGAGACTACCGGTAATCAAATAAAAAAAGTTATATATATAGCTACTTACTCTCTCAAATCTTCAACTTCATCTTGAGATTCAAAGACATAATGATATGCTTTCTCGTATTGCAGATTGGTGAGTCTCACCTCTTTATGGTTCTCGAAAGGCAATTCATCCTCAAACTCGTGAGGTTGCTCGATCACTCATCCTCTACTAGGATTAAACCTCCTAAGACCTTATTCCGGTGTTTGTTCCCTAGCGTATAACGATCATTCTTCTTTTATGTATTCTTCTATAATTGACCCTCTAATATACTTTGCATTCTTAACGTAATCTTTTAAGGTTTTCATCAAGCGCTCAAAAGGATACATCTAACGATACCTGATGGGTCCACACAACAAAGACTCGTCTAATAAATGCATAAGAAGACGAACGTTGATGTTAGAGAACAAATCTAAGATAAAAAATTTCCCCGGTTAAATTATTTTTCGCAACCTTAATGTGCATCCTGTTTTCGACTTTTTCATACATTATGGTGAAGCACAAACTAATATGCATAATTTCCCTGTGGATCTCTTTGTGCTCAGAAAAATAATGTCTAAACAACATAGGGAATAAGTAAATAATGACATGATAGTCGTGAGACTTTCACTGTTTCAGGCCATTTGACTGGTAGCTTACAACCCTTCTCAAATTATCAAAGTAACCAGTAAGAGTCTTCAAGTAGAACAACGTGTCAAGGATGATATTTTTCTCACTAGTAGTAAAAGTGAAAGAACCCACGGGAATTGAATTTCTTCCTGTTGTACGATCAATTACTAACCATATTTTTTTATTTTCATCTCCTTTTGATCGCGGACCATATTCTCTCCATCTTTTGAATAAGAATAACCCAGACATGTTCCCATCTTATGTTCCACAAAATTCTTCCCGAGTGCATCACATCAATTGCATGCCTTACACAATTCGTTTTCCAATATGACAAGTCAAATAAGATTGATTGTCAACACCATGCTTTCATTTTACTAGGATCTTTTGGATATTCTTAGCTTTGTGCATTTAGCTTGAAAACTAAGAGTGTTTGACTACAAAATTATTCCCCAAATTCACAATCTTCGCCTTTTCCTCTATTTGATAACCAAAAAGCTAAGATGATTTCTTTCGACGCTCGTGACCGACAGGAAATAAGTTAAACTTGTCATTCTTAAAAGGGTGACAATTCGACAGAAATCTATGATGACTGGCATAACTCATCTTACCACTATGATGTAGCTAAGTGTATTCATTTTCCTCCCCATAAATGGGACATTCATAATAAATATTAACATTACAACCAAACAAGGTCCCATAGGCAGTATAGTTGTGGTTCACACACAATACCATTACTTTAATTGATAACTGAGAAAGAGGGGATTCTATGGAATGATTCGTATATCAGAACAAACATACAGAAATTAAATTTTACCAAATTTTATCTTTGAATTAATGTAGTGTGCATGCATAGATGTGGTCTAAATTCAATAAAGTAAACCAAGCAAAAAAAATGCGAAGAAGTAAGTAAAATTCCTTCAAGGGCAAAACCTTTTAAATCAGCACTATACAAGATTTGATAGACACAGCCTACTTACAAACTACTTAGCTCACACAGTATGATGTTCTTCAAATCTTCTACAGGAATGGAACAGTCCAGCACCGCCCAGAAGAACTAACCTTCCCTCATTATCCACTAATCAACCTTCTTCTTCAGCAGTAGAACCTCGACTCCACAAATCAGCAATATAGATGAACTCTACAAGGTCTTTGAAAAATGAAAGTGTTTTTCTTGATTTGATAAGTTATTTGTAAATTTCCAAGGGTTTTGGATGATTTTGAGAAGATTTTGATCATAAATATAACTCTAGAAGGATGTGGAAAAATTTGTAAAAGAGTTCATTAAGTTTCTAATCCTACATTTGTTTTTATAAGGAAGTTTGTTATAAAGAGATAAACATAAGAGATTTGGCTCAGATTTAATTAAAGAAAAAAATTCTCACCAACTCGTTTGAACGACTAGGCACCTCGTTTGAAAGGCGTACCCATTTTCATTTGAACCAACTTCCAATGACCTATCGAATGACATTACAGATAAGGACAAAAAATTAACTTGTTCGATCAACAAAATCTCATTCTAACGACCTCATGTATCTCGTTAGAATGACAAGGTAATCTCATTCTAATGACCTAGCGAGATTTCCAAAATTTTCTTTAAAAATATTTTAAAACATTTAGAGATACAAACTCTTAAAATTATGTAATCCCCTGAAAAATTAAAGGATTTACCAAAGCAATCATAACATTTCTAAAAGTTGTTGAGACAAACGATTCTTCAATCTTCAAAAAGTCTTCAACTTTGTTTAAAATTAGTTAAAGCAGTTATGTAGTCAGTATATGTGTAACGGGATAAGCCAAAATAAAAATAAATTGAGCAATTATAAAACTTGCTTTTACAAATCTCCCCCAATGGTTATTCTGGCACAAAACAAAAACTGGAGCCAAATTGCCCCCTAAAGACTAATACAATAAATACCCTCCCAAATCAAGATACGAAAAGGCATTCTTCTATAATTCTTCAACTAAAAATGTTCTCCCCCTTGCCTAGCTTTGTCTCCATCTTGTGCAGGTCCAAGTAATCATCATTTAGGTAGAATGACATACACACATGAGATAAAAAATAGACGCATACGAGTTTTAAAAGAAAAATAAAATGCCCACTCAGTTTGTTCTTCCCCTTTTAGTCCACAATTGACAAAAGAGTAGAATCTAAACATAAATAATAAGCATCACATGAAGAATCAAGGTATCATCACAAAGATACTAAATGTAAGCACATGTAATGATAATCTCAAAAGGCATAACGTTCTGCACTTACTTTTTTGAAATTTTTTCAATATCTTCATATAAGATATAACATGTACAAATAGAACACACCATGAACTAACACTAAAATATCCGAATCGTGAAAACGGTATGTAATTGTGTGTATATTTTTCATAGGTAAATCAATATAAATATTCATAACATAGGTGCACGAAGTCATGAGACACTTCTAAAGAAAGAACCCAAAGTCTACCTTAGGTGTAAAATTGTGAACTCAAATGAAATTGACTTGACTTATGCAATATGCCATGAATTTAAATGATTCTCATATAAATAATGCCAAAATATTTCATGTTTTTTAATAAAGTCCTTTTTCCAAACCCATTGATCTTATATATATGAATTCACTCTCACATATTTTGAAGAAATCATAATGCTCATATATAGCTAGGCATCGATGAATACAAACTAAATGCCCTTAGCACTTTTGTTTTTGTGTGCCTTTAATATTTTTAAGCTCTTTTATGAAAATGGTGGCTTTTAAGGTGAATAAAATTTTACTCTATCATAGCCTCTTTTCATTGCTTAACATATAACAATATTTTCCAAAAAATATGAAATCCGGACAATGGTTCTTACAAGCACAACTTATCTTATTTTACATTTGGTTCGTTATTAAGCAGAATTGAAATGATAACGTCGTATTCGACACATGAAAAGTAAGCACAATATTCATAAAGTCGTGCACGTGTGCAAGAAATGTGATAAAGAGTCTGACATTTAGAAAGTAATCAACAACGATCAATGAAATTTTATCCGCACATTATTAACTACACTGAAGAAATAATGGCATGCCTCAACACACTACAAGAAAGTCACGTGAATGCATGGATGGTAGGGTGATCCGAATGTCTTAAATGTTCATCTATATATGGTGAAAAAAATACAAAACTCTTTTTGTCATTTTCAAAAAAAGTATCAAACTAAAATCCTTTTCAATTTTTCAAACTTTTTCTTAAAAACCAAAAATCTTTTTGAATTTTAAAACTATTTATGGAAAAACAAAACTCTTTTTTGGAATTTTTCAGAATATATCAATAAGAAAGCGATATCAATGCAATGATAATACAATCTAGAAATAGGGATATAAGATATGATCATGCTAAACACCATATTCTAGAAACCAATCTTGACCTCAATCATTAGGCCCTGATTTGTTCTCAAATGGAGAAGATATCCTATTAAATTCCTCCATCAAATATTTGGAAGTCTTGACTGAATACTCTACTATCTCTTCAAAACTCTCAAAATCTCTATGACAATGTGCGGGAGCATGTGGAGTAATGTGTGTGGAAGTGTGTACGGGAGCATATGTAGGGACTTGTATGGGAGCATACCGAGGAACACGCATGTGAGAAGCTCCCCTAGCTTAAAACAAAACTCCGTAAGATGACCTCTTCATTTGAAATGGGGTCAAACAAAAATGGGCATGGGTTCACCTTGCTCAGAATGTTCCTTGGTAGGTTCGGTCTCCTTGGGTGTTAGGTTGAGGGCCATAAGGATTCATTAGAAAGTCGAAAACCAACTCGGATGAAAGATGGAAAGAGGACGCACCGTTATAACCTATTCCTTACCTCTCAATGTTACCTAACACGGGACCGAAGAGTATCTTTCTAACCTTCTTATACGTGTCCTCTAAAGTGACCTTGACCTACCGGGCACATTCGAGATTAATCTCGAGTTGGGATGCATGGGCTTCAAGTTTCTCATAAGTCTCCAATGAAGCTTGAAGATCACTCATAAGACTAGCCACAATGTGTAATACCCCGTATTTTTATGCTATATTAATTTGGGGATTTATTAAATTTAATGTGACGATTTATTTAATGAAAATCCGAAAATTAATTATGTAATAATTATTAACGTGACGAGAGTTAGTAATTATGGGAAACTTGTTGAATATTATTAATGAGCATATTAATATATTATATTGGTTATATTGGATGTCATAAGTGAATTAAATGACTATTTCGGAAATTTAAGTCGGGACGTGCCCGTGTCACGTCGGGACTAATTTTGTTAAATAAAAAGTAAATATTTTATGAGTTGTTCGTATGGTCATTTTGAGTGCGCCAACGCGTCCGGAAGGGTCGAGATAGTCAGAAAAGTATACCCGGGGGTTTAGTTTGGGTCTCGGGGCGTTTTTAGGCCTAATTAGTACCCCGGGAGGGCATTTTAGTCATTTTACATAAGTGGGTAATTAAACCCACGAATTTCAGCCAACCTATATCAGCCATTAGGTCAGCCTCTTAGGGTTAGAACATTCACAAATCAAGTGACGGCCATTGGAGAAGAGAGGAGAGAGCTCCAAGGCAATCCAAGGCCAAAAAGCCATCGGTTTGCACCGCCACCACCACCACCGCGTAGATCACGAGTCGAGGAACGCAGCCATACCAAAATCAGCCGTGAATCTGCATACCAAAATCCCAGGCAAGTGTTTAAACTTGCTATTTTCGTTGATGCAATCTTTATGTTAGCTTAGGAATGAATTGTGATAAAAACTATGGAAGAAAACCCCATTCTTATAGGAGAACCCATGTAGTATTGATGTATATGCTGATTCTGGAAACCCTTGCCATGTAGAGGTAATAATCCACGAAATTTGGTGATCATAATAAAGAAATATTGGAGAAAGATTCATTAGAAATTTGTTTAAGAAAATTCTAGGGTTCTTGAAAATTGGACATGATTTTAGGTTGAAAATCCATGTTTAATGATAGTTATACACATGCTTTACGTTATAAACACCTGGTATAATGTTATGATGATGATAGTAGGATTTTTGGGACGATTAGAATGGACAAACATAGTTTTGGATGAAGAAGTTTGATGAATCCCGTAACTGCATTCTGCAGAATTTTGCCCAGACCTGCTTGATCGATCGATCGAGCCTAGAGCATCGATCGATCGAAGGTTCGATCGATCGAGCCCCAAGCTTCGATCGATCGACCCCTCCTGGAAGACTCCTATTTCCCTTGTTTAATTAGTTAAATTAAGTTTATCGTGAAATAATTTTTGGGCATTCTAAATAAAATGATTTGGGAGACATTGAGGACCAGTAAGGTATATGTAATAATGTTGGAACCTTTAATATTCAACGAGAATGATATTTATGGGATATTTACCTTAGGTTGTTAGATTTATGAATTTAAAGGGTGAGGTGCGTAAGAGAGTTACGTTGGAATCTAATAAAGTCACTTACTGAATTTCAGATTTGTGGGGATATAATCCACGAGTGTTAGGTAATAAGTGAGAAAACCCTTCGAGTTAAGGTTAGGAATAAAACCTTATACGTAATTCTATAACTGTGAAATTAAGGATAAATGGTATAATTACGGGTGATGAGAAGAACCTATATTAATATGATAAAATGGTATATTTATATGATTGTGTGTACATATATTATATGCATGTGAAAAATCATACCCACGCTACTTGCTATCCCTGAGGTTTCCGCGCTGGGACAAGTCTTATCTCGATGGGACCTTTATGGGGGATATTGACTTGTACCCTAGAAGATAGATATCCTTGGTACAGGCTATCGATGTGATAGTTCAGACGGTCCTAAGAGACGCCGGTATGTGCCATCCTCTTAGAGACTTGGAATCTATGCTTCGCCTCAATATTGTTTGTGTATTTATGTTAATACAATTCGAGAGTGATTCCGAATGTATTCCCCTTAATATGAGTGATATGGGGCTTTGGATAGTAGAGTATGCACGCACCATAGTTTTATTCGGGGTGCTGTTATATATATATATATTATACGAGTAGTTAATATATATATATATAAGATTTTGAAATTTGAGACTGACTACTGTGATTTGATAAGTAGGACATGGTTGTTGACTCATATTATAAATACTTGTTTTGAGAAAGTATAAAATGTCACGGGTACTTTATAAATTTTTACGAAGTTAAAGATAGAGAACTTTGGCTACAAATTGGAACATCTTTTTAAATTGAAATCGTGTATTGTAAATCTTTCGAGTAATCTAAGTTAAGTTAAATCTTTTAGAAAGACTAGTATGATAAATGTTAAAACAAACCGTTGGGAAGGTTAGTGCGATAGGTGTGCACATTAGAAGAGAGGTGAATATTTTCTCAAGAGAGGGACGTACTAAAATGTTGTTGCATTGGCCTGTATCAATTTAAATACTTGCTAAACGTATTTTAAATCAAACACACTTTCGGGCTCTGACCCGTTTTTTTTTTCTCTCTCTCTCTTGTATATATATGTATATTTTCAGGTGCCCAGCCACAGGGGCGTCTTGCTTAGGATCCCTTGAGAAGAACGAGCTGCAGCTTAGGTGGGAGTTGCAGGTCACTTGAGTAGACGGCTTACGTTATTGACTCCACTCCTAGTACTCTCATTTATTGGGCACGTGTCGCCCCTTTTCATCATTTCATTTGTTGTTGGGACATTTATATTTCAGTTATTTTCGGTATTGTTCTATGGGATTTATTCAGGATGGATTTGTGATTTTAGTTTCTTATGTTGACATTCGATTGACGAATGTATTATGTTATTTGGCTTTTTTTGGTGTGATTCTTAATTGTAGAAATGTTGTTTTAAATAAATAAATCTTTTTCTTTAATTAAAATTTGGAAAGTTTGTATGAAAAATGTTTTGACACTTAGCTTAATTATTTAGGGTGTTAAATTGGAAAATTATTTTATCGACAGTGATGCTGAGAATGAACCAACTGTTAACCTTGATTTAATTTAATAAGGGAGTGATCGCCCGGTATTTAATTAGGCGGGGTGTCACACAATGTTGGTAAAATCGATCTTTTCTCTACCAATAACAATCAACTACTTATATAAAGAAATTTTCACCTTCTCGAGTTGACTCACCTACGCCTCACACTCTCTTGAAACTTTCACCTCCTTCTCTAAATCACACACCCTAAGAGACAAATCTTTATCAACCTTTTAATTTTTAAAGTCTCGGTGGAAATATCACTAAAGGCTTTTTGGAGTCCACCTTCTCCCTCACTTAAATTCTCTTCTTCACTCTCACTCTCTCCAAAATGATTTGAAACATCGTCGAGGCACTCACGTTTAGAAATATTCTCATCGCTTTAGAAAAAACTATAAGTAATCACGTGACTTACGCAGTGAAGTTAGTTTCATGTGGTGATTCATCCCCGAAATCCACCGACTTGACATCACTATCGCTAAGAGTGGCTTTATGTGCAACTTTCTTGCCCATTCTTTTAAGCCTAATGGAACACTCGTGGGCTTTGTGTTCCTTGCCCTCACACTCATAGAATCTTATATCATCTTTCTCACAAACATTCTTTCCAACATTCTTATTTCTATTTTTCTCAAAAATCTTTTATTTGGAAGAATTTTCTTTGTTAAATTTGAGAAACATTTTGATTTTTTTTTGCAAAAAGGGCTAAATCATTAAGCTCAAAATCAAAATCGGACTCAGAATTAAAACCCTTTTCTTTTTTCTTTTTAGCTTGAGTTTTCAAAGCAATCCCTATTTCCTTTTTCTTTGTAGTTTTTGGAAAAATATCGATTTTATAAATTTGAAGGTTTCCTACAAGTTCTTCTGACCTAAGAGTATTTAATATTCCCAACGAATTCAGGACAGTGACTTTAAGGATAAAATGGGTTGGAAGGGATCTCAAAATCTTTTTCACAACTCTCATCTTAGGAATTTTTCCACCCAAATTAAAACTAGAATTGAACATGTCCAACAAACGTTCATAAAACTCATCAAAAGTGTCACACTCACTCATGGTTATGGTCTCAAACTTGGTGGTAAGAATTTGAAGCTTAGATGATTTTATGACATTAATACCCACATGAGTGAGTTCGAGGATATCCCATGCTTTCGATGACATGGTGCACGTTATGATGCGATGAAACTCGTCAAGGGTGATGACTCCAGAGATGACACTCAAATCGCATGAGTTAAAATTGCTCTATTTAAAATCATCTTATGTCCATGTAGAGAGATGTTTTGGACCTATGACATCGCCATTGGTCACTATGCATAGTGTCCACCCTCTTTCACACACAAGTCAAACTCTTTCATATACTGATTTTAAAGCATGCATCATCCTAGCTTTCCAATAATCGTAATTTGACCCATCAAAAATGGTAATTCTATTATACAATTTATCCATAAAATCTAAAATATTAAAGGACCACACAAAAACGTAGTGTAACCGAATCTGATACTAATTTGAAAAATTAGGGATTCTATAGAATAATTTATATATTATGACAACCACACAAATTTAATTTTACTAAATTTTATCTTCGAATTAATTTAGTGTGAATGCAAAAATGTGGTCAATAAAGAAAACCAAGCAAAAAAATTGAGAAGAAGTAGGAAAAATCCCTTTAAGGACAAAACCTTTTAAATTTCTAAAAGATTTGGTAGACACATTCGACTTACAAACTACTTAGGTCACTAACTCTGATACGTAGTTCTTCAAATCTTCTACAATAACGGCATAGTCCAGCACTGCCCAAAGGAAGCATTTTTCCCTTGGTATCCATTAATTAGCCTTCTTCTTTAGCAGTAGAACTTCTGCTCCACAAATCAACAGTAGCGATGAACTCTATTACATTTATGAACAATGAAAGTATTCTTCTTAATTTGATAAAGTGATCTCTGAATTTCTAAGGGGTTTGGATGATTTTTAAAAGAGTTTGATCATAAATGGAACTCCAAAGGGGTGTGGAAAATCTTGCAAAAGAGTTCATCAAGACTCTAATCCCACATCTATTTTTATAAGGAAGACTGTTATAAAGAGATAAACATAAGATATTTGTATCATATTTAAAACAAATTCTTGTGCGCTCGTTCAAACAACTTGGTACCTCGTTCGAAAGACATACCCGTTTTTGTTCGAACCATATTCCAATGACTAATCGAACGACATTCCAGAGAAGGATAAAAAATTGAATCGTTTAATCATGGCAACCTCATTCTAACGACCTCGTGTATCTCGTTCGAACAACAAGGTAATCTCATTCGAACGACTTAGCGAGATTTCCAAAATTTTCTTTAAATGATATTTTAAACGATTTGGAAATACAAACTCTTAAAATAATAAAATCCCGTGAAAATTAAAGTCTTTACCAAAGAAATCATAACTCTTATGAAAGTTGTTGAGATAAATGATTCTTCAAACTTCTAAAAGTTTTTAACTTTGTCTTCAAATCCGTAGAAGCAGTCATGTAAGTGTAGTGTATGTGTAACGGGATAAGACAAAATAAAAATACATTGACCAGTTATAAAACATGATCTTAAAATAACTTTTCACCCTTATAATAATCAAACACCCCCACATTTTCATCCCACGACTCTTTAAGTTCTTTAATTAATGAGGCTAAGAAAATATCAATATCCTGGTAGGGAGCCTTTGGCCTAAGCATCAATAATGTGGACTATTTTCTCAGGCACAGTGTTAGAGGGAGACTTAAAGTCACCATGAAAACTTACCAGTAACTCTGATTAGTGCTTAAATTATCGAACGTCTTGAACCCATCGGTTGATAATGCAAGATGAAAACTATGAGATTTTTTTACAAATTTAGGGTGTCGTGCGTTTGAAAGTCGCCAAATGAATGAATCAATTGGATGATGAATGAGATTACCACTCACCTCGGCTCAAGTGTACCATGGCATGGCCTTGTTATCCATGGTACATTGAAAAACATTTTTAACCGTGACTCGTGGGGAAAATACTTCAATACCGATTGTAGAACTTGCGAGCACTTGCGAAATTTTGTAGGTTTGTCTTTTTCACCCTCACAAACCATATATCTTGGCTTACTGCATACATGACACTTATGCTTCAGTTCATCTTCATTACGAAATAATATAAAATAATATTTGCATGCATGAATAGATTTGTACTTCAAACTCGAACCCTGCAAGCTCTTGTTCATGCTCAAATTACTATTCGTTAACGTGTTCTATTTTGGGAGAATGTCTTTATCCCACTTAAGAATTTGGGTTACCCTATTGCCCGACAAACTAAATTGACTCTTAAAACTATGAAATTCAATCATTACGTACAACACCAAGTGATGTTCTTCGTAATTTTTATAGAAGTGTTTATTCGTGTCGACTTTCAACTATAGGTTTTCTGATCTTTAGGTAATTAAACATCAAACTGTTCATTGATTTGGTCATAATGCACATTATTCGTATCCATAGGTTGGTAATTTCATTGTCGTGGACTTCATTAAAATTATCAATTAGGTTGATCAAAGGACAATGAGATGGAAAATCATTCACCACTTCCACCCGATGAGGTTCCGTTACGCAGTCGGGTACCGATAATTCTTCTAGAACATATGGTTCATTCCTATCCCATTGGAATGTCCATATCTTATAGTCTTTCGACATATTCCACCTTAGTAAATGAAACTCAATTTCTTCCAAATACTAAAATTTTTTGTTCATACAATGCTTCAATGGACACGAAATCTTGTCATTGTTAAGATTTTATCTGCATATTTTAACACCTTCATGAATATCATTTACATGATTATCAGAGACTCTATTACCTATTTTTGTTGGAAAACCTTTAAATAGTATTCAAAATTCAAATCAATTATATAAATAGGTTTAAATGAAGGTCATGTTGCATACAAGAACTCTCAGTTTATAATTTAAGCAAATTCATTCAACCCAAGTAAATATAAGAAAATCCATTCAACTTCATTCAAGCCGAGCATTCAATAAATATGAAATGAAACAAAACAAATTAAGATGTCATCAAATCCCCCAAAAAATAAAATTAAAATGACTTATGATGTCAACTGATGCCCCGTATAATTAAAATATCACAAACTTATTCCCAAATAAAACATTGTTTATCACCTAATCTTGACCAATAAATAAATTGGCGAGATAATATAATAATTTAATACTATTTTAATAGAGGCCCTTCACTGGAGTCAACATGCATAGGCTCATATCCGCAACCATCGTATACTTTATCAACCAATATCTGAGGCTCTCCCACCGCCAAAGGGACATTGTCGACAAGAATTTCGGCATTCATGGAAACGAGCGTGCATGTGACAATGACCCAACTATTGGACAAATCCTTTAAATAGAAATCCTCGCTATAATAAACGTGCATAAATGTCGATGATCCATGGAATATTGTAGGATGAGGCATTTTAGAGGGGAAACCTTCAGGCGTAGGATAGGTGAATGCTTGAGGAGGCATCTAGGAGGAAAAACTTTGTTGTTGACTGAATAATTGAACCAACCTCTTGATTTTATTCAACAGTATTCCCAAGTTACTGCTAATATTGCCCAAGTCCCTCATAAGCTCGGATACTTCCCGTTTTATCCTGGCATGTTCTCTCGCTTGGCTTGAGATATGTCTCTTCACCGAAGAGATAATTTTCTACTTGGCATATGTGAGCCCATACTTCTTGCCCTCCCATTTTTGTCCTTCCCAAATACCTTGGATAAGGCATCTACTTCAATATTATAAGGGTTTCACTAGTATTGACTGCTCGCCATGCCTTTTATCATTTTTTATAATATAATATTATATTTAGGACTATGATTTTAGCATGATTTTATTATAATGTGTGTGTGTGTATATATATATATATATATATATATATATATATATACACAGAGAGAGAGAGAGAGAGGCAGGCTCACCTACATCATGCGCTATACATCACACCTAATTCTAGGCCCTAGAATTTTTTTTTTAAAATTTTATATTTTTCCCTTGAAATTAACCTTCCAATCAACCCATAAGAAAAAAAAAGTCAAAATGCATTTTGTAGCTATTTTTAAAAAAATTACTAGTGCAGACCCTTATAAATAAGGTATTTTTACCAGTTTTTTGTGAATTTTTTAAAAATAGCTACAAAATGTATTTTGACCTAATTTTTTGCATATGGGTTGATTGGAAGGTCAATTTCAAGGAAAAAATATAAAATTTGAAAAAAAAAGTTTTTTAGGGATTAGAATAGGCGTGATGCATGGGTGATGTATAGAGCATTATGTAGGTGAGCTTCTCTCTCTCTCTCTCTCTCTCTCTATATATATATATATATATATATATATATATATATATATATATACAGATAGATAATAAGTATATTCAAACTCATCATAGTTAGAGATAATTTGTCTGGAAATTTATTGATCTTTATTTCCCGTTAGGCATGCAAGTACAAGTTGACTATATTAGCATCTTTACCTTCTTTTGGAGTTCCTTTGGTTGTGTCCACCCATTTAACCTTCAGATCATCTTATTATTTTTCCCTAAGTTTGTGAACATCAACTTTCTTTGCCATGTTCTAGTTATTGGTCTCCTTTATGGTCTGTTTTGCCTCACCGACCTCATTCTCCAAGAAGTTGTTTCATTGGTCGACAGGCATTTGAACATTTTCTAGAAATCAATCTTTCGGCACCAAAATATAAAAAACTTTATGCGCCCTTCACAAAAAACTTCTTCCAAAGGTTCTTCTATTAGGTTTTCATATGTTCACTTACTCATGAAAGAACATTTTCCTTTGAACCGGGTAGGAATGTAAAAGTCTTACAAAAGTTATCTTATGCGTCATCTTTTATAATAGGATTAACCTTCATCCAGTTGTCTGATCCCCTGATGCCCACATTCATCTTGTTGAGAGACAAATAACAAAATTTAAAAATCTGGACATTATTTTTTTACCGATAGGATTCTCGAAATCGGAGAACCTAATTGTATTCTTATCATTTTTACGAATTCCTCGATAGCGAGAGGTGGGGTATTGGATTAACTGGGGTCTGTTGAGTTTGATGACTCATACATGGATTGGTCAACTGAACCTGCGCCGCAGCAAAGTATTTCCAACTAGCGGGTGAAGAGAATTAAGGTTAAGGTGTAGGGGAGGATCGAGTTGGAGGCGTTTCATTATTTGGTTTATTATTTTCGTTCTTGTTTAACATTTTCCGCAATTAAAAAAATTAGCGACGAATGTATGACAATCATGTTTACGACTATATATATGCATATATCTTTTCAATAGCTTTTAAAATGTGGTTAATGTATATGATTTGTAAGGTAATTAAACTATTCAATTTTCATATTCCCACACTTGTAAATATGAGTTCTCTCTATATGGCACGCACTAGTAAAACATATTTTAGTGTGGTCCAATTGAAACCTATCATACTCTTATTGAAAGTAATTAGTACCATGACTCATTTTTCTGAGAAAATATATAAAAGGAGGGTGTTGTAACACCCCGTATTTCTAAGTAATTAAAATTTGATTAATTCGGTTATTTTATATTACACATGTGGCGTAATTTAATTAAATTAAATATTATGGGTGTATTAAAATATTAATCGAGAGAGATAATGATTAATATTTATAAAATATACTTACTAAGTGAATAGTAAATTATTATTTTACGTCATGGGGACTGATAGTGACGTGACAAAGTTATATCTCAACCGAGACTCACGTGTAGACTATACGAGGTCAAGATAGAAAATTATTTTAGAGTGACTCGGATGGCGATTTTGAAGTCACGGTAGGTTCTGGAAGGGTCGAGATAGTCAAAACAGTGTACCCAAGAGTAGTGATTGGGTACCGAGAACTTTTGAGATATAACTGGGCCCACACGGGGGTATTCGGGTCATTTGGGCTTCACCCGTTAGCCTAATTTTGGGATTAAGGATATTAAACCTAAGGTTATGAGATAGAGACAGCCACAACTGAAATTCAAAAACCCTAGAAATTGAGAGAAGAGAGAAGGAAGGGAGGGAACTTTAGAGGCTAATTTTAAGGAAACATTGGGTGTGCCTTGTCAAATCCGTCTTCTACAATGCATAATCAGACCCTACGAACCTAGGCATGAAAGTGATCAAATTTCTTTCAAATTAATTTGCAAATATTCATGTTCATATCTTGGTAGGTTTAGAACTTAAATTGATTTGGGGAGGGTTCTCACATGAAAAGGGGGTTTGGGGGTGAAACTAATCTCCTGTGTTTAATTGAATGAAAATTTAATGTTGTAGGTAAATTATGATTTTTAAAAATCGAACCTTGTAGAGATATATGAGCGCGTTATACCTAATTTGGATTGGGGAACTAATTCTAGGGTTATGTTGGGGTATTTTGATATAAACCCGTTCAATTGAGTAAATTGATGATTTTTAGCCCAATATTTGATGTTAGACTGATTTATGAATGTTGGAATCATCGTAGTTACATCCCATTAATTTCTATGCATCTTGATGAAGGTTTATTATCATTTAGAAGGAGATAAGATCAGAGTTGGGATTCAAAGGTCTAGTTTGGGTTTTCTGTAACGGGGCCGCCAACCGATTCCTAACAGAACCAAATCGGTTTGGATTTTTGGGCATACGAATCGGTTCGATTCAGGTGCCAAACTGGTTTAGTTTTTTGAGAGTCATAAAATTTTGGTTGTTTTGATGGCTTGGGTGATTTTTGGGAGGTTCAAGAGAATCCATAGACCTCTAATAATTAAAGAATTTTATTAGGGCAATTTAAAAGAGGCTAAATTGCCTAGGGATGATGGGGAAATAGAAAGTTCGAAGAACTATAGTGAGATAAATAATTGATGAATAAATTTTAATTATGAACTGAGTTAGACAAGTTCAGAGATAGTTAATGAACGACCTGGGTGGGTAAGCTCGAATACTCTAGAAGGGTGCCACTAGGTTGACTATTTAATTAATGAGAGTTAAATTAAATAAAGTGTTCGGGAATAGACTCAGGGATTATGGGCTAGTGCTACAGGTGTTAGGCATGGTTTAGCCGGATTTTTTTTATTATATATATACGAAAATTGAGATAGTATATATACGTGTGTGTACTTTATAAATATCGATGTGCATGATATTTATGTGAAAATATACCCCCTTAATGCTATCATCTGAGGTTGCGCGATGTGGGTGAATCCACTGGCTAGCGAATGCGGGGAGATAGTTCCTAGATCATATCGCCTTGTATTTTATTATGTGATTTATTTTTGAGGTGAGACGCTTTGGGTATGATTTTGTCTCACTCTCGGGGAAATATTACCGCCTCCACTAAGTTTGCTACTTTATTTGCCTATTTTGGTGTGAGTTAACCGACTTATGGTAACCATGTTAGAGTGAGCATGCCTAAAATATGATAGCATTGTAAAGACAAGCATCCCCTGAGTATAGGTTATTATATGCGACGTATATGTGATTATTGTAGTATATTTATACGTATATAATATAGTGGATGAATTATATACGGGTTAAGGATACAAAGTGTGAATTTATATAAATAACTAGTGTGAGTGTTATATACTCAATTAAAGTGGAAATGATTAACTATGTTAAAGGGTGAAATAACTTATGAACCACATGGAGAAAGTACTCAGGATAGAGTAGAGAGATAGAAGGATGTGTAACAAGACAAATTAGGTGGGGTAGTATTACTAGTTGGGTTATAAGGTAAGCGTTAGGTGTGCACAATAGTTGAGAGGTGAGTAATATCTCAAGAGAGTGCGACATCCGCTTAATTTTGAAAAGTGTTAATGCATATTTAATTGTTACATTTTAATTACTTGCAAAATATTTTAGTGTGATTTTGGGCCTTGACCCATGTCAAAATATTTTCCCAAAACATTTTAGGTGTTCAGCCATAGGGATGCCAAACTTGAGGACTCATTTTAGGGATGCCTAGTAGCAGCAATATGAAGGCTAGCGGGAATTTGTGTAGATGCTTCAGTTATTCATTCATCGACTAGGTTGTTGATTCAGTAATTCATTTTGGCATGTCGCCCCTTTTAGTTGATGCACTTTTGGATTTATTTATTAGACGATGTACTTGGATTTAGTTTATTTCTATAGACTTATGATTTGGATTCTATTTTGGAACCGATGGTTTATTCGATATTCACTATTTATCTATTTATTGTGTGATGATTCAAACTCTTATATTTGTTGTGGATGAGTTATATATATTATTTTCCGCATGCTTATACGTTAATGAAAGATAAGATTGACACCAACTTAATTTAACATAGGTGTTTAGAAATTAAAAAAAAATGGTTTTCAACAGTGATGCTAAGAATGAACCAAATGAGATTCCTGTTTATTTTAATAAAGGACTGATAACCCATGATTAAAGTAGGCGGGGTGTCACATGTGTGAATATGAGTCCTAGAGGTAATGGCTTTAATTAATCCTAAACAAATTATTATTTTTCAACCGATCAATCATACACAACAACTCCAAGTTAAGTTAATTTTAATTAAATTAATCATAAAATTACTATGTATCCACCAAATGTGGAAGACCTTATACCAATTTCTGTCCAACCAAATAACAACCACTTAGGTAATGGGTGTACATGACCACAATAGCTAACCAAACATATATATGCATAAATACTCATTCGCAAAATAACAACAACTCCAATTTAACTTCATTTTAATTAAATTAATCCTAAAATCCTAAAATTACTATGTGTCCACCAAGTGCGCATGCCCTTCCACCAATTTATGTTCACCCAAATAACAACCACTTAAAGAAGGGATGAAGAGGACCACAACAGTTAACCAAATAGATATATACATTAATATTCACCCGCACAGTATCAACAAGTCCAATTTAAGTTCTTTTTTTAAATTAATTCTTAAATTACTATGCGTCTACCAAATGTGCAAGTCCTCCCACCAATTTGTGTTCTCCTAAATAACAACTAGTTAAGGATGGGGTGAACATGATCACAACAGTTAACCAAGAAATTATGCCTATATATAAGACTATGTTACATAAAAGAAAACACAAGTAAAATCACATGAGTAAAGAACGCAACTAGAATGAGTTGAGCATCAATAATTTTTATCCAATTGCATGAGCATATGGAACGAGAAGAAAACATGCTAACACATTATTAAATATTAAATGTTGTAAAATTACTTTGTTCTAAATGGTTGTAGGCGTGCGCTTGTCAGTACATGAGGGACTTTATGTATATATAGAAATTCACATGTTATACGTGTGCTTGTATCTGTGTATATATATGTGCCTGTGAGTATGTGCATATATATGTGTATGTGTGTGTTTATATTCATATATGCGTGAAGTTGTGTGTATATACATGTGTGATTTTCTAAAAGAATATGTATATATATGGGGGTGGGTGTGTATTCGTGCGCGTGTGAGTATATGAGGGACTTCATGTTTGTAAATGAATTCATGTGTTATATGTTTGCGTGTGAGTATGTGTGTGTGTGTGTGTGTGTGTGTGTGTGTGAATGTGAGTCCATGATGGACTTCATGTATGTATAGGAATTCATGTGTTATACGTGTGCTCGTATGTGTGTATATATGTGTGTGTGTGCGCATGTGAGTAGGCCTATATATATATGTGTGTGAAACTGTATGTGTATATATGCGTGGTTGTGTAAAAGTATATATATGTGTGGGTGGGTGGGAGTGTCTCTGTGCGCATTTTTTGTAATTGAGTGATTTTATGTATATAACGGAATTCATGTGTTATACGTGTGCGCGAATGTGTATATATATGTTCGCGTGCGAGTATGTGCATACGTATGTGATACGAGGCAAATATTGCATATTTCACCCGTTAACCTACGCGTTATTAGCCCCCTCGGGTATCTTAATCCCTATGGTTATGCTCGTGAACCAGACAACCTAGGATTTCTATATATACATGTTTTGCAAGGGTTAATTGAGCTTCTATAAGTATTTGGATGCTTAGTATGAAGTTCAGAAGCTTTTCGAAAAAGTTCCATCAAAGATTGCAGCTTCAGGGGCATTTTAGTAATTTTAGCATTCGGATTTTAATCCCGATCTATTTACGAAAGTTTAAGCCCTTTGATTTATCTTCGCGTGGCCACCGACGGTGCATGATTCTAATGTATAATGTGGGACTTATGGCATTTTTGGATGGCTTTGACTTTAAAATCACACTCAAGGGCACATTCAAAGGCATTTTAGTCATTTCATAATTTGTTTTTTTGGCCTAATGTCTTCTTGGATGTTGTATCCCTCTGAGTATCTTCGCGTAGCCTCCGACTGTGCCTAATTTTGAGTTATAACGAAGACGTTACGGCATTTTCCGTAAAGTTGGACAAAGCTGCAGAATTGCAGACCTGTAGGGTGCAAATCGATTCGCAAACCTGCGAATCAATTTGGGTGAAAGTCCGCAAATTTTATTTTTTAAGTTGGTTTTTGGTTGGGTATATATATATATATATATATATATATATATATATATATATATATATATAACATTGTGTTAAGTTGGGGGATCAATTTTTAGTCTTGATATCTTCATTTTGCTTTAGTTTTTAGGGTTTGTAAAGGGGGACCTTCCCTCTCGTCATTTTGTGTTGGATTTTCACCCATTAATGTAAGCTTTTTACTATTCATTATCTCCTACCTCCATTTTATGCCTTATTTCCTTTTTGTATTTAATTGCTTGTCTAGTTAATTGTTGTAGTGTATTTATTTCTTATTTTATTTATTAACTAGTTGCTTATTTACTTTAACCATGCCTAGTGAGTAGTTTATTGGGTTTGGATCGTGTGTCCGCCATTGATGGGCGTCGAGCTCCAAAAATTAGGTTTTCGGGGAAATTGCATTTAATTCAAACCTCGGGTATTAAAGTCGTATTATTATGCATTTAACTTTTTTTGTCACGCAACGTTAGTGTTTATAGTGATAATCTGAAATTAATCCACGTGTGACCATTTTTGATTAAATATTTAATCTCGCAACTTTGGGTTAAATTTCTTATTGTGTGATGTTTATGCTTAATTGGAAATGCTCGATTAAATGTTTTCGAACCGAAATTCCAATTATTAGTTGTTTAGCCCATGGCGGGTGCGCGATCTCGACTCTCGTTTTAATTAGTTGTAATTTAGCGTTAACTTATTATTTTTCCTTTTTCACCATTTCAACCCATCACCTTTTAAACTTTTATTTTTGAAGTAGAAAAACAATGAAAATCTAAAATTAAATCACTCCCTGTGGTTTTTTTACGATACCCGACTTACCGTTGTACTTGCTTATCAAGTGTAATTGTAGTTTATGTTTTTTTGCATTAAGTCGCCGAACCGATAACAACGATTTGCGTGTTACACGGTGCACGATTCGCACTCGATCAAAATGGCGCCGTTGCCGAAGAGTTGTTTTAGATTTTAGTTGATTTACTATTTCGTAATATTTCTTTTATTCATATTTGTATTCTTTATTTTATCCTTTCTTTTTTACTTGAGCTAGATTGTTTCGAGAAATTAAAATTTGTGTGCTTGTTGTTTTATTGAATTAGCTTATTTTGAAATGTCTCACTATAACTCTTTACATAAATTTAATTGTTATGCTAATAGTTCTCAAAGTTACACTCCCAAAACAATGCGAGAATGCCTATAATTTCTTGGGTATGGGCGTCTTGCACGTGAAAATCAAAAAGTTATAGGTAATCCCCCATTGTCTTGGGATGGAACTTTGCGTTGTGGGAATAAGGAATTGAACGATGAGGTTGCGATTTATGATGCTTGGAGAAAGAAAAATGTCCAACTCGATGAGATCCTTTCATCTTCAAAAAGTCGGGTTGAGGTTGAAACTTTCGTTTCACCTACACCCCTTTTTGAGGAAGAAATAATTGACAGTGATCCAAGCACTGTCGATTGTCCTTCACTTCCTTTATTCCCTACTATTATTGAATCGTTAAATTTATCACAAGAATCGGTGGAAAGTCTTGAGGACTTTGACCTGATTCTTGAACGGGAATGTTATTTTGAGATGGTTCATCTCGTGGGCAATTCACTTGCACTAGCCCCACCTCCCCTTCCAATTGAAGAACCTTGGGGATGTGATTTTAATTTTTTCGAGATTAATGTAGTCTTTTCTCCCTTAAAATCCAAACCCCCCATCATCCCTCTCAAACTTTTAATTGATGATGGTTCATTTCTTATGCCTTACACATGTCTTTCGTTATTCAAGCGGAATTCCTATTTTTTGGGAGGCATGCATGCTATGGAGGGTCCACCGTTGATCTTCCAAAGTCAAACAATATTTTGGGTGGATCCTCAATTATTTAGACTTCTAGTGTATAGTTAGTTTGAAGTCCAAATAGATAGTTAGCTTTTTATTCTTTATTTCTTTAGTTTTTCTTTTCTTTTAGTTTAGTCTAGTGTAATTAGTTAAACTTTTTGTTATTGCTTTTCGTTATACTCGGTACTAACTTGTTTTATAGATTCTTTGGATTCGTACTTATCCGGGGATCGCACTAATTTTGGGTAATATCGTTCTTTTCCTATCCTTGTGATGTGTTCTTAATGGGCATTGAGGACAATGCAACATTTAAGTTAGGGGGTGTGGGATATTTTATCCATTTCGTTGTTTTGTCCATAGATTTTATCACATGTTAGTTACTAAGTATGCTTTCTTAGAAAATTTTGAAAATTTTCAAATTTTTTTTTCATTTTTCTCTTTCGTTGGGCATTTTGCCTTGTTTTCGATGATAAATTTCAATAAATGCCCGATCCATTAGACAACGCAATGATGCGTGTTCTCAATTTTAGAAGTTATTAAACTTTAGCCCACAAATAATTGATATTATGAATAACTTCATGAATTAAACATTAATTCCATGAGCGCATGCTCTTTCTTATTCTATTTATTTGGTTTAAGATTTTTAGAACTCGGTAATATTTTGTTGCATTGTATATACTTACACCGAGTAAGCTTTGTACCTATCGTCGTTAGTGAGTGTTATACAGTATTCATTCCTCCTTGAAAACGTTGAATTCGTCTATAATCTCACAATTCTTTCATTGATCGTTCATTATTTGAGTTTATATCTTGAAATGTGTTACTTGAGCATGATTTTCAAAAAAAATTTGACTCGAGAAATGCGTAAACTTTATGAAATGATCAAGGCCATTTTTCTTATATTACCCTTATTAGACTTAACCTCACCTAAAATGTTTCCCTAGTCAACCCCTTTGAGCCTAAATAGTAGCCTTTCGTTTCACTACCTAAAATTCCATTACCAACTCCAAATTGGAGTTATATACGATACATATTACCTTTCACACCTTTGTTTGGAATATTACTTGGGATTAAATTATGTTATTTTCTTGTGGTTGCAATTTAAGCATATGAGAGTGAGAAAAGAAAGGAAAAGAAACAACAAAAACAAAAGAAAAGAAAAGAAAACATGAGAAAAAGAAGAAAAGAAAAAGAATAGAGAAAGTTTGTCTATGTTGTATATAGTGTTCAATAAGCTTTGATTAGTCTCTAATTTCATATCTAATGCTTGATTATCGAACTTGTTTTCCATTTTCGTAATTGCCCACAAGCTCCCAATATCCCGAGTTTTCATCCCGAACACTTTGAATCCATACATATTTCCTTCATTTCGTACCTTAACCCAAAACCTACATTATAACCCTATAAAGTCCTATGTGATCTTAGGGTGAGTTTAATTTAAAGTTTAAATAGTTTTGATAATATGTGAAAATACATTTCGCCTCCTTTAATGAGCGGTATCTTTCATTGAGATTATAAGTATTTATTTCCTATATAGCGTTCTTTATTTATGACGTGTGTGCGGCCTAGTTTCCATTTACATTTACTCTTAATGCGGGCATGTTCCGTGTGCTACCTCCCTGTTTCGAGTGAATTCATTTGATGAGTATAATGCTCGTGAGGATTGAATATATGCATGATTTAACGCTTATTCGGTTTATTTAAGTTTTTGCCAAATCATACTATGCATGTGCTCTCCCCCTCCCACTTTTAAAGTTTCAATTCTATGAGGTGCATTCAACTTGTTAATAACAACGGACTTTAGCTTGAATTCGTTCAATATGCTAATATCATATTGAATTTTTTTCATTATTGTTAGGCTTGTCGCATGTTATTGGGCATATTTTGAGGAAGCCGTATGATGTTTGTGGGTTGCATCCTTGAAAACTCTCACGAGACGACACTCGTCCACTAGGGTAACCTAGGGGTTTAACGGCTTATTGCATACGCTAAATGCAATTGTTCGCCCGCGAAAGTGGTCTTATCCTTTTTTGTCCCACTTTTGTACTATCTCTTATTCTTGTAGTTCTTGTTGTTTCCTATTTCATTGCTAGGGACTAGCAATGTGTAAGTTAGGGGTGTGATATGAAGCAAATATTGCGTATTTCACCCGTTAACCTACGCGTTATTAGCCCATTCGGGTATCTTAATCCCTATACTTATGCTCGTTAACAAAACAACCTTGCATTTCTATATATACATGTTTTCCAGGGGTTAATTGAGCTTTTGTAGGCATTTGGATGCTTAGTAAGAAGTTCGGACGCTTTTCGAAAAAGTTTCGTTAAATAATTTCATCATTCAGATTTTAATCCCGATCTGTTCATGAAAGTCGAATCCCTTTGATTTCTCTTCGTGTGGCCAACAAAGGTGCTTGATTCTGATGTATAATGAGGGAGTTATGGCATTTTTTGGATGGTGTTGACTTTAAAATCACACTCAAGGGCACATTCAAGGGAATTTTAGTCATTTCATAATTTAGTTTTTTGGCCTAATGTCTTCTCGGATGTTGTATCCCTTTGATTATCTTCGTGTAGCCTCTGACCGTGCCTAACTCCGAGTTATAACGAAGAAGTTACGGTACTTTCCGTAAAGTTGGACAAAGCTACAGAATTGCAGACCTGTAGGGTGCGAATCGATTCGGGTGAAAGTCCGCAAATTTTATTTTTTAAGTTGGTTTTTGGTTGGGTATATATATAAAAACATTGTGTTAAGTTGGGGCATCAATTTTTAGTCTTGATATCTTCATTTTTCTTTAGTTTTTAAGGTTTCTAAAGGGGGAGCTTCCCTCTCCACATTTTGTGTTGGATTTTCACCCATTAATGTAAGCTTTTTACTATTTATTGTCTCCTACCTCCAGTTTATGCCTTATTTCCTTTGTGTATTTAATTATCAATTAGTTATTTATTTACTTTAACCATGCCTAGTCAGTAGTTTATTGGGTTTGGATCGCGTGTTTGTCATTGATGGGCGTCGAGCTCCGAAATTTAGATTTTGGGAAAAATTGCATTTAATTGAAACCTCGGGTATTAAAGTCAGATTATTATGCGTTTAACTTTCTTTGTCACGCAGCGTTAGTGTTTATAGTAATAATCCGAATTTAATCCGTGTGTGACCATTTTTGATTAAATATTTAATCTCGCAACTTTGAGTGAAATTTCTTATTGTGTGATGTTTATGCTTCATTGAAAATGCTCGATAACATATTTTCGAACCAAAATTCTAATTATTAGTTGTTTAGCCCATGTCGGGTACGCGATCCCGACTCTAGTTTTAATTAGTTGTAATTTAGCATTAACTTCTTATTTTTCCTTTTTCACCACTTCAACCCATCACCTTTTACACTTTTATTTTTGAAGTAACAAAACAATTAAAATCTAAATTTTAATCACTCCCTATGGATTTCTTACGATACCCGACTTACCGCTGTACTTGCTTGTCAAGAGTAGTTGTAGTTTAGATTTTTTTGCATTGAGTCACTGAACCGATAACAACTATTTGCGTGTTACACGATGCACCATTCGCGCTCAATCAGTATGTGTATGAGTGTGTGTGTGTGTGTGTCCCCAATTTCATGTATATATCGAATTTCGATATCAATTTCACATTTATGCAAACAATGCGGTCTAATTTCATGTATGTACCCGATTTTAATATCAATTTCACATTTACACAATCAAATCTGTATAACTTAATTTCAATTTCACATTCACGTTCAACTTAATTTCACATTCATATACCAAATTTCAATTTCATACACACACACACACACACACACACACACACACACACACACACACACACACATATATATATATATATATATATATATATATATATATATATATATATTGTAATGGATTTATTTATAGATCCCCAATTTTATGTTTTTTCATAATCGATGCATTTCTCTCAACTATCGATTGTCTTCTGATGTGGTCCCATCCCCTATTTTTTGCTATAATATTTCGAGAGGCCCATTTCAAATATATATATATATATATATATACACTAGCGGAATGCCCGTGCCTGAAGGCACGGCGAAACATTCCAAAGTACGTAATAGTAAAACGACTAAATTTTCAAAGTGCATACTTGTAAAATGGCAAAAAATTTCATTCCCCAACAAAACAAATGTAATTAAAAAAAATGATCATAATCTTCTTTGTTTGAAGAACTATCTAAATGTGTAAAAAATTTAAGTAGAGTTGTATTACAACTCAAATGTAAAAACAATTTATTAAATTTGGACATAGTTTCCTTTATTTATAGCACTATACACCCTATTAAGAAAAAAAATAATCCACAACAATACTATCCATCCTGGACCTAGAATAAACAACATAATGATCACAATTATACCATTATGAAACATCACTATAATACAAAAAAATTGTTTACAACGTAAAGTGTAAATATTGTGACACAAAATTTGAGCCATTTTGGGCTAAATTTTTCCATGTGTTGCCAAATATTGTGTTCATGTAACATTTGTTTTGATGGTAAATCTAGACCAACACATGATTTTGACACATTCTGGTAGACAATGACACGTCGTCTATCCATTGGTTGCTGATTTTTTGAATAATAATGAGTGAACTCCAAACACCAACCAATGCATACACGACATACCAGTGTCTACAAAAACGTGTCTGAATCTTGTGTCGATGTAGAATTAATCTTGTTTTTCTATCCAAATTTGTTTTTCCACCCTAACTTTTTCCTTTATTTTATAGTTTTTTACCAAGATGTCAAAACTAATGCTGCCTATTTGGTTAAAGGTTGAATTTTGACCATATTGCTAATGACCATCTAGAGTTGGTTAAGTGTTTATTTTGCACAATAAAGAATCAAAATCTGGGTTTTGTCAAAACAAAAAATGCTCTTATAAGTGTTGGCATATTCTTAGCATGCTGCAAAATAATAGTGGAGTGAGTACTATTTATGTCACCACTTATAAAAATTCGAAAGAAAAAGGACGTGAATGGGCATTTACGCAACTGGTCTATTGTGTCAAGGACGAAGCTAACATATTTTGGGGAGAAATGACTAAAATAGCTTTTGGCTAAAATAAAAGACTGCCTAGAGTTCCAAACACTCACTTCTATCTTGCAATATGGCTTTTACAATGACTACAATAAAACTAACAATTACTGTACATTTGTTCAGATCTTTTCATATCAAGGAAAGATGGAAATTCATCCAGTCTTCATGTACTCGATCCATACCTCAAGTGTCATGTTCAGATAGAATGAAAGCTTGAATAAGGCTTTAAATAGTGTGTATTTGATCCGCCGATCCTAATACTACGACAACACCTTCAATGGCTACAGGTCTTGGATCATGTACAACTACATTTGCATCGAAGATCTATATTAAAAAAAAAGCTTATATTAATAAACATTGTACCACACCGTACTCTAGTTAATTTAATAAAGTACAAAGAAAACAAAAGCAATGAGCTTTAGCACATGCTAGAAATGGCTCACACCCCTTTGAAACGATTGTGGAGTTGTGTAGATCTATTTGGGATTTATTTCCTCTTTAGAGTTATTTTAGATATAAAAACGAAACAAAAGTAACACCAATAAATACATGTACCCACCTGCCTTATTTGAGCCAGGTTACTATTGTTCTCTCCGTAAACATAGGTCAATAAAAACTGAGGAATTACCACCTCAACACTTGTGCTTTCCATAATGGGCGCTTGCTTCTGCTGCCAAAAATCAATTTTAGCATACAATAGTACAAAATTAGCTAATTATTTTGCTAATTAGCTACAGTGAAGAATTAGCTAAATTTTCTGCTAATTAGCTACAGAAACTACAACACATAATTAACTACAGTTTATGCTAAACAGAGTATAATCACCAACCAAAAAAATTTCTAAATTTTTCTACAACACATAATTAGCTACAGTTTTATCGAATTAACAATTCATTATTTTCTAAAGCACTACACTAATGTTACATCTAATATGAATTTTATGTCTAATATTTTCAGAATGTCTAATATGAATCTTGTTATATCTGTCCCCACGAATGCTTTATAGAAGCAATAAATTAGATGGAAACCAAGGGATCTATGCTAAATTAGATGGAAACCAAGTGATAATGACGATCAATATCAATGAAATCACAGGAAAAAAATATAGTGGTAGTTTCTTAATATGGATTTATAAGAAAAAAATGAACATCTAGAACTTCAAAGAACGTGCAACTACATTTCAGTGTAACAATAGTGTCGTTCATTGGTAGGTGTGACTTACATAATGGAACTGGAAGGCTCATCCAGAAACCAATATTAACATGTGATCTAACCAACAACTTTAAAAAGCTAGGGGATTCAGATACTAAGATCAATCGAACCATACTTCTTTATGACAGTAGACAGTTTTCTAGTCCAAAACAGTTTTTCTTCTCATTTATTTATGCTACTGTTATTAGAGTCCAAAACAAAAGGCCTGTGCTGCAACAATCAGATCTTCGAAACAGCGGGAGAGAAAGCTATAAGAATTGCACAACAAAAACCGGATCAGCGAAACAACAACCGAATCTGCGATAAACACAAACCGGATGAACTTCCTTATGACAGTCTTGTCTTTTAATTTCTTCATTGCTAATCAGGTATAACATGCATGCAACGTATTTGCAAAACGAATTTCAACTTCCTTATCGATCAAGTATCGTATATATCTAGTAAAAAGTTCTTAGAAATAAATTTATGTTAATGGTGTCTACTGCACACAAAAACAGATTGTCAAAACTTATCTACTTTTTGAAGTGTCATTGAAATATACATATGAAATGCATACAAATAGGATGTGTGAAATGTCTTCAGAATTCAAATTTTAATTCTCTTATTCCCATTAAATTTGAACTTAACTATAGAAAATGTGATTCAATGATCTTGTACCCATGTAGGCATGCCAATTCTTGCATATGTAGGAAGTGTCAGTCACTAATGATACTGAATTATGCATGAAGAAAGTGCATTAGCAAAAATTAATAGATAATGGGAGTAGCCTCGCACCTTACTATACTCTCTCTTCAAGGCTTCATAAAATCAATTATAATGCCTCCAAAGACCAGTTGACGAAATTTGCAAGGAATGAATTTCAATAGATTTATTTATGAAATATAATCTGCTCCCGTGATGTGTAAAACATAAATAACAATACGAATATATAAGTTCATTTTATCAAGCATCTAGTTGGCATTTAAAATCATGTGTATAAATTCTCACCACCATAAATGGTTACGAACTAAAATTCAATCACGAAAGCTTGAAATTTTTATGCCTCCAAGTCCCGTGTCTATCTCTGCAACTCAAATTACAGGAACATATGTTACAAACATGGATATAAAAATCCCATGAACAACAAACCCTAATATATACAAATCCAATGAATGCATCTACCAAAAACCCCAACTAAAAGTCACCACAATAATGAACGACCTTACTTTGTCAAGTTGTCAACGACATGGCATACAATTTGTGAAACATTGAGTAGGCATGCTTCTAATGAGTCATCTAAATGACCATAGTAGAAATAATACAAATAAAGTTTGCATAATGAATATAGGAATGAAAGATGATAATAGTATGCACTATAACTAAAGTCAACATAATGCGGGATGTAGCAAATTGTATCTACACTACGCTGTGACACATAACCGTGTCATGCTCCTATAATTGGCACTATAAAAAATTGGCAGCAATGTTTAAACAAATATTAAAACCCAAATCAAAATTCAATACTAAATGATTTACCCATGTCTACATCACATTCTGTATAATAGGTTTTTCATCATTTGTATACATGAACTCAATTAGTTGCACATTTTATATACCCAATCTTTAAAAAGTGAAAGTGAACTGTTGGTTATGGAATGATGAAAAGCAAGCTACCTCCTCCATTGAATTTTTGGATATCTATGGCGAGATACTTGAGTGAGTTATCATCTTTGGTTTGCATGAGTGCAAAGGCAGTGGAGGAGGGAGAAAACAGGAATGACCCATCCATGGAATGCAATTTTAGTAGCTTTTCCCACTCCAGGACTGACATTCCTTCCAAGCTATGGAGTAGTGTTGTGGGGACTTTCTATATTATGTCTTTTGGTGTCCTATTGCACACACATAATCATTACATGCATGTCAACCTATTAAAGCGAAAATCAGCACACATAGCTAGCACCATCATGGTTGACCAAGTTTGAGAAATGAAACTAAGTCTACACTTCACTCAAAACTGCAATGAAATTTAATTGATAAATAAGATTAAGTACATAACATGTGCATCAAAATGGGCAAATACAACACTGATAGTCTCCAAGAGGGTGTGTCTACATGACAATCCGCGCTACATAAAGGAATAAAGACTTAAAGAGGCATTGCGAAAATTAATTATACACTTATCTCAGGTGAAAGTTGAGCATAATTTATATGTGAAAAACTGAGCATAGTTTACACCAAATTGTACAATAAAAAGAGGCCTTAATATTATATAGAGTTGAACAAAACAAAACAAAACTGAGAGCTTCCTTTACCACGTATCCACCACTGACATATCAAAATAATGCCTTTTGGTTTCCTCATAAACAAACATAATAAAAAGAGGCCTTAATATAATTTAGTGCAAATTAAACAGAGATTAGATATAAACTGAACAAATTCTAAAGTCATAAATGCATTAAGAACACAATTATTAATGTCCAAAAATCTACATAGTGAAAAACCACATCAAAGGAACTTACGTAGTAGTAACTTGGGGCATGAGACATCCAGGTTAGATACTTTTCAAACCTATGGTATGCTCACTTTCATCCTATGAGATGGCAATTGAAAGATTTTTCCAATAGACTAAACCAATAGTTGATTTCAATCATTCCAAAGATGGAAGAAATACACAAATATAGAAGGTGAAATGCACCTCCAACAAACTAAAGCTACATATTCTTGCCTTGGCTCATTTGAAGGCCATTGTGAACAATTAATGTTAAATGGTTATAATCAAAATTCTAAACTAAACATATTGTACTATTGATGATTGATACGCCTGGTGGGCAGATCATCCTAAACCCAAAGTCACTACAATATATGTTTAAGTTTGAAATTGATATCCAAGTGTCAATAGTAGATTTAAAAGAATGGAGGCAGCAACATTTTCCTCTGCCACAGGATAGGAGTAGACACATATAAGTCATTGAACACAAATTGTAAAGGTAATACCTGAGATATTATAAACACCAAACATCCAAACCAATTTTGAGATACACTAAATCAGTACCTGAAAAAACAAAATAAACTAATAAATGAAGAAAGTGTCCCGAAAATTCCTATGTTTAATATTACATGAGAGCAAATTAATAAATGTAAAACATTAGCACGATCCTCTATTTTACATATGTTTACATGCATATGATGCTTAGAACATTTATATGCATATGATGCTTATAGGATGTTTAAATCACTACAAATACAAAGGATATGGATTATAGGGGTGGAATACCAAGAAGAGGTCACTCTAAAATTTTTACATATCTTTAGAGCACTGCAAAAAAATCCTCTGAATGAGCTGTCAAACCCTTGGAACAACTAATGTGGCAATGATGGCTGGTTATGGATATGGCCTTCCATATAAGTCTCTTATATGCTTGGTATTTTGGAGGGGATCTGCAAATTGTCTCCATGGAAGCTAACGGGACAGAAGCATGTCTTCATTTGTCTCGTTTGGGAGATTTTCAAGAACCCCTGCCACAATGCAAGCTGCGAATACAAACACAGGCGTACATTTAAGACATGTTAATCACCATGTCTACATTCTCAACCTCGAAAATTATTAAATCCAACACAAATTTTTGTAAGAAAAACAAAGTTTAGGGGTCCGCACCCAGTTACCAAGTTGTTAAATCCAACCCATTTTTTTTATCAAACTCCACAATGAAGGAAAAACTAAATAAGGGGCAACATGGAATTAAAATAATCTTTTGGAGAAATCATAATTGCCATGTCACCATCTGAAAAAAGGGTAGCACGGAACTAAAACAAATGTCACATGTTTTTATCAAACTCCACAAATAAGGAAAAACATAAGAACTTTCATATCAGAACTCCACATTATATGCTGGCATTGATACTTTAGAAAGTTAAAAAATGCAATTTCGGAGGAAGCGGAAAATTAAAGACAATACAAATGAGTAATATAGTGGAAATGTGGTTGTAATATGGAGGGTTTGAGCGTGTAAAGCACAAAAATCATAACTAAAGTAAGGGCCTACAGTAAAAATAGTACAATTCAGCAAAAGTACCAATAGAGAATGAATAATTGTATTGTTAGTGTTGAAGAGAGAACAAAATTATATACCTTTGCAACGACATGTACACAACGCCAAGCATAAATTTCCAATCTCCTTCATTACACGGAACTAAAAATTTATTTCTGTGGAGCACGGACTATTGCTGATACTGAGGCAGTGGCCGAAACTATCACCTCTCAGCTGAAGCAGCACTGCTATCATACTTGTCGAGAGTCAAGGGTTGTTACTGCACTTGCACTTTTAAAGTCCCATATTTTTAACTATTAGGGTCATCAACCGGCACTCTTTGCATTCCCTACAATAGGCTCTGGTTATCTTGTAGCAACAATTGCCTTCGAATCATAATACAGTGTCACCTTTTAAGCCCCTCTCCTTCACAATGAGCAAAAACACTGTCAGCTAAAAAATGACAGTGTCTGGAAAAACAGTGTATGCTTTACAAACAGTGTAAGCTCGCAATGAGCTCCGTTGCACAGCTGAAAAATGACGACACTGACTAATTTTTTTGTTGTATCCGTGAATGAAAATAGTGTCCTGAATGTGACAGAGAAAATGAGTAGTTACACGTTTAATGGGGTCTTGATCAACCAATTTGAATTGAATAAAAATTGAACAAAAATGTTAGTCCGTAAAGAATAAGATAAATGGTCAGTCACTTCATATTTCAAGGTAAATAAGTAGCGTAATATCACGCCTGAAAATTGTCATCTCGTACCGATTAAACATAAATCTTCACAAAATTAGACTTGAACACCAATGGTAGTGCTGGACGAAGACTGCTATCACACTAGTTTTATAATTATCTACACAACAGTAAAACTGTAAGGGCAAAGCCCTGCTTATCGAAGGTTCAAATTCAAACTCTACAATTTTGGGACATTGGAATACGGATTTTATAGTTATGAGTAAAATTCAAATGGAAGGTTCTTCTGGACAATTCAAATGGTCCCAAGAAGCAAACTGTCTATAGGGCTACTAAAGGAACTTCTGGAGAAAAAGATGATGTGTTAATTGTTGATGAACGACAAAATTTAGTTGATAAGGAAGTACCAAATAAGGAAGCTACAAATGATATCAATGATGCCAATGAGGAAGTAATTGATACCACTTGTGCTAATCATTAAGTTATTGATGTTAAAATTACTCCTAATGTGGTGATTTCCAATAGTTCTGACTTTCAGAATGCTCAGTCTGAATTTCAATACAATTTTACCTCTAAAGTTAGCAACAATGTGAAAACTTCACTTGTTTCATTTTTACATACTTAATGGGCTAATCTATTAGATCAAGAGAATGAGGATATGAAACAACACGATGCAACAGTCAAATGATTAAAGAATGACAAAGTTGCATACTGATGAAATTAGGGGAAATGAAATGATTAAAAAAATTAAAATCAAAATAAAAACAAAGACTGGAAGAAGCATGCGCGCAAAAGAAATAAAAGCATAAAAAGCATATTATGAATGTCTGCTCAAAGAATTGAACTCGTTCTAAAACAATGAATATAACGCATTCTAAAACATATAGCAAGGACCGCTAACGTGTTGTTTGAAGCACTCAAGGAGTACTCGATTTTTATTATGTCCAAGAGGAGTACTCGAAGGCTCGAAGACACTTGATTTGGCCAAATGCAGTACATCAAACAACACTTGATGTGATGTGAAATCTAACCATCCAAGAGGAGGAGCATTTGGCCATCACGGATGACGGCTCGAAGGCGCTGCTGGATTACTTAAAGTAATGGCTTAATTACACCCAAAAAGACTTGGTAACATGAAGCTAGCAAAACACTCCATAGTCAGAAACTAAATTGAAAATATACTTTTTTCTGTAAGAACCCGAAATGAAACTTTTAAATTTCAAGCCGAAATTACAAACCCTGTAATTTTCAAAGGCCTAAAAAAAATTGGGCATAAAGAGCCCTGATTTCATATGCTTGGATAACTTCAAATTCCTAATAAACCACCACAAACATGCGGTATGACCGCTATGAATAAATCCTCACAAACATTCCCTGATTATAAAGATAAAACTATTTAAAAGAATAAAGTGGGAGAGAGAATTACGAGTGGTGGTTCCTCCGAATTTGAGTCAAATTTTTGTTGAGAAATACCAAAACTGGAAAAGCCGTACAAAACACCAAATTAGAATGAGACTCTTATTAACCATTAGACACAAAACTGCTTTCATATGCATGGATAACTTTAAATTCCTAATAAATCACCGCAAACATGCGGTATGACCGCTATGAATAAATCCTCTCAAACATTCCCTGATTATAAAGATAAAACTATTTAAAAGAATAAAGTGGGAGAGAGAATAACCAATGGTGGTTCCTCCGAATATGATTCAAATGTATGTTGAGAAACACCAAAACTTGAAAAGCCCTACAAAACCCCAAATCAGAATGAGACTCTTATTAAAATAAATATAAAAATTAAACAATAGAAACATATTTATCAACTTCAAGTAATATGGAATGATTTTTTTCTCAATGTCAATTTATGTACCAACACCAAATAACTTGAATCCCATTTCTAATAAAGCAAATTAAAAGTAATAAGTGATTTACATCACACAAAAAAGACACTTCCAAATCAAAACTTTAAGCAACTAATGATAACATGAGGTGAAATTAAATATCAACAAACAGAAGCAGATTTGTTTAAAAAAACGAAGTTGATTTGTTAAAAAAATAGAACAGTTAGTATCTGCACTAAATACCTATCTCTAAACTAAAGCAGATGCATGAGTCATTATCATAGCCATACTAACATAAAAATAACATTGATCCATATGTCACCGGTTTCAGATCTACAAAAATAACATAAAAATACATATTTTCAGATCTACAAAATAAAAAATAACTGTTGGTTAATGGAGTATACATGTTTAGGGTGTTCAAGTATGTCACCTGCAAAAGAAAACTAAATAACAAAAAGACAAAAATAATTAGTTCCCATACATATAAACAGATCTAAAAAACTGAACAAAATCGAAAAAGATCTTAACTGAAATCGAAATGAGCGAAGCCCTAATTTTAAATGTGGGGAAACTACCTTTTAAACGAAGTTGGTGGTGAGGGCAGTAACGTGGAGTAGATGCGACAGCGAGGAGCAAGGAGGGTGGGGCATAGGCATGAGGTTTAGGGGAGAAGGGTGCCGCGAGGATGAGGGGGTGCAGCGGCGTATTGGAGGAGGGGCGGCGACGGAGTGTAGGTGGTTGTTGATTGGTGAGAGGGAGAGAGTGAGGGGAAGCGTAGGGTTTGGAGAGGATGAGAATGACGGATAGGGTTAGCAAAGTGACCCTAAGAGAGAAAATTGGGCAATTGATCTCACCCCTCCATTTTTTGCATTGGTGTTTTAATCTCAACCACTACTTAGCTTATCAAGTTATGGAATAGTGTCACAATTCTACTCCTTATTATATATATATATATATATATATATATATATATATATATATATATAAAAGCACTGACAACCAACTCGATCTCATTTTTTGAAAATATAAAGTCTCGTTGACCATTAAGATCCATCTTATACTCTCATTTAACAAGCTTAGGGAAATATTCAAGAGAGTCTGACACAATATTCCTTTTGGAGGAGTGACCATAATTAGGAAGCAGGTCGGCACATTTATTCCCTTCTCTGAACGTGTGGGCGAAAGAAACATTTTTGTCCATGATGGTTTGCTAAATTTAGGTGATATGAGTTTTGATGGACCAAGGGCAAGCAATTTTCTTATCAAGGATGTCCACTACGATTTTAGAATCCGATTCGACCAGCATTTGGTAAAGAAGAAGGTCCCCACAAATATGCAAACCATCCAAGATAGCAAGGGCTTTATCTTCAATAATGGAGACCAAACAAAAGAAGGCTACAAAGCCCCTAAGAAATCGGCCAAAGTGATTTCTCATCATACCACCACTACTGAACTCATCTAGATTACCTTTTGAACACCCATCCCCATCAAGATTAAGGGCATTATGATTTGGGGGAGACCATTTAACCAAATAATCATTCTTAAGAACTGTCACAGGAGATTAAAAAATATTAAAGTTGTAAAGGCTAAAATTATCAGGGAGATTAGGATATTGTGTAGTGTGAAGGTGAAAAAGCTTAATGATTTGAGTTTTCATTCTAGTAACGAACGGACTAGTACCTTCAAAATTATCCTTCCATTTAGAAGTCCATATACTTTAACAAATGAAAGCATGGATCACACTGTATGTCAAGCTAAAGGAAATTTTGTGCACAAATGACCACCAAACTATTGAAATGCCTCTAATACTAGTATTTTGAAAGATCACATCGCATAAGTTATTGAAAAATGGTCATATTTACGAGGACAACTCACTCAAACCAAATAAGTGGTCTTCATCTTCTTTGGAGGGGTTGTCACAAGAGCAACATCTGGAAAGGCCTCTCACTCCTTTAGATTGAATATTTAAGTCCAGGGAAGATAGAATGATCCTCTGGAGGAAAAAATGATCCTTTTATGGGAATACCCTTGTGACAAATAAAGGAGTTGAACCAGGAGGATATGCTCTTCTTTTTTATGAGGTTCCAAGCAGATTTGAAGGAGAAATTACGATAATAAGAATCCGTCCAAAAAATCTGGTCTTGATTTTAGCTATTCAATCTCGTAGTTTGGGCCACTTTGTCCACTAGGTTAGGGGGAGAATATTATGTACGTTCTCCATATCCCATTGCCCCTCACTTGCCCATACAATGGAGACATTTGAACCCTAAGAAGTCAAGACTTTTTGAATGAGGGCCCTCTCTCGAGCCCAATTATCCTAACCAAAACTAATATTTCCTTTACCAATAAGCCAAAAGATAGATTCTTTTGCTTTTATATTGATATTCATCATTCTTTTCCAAATCATTGACCTATACCTATTATCAATTTCACAAGGATGCTTTAATCTACAGTAATTTTCCATAAGGAATTCGGACCATAAGGATTTTGCTTTCTAAATTTCCACCAAAGATTCGTGCTATAAGAGTCCACCTAGTCTTGTATGGATCTAACGTTAATACCTCTTTCGATGCAAGTCATGCTAAGGTTGGACCATTTAAACCAATGGAATTTTGGGTTCCCCTCAATATATCCACAAGTAAGTCTTCCAAGATCATCTCAATTTTATAAATCACTCGCTTCAGGGGGTCAATGGAAGCGATAAGGTAGAGGGGTGTAGTTTGTAGCACATTCCTGAGAAGAGTTATTCTTTATAAAACAAACACACATAAAAACCCTAACTTAATATCTCTCTCTCTCTCTCTCTCTCTCTCTCTCTCTCTCTCACACACACACACACACACACACATATATATATATATAGACATACAAAAACACACACACGAGTTTATACGGAGAGAGAGTGAGCGGGAGAATTATCTCTTAGGGATAGGGAGAGTGAGCATTGGTGGGTAAAGGATAGAGGGATGAGAACCAACGTGGGTAAGTGAGCAGAGAGTGAGAGTGAGAGGAAGACAGAGAGAAATGTCGGGTGAAAACAAATTAATCCTATGGTATTTATTTATACCTAATAAATGGTTGCATGTTTAGAGCCATGACCCCTCCTGTGACCAATCAAATTCTCACAAATCCCCATAAATAGTCACAGTCCCCCAATCATGACCCGTTTAGTCACAAAAAATTGTTCACGATCCTAAACCATTATCATTGGGTCCTAACCATTAAAATTAAAGTGTCATCAATGTGAGGGGTAATGATTCAAAGCATTGACTATACTACACTAAGATTAATCACGATTTGCACTACACCAAAATTGACAGATAGTCATGACAGCCTGGTCATGGACCAAATCCGTGACCAAAGCGAAATAATGTGTGACTAGTTCCATGACCATACACTGTTGAGCCACACATTGGGCCCGTGACTGCCTGGTCACGACCCTTGTCCGCGACCTGCCTACCTTATACTGCCACATGCCACGCCCCGTGACTATTACTTTTGGTCATGGAAAAGGTCCATGAAGAGTGTTTTTGGTCATGCATTTTTTGTTCACCGATCTGATCCATGACTTGTGGGCTTGGTCACGGACCGAATCCATGACTATTCGCTTATTTTGGTGTAATGTTGGTCACAATCTAAAACCGTGAACATTCACTTAACAAAAAAGGCACCAACTTTCTCGCCTAAATGGTTACGATTGGGTCACGTTCTGGATCCATGAAAATTATGGTCATGGTATAGAATTGTGGCCAATTCCCTCTCTAGGTCACCCCTTCCCTAGGTCACAACCTTGGTCACGTATTTTTTTATTATGGTCATGAATATTGACCCTGACCACCTTGGTCACGAATTTGGACCGTGACCAAGTGATTATGACCATTCTCGATATATGTAGTGTAAATCTAACACACATAAGTCAGTTTAAACCAATTCACTAGATTCAAAATATAACTAAGTGATGTTTGTGATCAGTGCACATGAATTCAAAACTAACACTATCAATCACAAGACAATGTTATGGGAAAAAACTCCCACCAAGGAGAAAAAAACCAAAATGCACTCCAATTCTCATTTCTACATGAGAATAAATTTTATAAAAGATAATAAGGTACCTCTCACACAATCTCTATTTAGTAGTTACCTATGAGCCTTTTAACTTTTCTCCATAGTCAATGAGAATCTTTCGCTAGCTCCATAAATGAATGAACAAGTTCATTATCTTTTTTGGAAGTTGTGCCACACTCTGATTTCTCCAATAAATCATGGTGCCTCCTCTTTTAGATCTAGGATTAGATGACCATACAATTCAAAGGTAGTTTGATTTGAACTAAATAGGTCATGTGAAATGTGAACCAAAACACTATCAAGTCTCTCTATAAAAGCATAAATCAAATATAGATTTCTAAGTTTTAACAATTTTGAAGGGAACGTGTGAAAATGGAAATAAAATCAAAGGAAAAAAATCCTCTTAACCTCAAAACAACTCTCAGAAATGTGTTTGAGTTATGAGGTTTACCTAAATGGGGGGAGGGGGGACTATTTATAGAAATTTTCAAAAACTGACGTCATCGTGCGCACAGTTAAATTTGGTTGTGCGGACAATTGCATCTAGTATAGAAATCGTGGGAAAGGCGTGTGCATGAGCATAAATCACATTGATATGAATGGGCTATGTGCACAGGATCAATTGTGAATTGTGTTGACTAGGCCAAAAATAGTTTTCAAAAAATGCCTAACAAAGTTCAACACATAATTCAACTCCCAAAAAGGATTTTTAAAAATTCGAGATAGTTTAAAAACATTAATCACTTTTTCAAACAATGTTTAAACCCTCACACATTTTTAAAGCATTCATGCACGTGTGTGTGTGATTAGCCATAATCAATTCACAATATAGTCTTCACTTCCATGCGAATGCGTAGCAATAGAAGCCTTCATTGAGTGGATTGCAAAATGTTCAATCTTCAATGGTCCTTCTAAGTCTAACCTAGACAAATGAACAACCCTCACTCATAATAAATCAAGTCTATATGACTTAATGGACTCAACGATTCAAGCGTTTTGTCACGAGAACTTAACCAACTTAATAATAATAATAATAATAATAATAATAATAATAATAATAATAATAATAATAATAATAATAATAATAATAATAATAATAATAATAATAATAATAATAATAATAATAATAATAATAATAATAATAATAATAATAATAATAATAATAATAATAATACAAACCTACATTTTCACACTCAACTAAAAATAAAAAAATACGTGCGTTGGAAATAACACGAGTAACAATTTTGATACAAATACGACATGACTTCACAAATACGATTTATTATGTTAATTTGGAATTGATTTTATGTTGTGTTATCGTGTTGTTTACAAAATTTCACTCCTTGTTATTGGTAGGAGAATGAAATATTCCTTATTTAATAATCAACCAATAAGCATTCCCATTTGTGAATTATAGAGTGGGATGTCATGATGCTCTTAGATACAAATTTCTTATATGAAGGTTAAATTCAACGGAACCTGGTTTTTGACGGGATATGGGTTTAAAAAAAACAAAAAATACGAAAGCTTGTTCTTAATCTAGTTTAACTACACATGCTACTATTTTAAATCTCGCATCAGTTTTATGCATCTCTTTAATATTATCACATAAATATTCAATAAAAAACTGTTTAGATGAATTACAACCGAAGAATATGTGAATGGAAAGTCACTGTTTATTTTCTTGCAAGAGTACTCAATTTTACCACTCTCCAAACTAGCTTCTATGTATAGTTTGATTCATGCTACCCCCTGTGTTGGATCTTTACTGAGTTTAGTTCAAGCAGAAGTTGCAATCTGAGTTTAGTTCAACTTGAGGATCATGTGCACTGATTTGAGGTTCCGTTGTTGCTAACAAGAATTTTTTTAATATCATAACTATCTTGATTTTGTTGTATTCGCACATTTTTGTTGTACATTATAGAATGAAAATATTTGGCACCCATAATTATTGATGGTTTGGGGGAGACCACTGATAAGGAAGTCAGACGATCATAGAGATAATAGGCTAAGTATATACTCTTCGATCTATTTTTCATTTTTCTATGTTGATTATTGTTGATCTCAAGTGGCAATGGAATCGATCTCAAGTGGCAATGGAATCGACTGATGGACATACAAAATAATTGTTCATTTTTCATGATAATTTGTTGTAGGCATGAAAATATAAAAAGTTTTACGTGTTACAATTTGTTATGTTTTACGTGTCTGATTAGTGAAATTAACAATTTATAAATTCATTCATTCATGTTGCAATTTGTTATGGTTTTGTGTAGGGGTGACCATGTCTAACTGATGTTTTCAGGAAAGTTTCCATTTAGTAGCATTCATGGAATGCACTCTACGATGATATTATTTCACTTATTCATGTACAATGTCCACTTATTCATGTACAATACATTTGCATTTAGTAGCATTCATGGTATGCACTTTAATCTAACTAACCTCATTAAACACCCATCAGTGCAACAGCTGATTTCGACGAAGATGAATGTGAAGCGAAACTTAAAGAGATGGAAGGAGCTGAGTTGGAGGAAAAACTTCTCCAACCTTCCACAACTACCCCTGCTTCTCCTATTTATGTGTCAGCTGGTACATCTCTATCTGTCTACACTCTTCTTTTAAAACTATTTTTTTTGCAATCTTGGTTTTTTTTTGTTCAATTATCTCATCTATCTCAACATTATAAATGCAACATTGTAGCAGGTTATACATTTCAGTTTTTGATTTGGATGGTTTTTGGGTGGGTTGTGGTTGTGATAGGAGTAGCAGCTAGGGGAGAGTAGCGGGGATAATTGTGGGGACATTTTTGGGCGGGGGTCATTGTGTGGTTGGATGGTGTGGTCACGAATTGGGGGGGGGGGGGAGTGAGTTTGTGGGTATAGGCAGCGCTGGGGTTGGGATGGTCTCAGTTTTAGGTGGCATAGCAGGTATGGTGTATTATGGTTGGTGTTTTGAGTAGTTGGTAGGGTGTGATATTATGAGTGTGTGTTTTGGGCAGGGGTTGCAAGAGCAAGGGGGTATTGTGGGGTATACAGGTGGGTTTGTGGTTTGGGAATTGTGGGATGTCGGGTAATTAGCGAGGGGTAGCAGAAGGTAGAGTAATGGGGTTTAGGTGGAGTAGAAGGTGCGGGTAAGTTGTGTGAGCAGGTAACGATAGGTGGAGTAGAAGGTGCGGGTAAGTTTTTTATTATTTTAATCTCCATTTCAGTATATGTATTTGATTACTCTTAGTTTGTTGTCATCCTCCCAAGTGTAGCGACCCATTGGTACGATCCCACGCAGGAAACGCACCACAGTTGGAAGACAATAACAGGTACTTTACCATTTTTTAGAACTTTGTGACTATAAGAGCAATAGTTGACAAATTACAACTTCCCGTTAAAGTACAAGGCATACCTTCTATTTTACTAATTTTAGTCATTTGTGTACCTTCTAAATTCTTATTATGGGCCAAGAATTTTAATCTCTAAAGATCATTACCAAGCATAGTGATAATGTAACTTGAAATCTGGAAATGTAACTTGAAATCTTGATATATGTAACTTGAAATTTGGAATATAAGTAGCAGTAGCATACTTATATTTGAAGACACATGTACTACTGCTGATGCGATAAGATTTGAAGTGGAATCATAATTGGTAGTGCTGCTGTTACGATAAGATTTGAAGACAGCAACGAGTGAACACGTACTGCTGCTGCGATGCAATTCAATGACACATTTCAAATAGGTACTATTGTTGCGGAAATGAATAGGTACTGCTGTTGAAATTAAGGATGTTTTTTTGTTGTTTAATTCCATACGCAGGTTCACTAAAATACGATTATGAATATGCTTAATGTTCATAATTAAGCTTGAAGTTTGTTGTTTATATTTGAAATCTTATCATTTGAACAGTTTGAACAGTTCAAATGCAAATCTAATCTTTCATTTGAACTGTTATCCTTGATTCAATATAGAACTCTGATTATTGTGTCGTTCATTAGTCCTCTGTCATAATGTGTGTGGTTATAGACATCATATTGACAACATTCAATATGTATTGATGTTTATTCATCTTTTCTTTCCTTTTAGTCAATAATATGTCATTCATTGGGCCACATTTGGGCAGGTCTCGGTGATGCCGGTATTGAAGTGGGTCGGCCCAGGTCAACCGAAGCGATTTTACAGTTTGAAGTTGAAACACACAAGCAACTGTGTTTTTCGAAACCAAAGCGATTTGTTAAGGATGTACATGGGATACTCAATTAAGATCATATTGTATATTTATTTTGATTACAATTTTGTTCAAATTTTAATATAAACGATTATTGTTGTAGCGATGAGAGACATGATGTAAATGGCATGTTATGGAATTTACTATTATTGCTTGAGTAATTTTTATTTGGTAAACAGGGTGGACAGTCCGATAAATAAAGGAAATTTTGTTCAAATTTTGTAAATTCTTTACACTTAGTTGTGTTGTAAATTTTTTGGATTTAAATTATGATGTTTATACGAGGTCCAAGATGGACTATTACTATTTTTTTGAATCAATTATGTTGTTTAGACAAGGACTATCACGAGGACTATTGTTGTTTGTATGATGTTCACGATGGACTATTACTATTGTCCTAATTTTTTAAAATCAGTTACAATTGTGTGTTGTAAAAAAACTTTTTGACTTAATTATACGTGTTTTCAATTCTTTTAAACTAATAGGTTCGTAATATAGGTTATTTCGAAGAACATTAGTCTGTTGCGAACTAAATACGACTTATGGTCTTATCAACGACGTCATTTTTAAAAATTGGCATCGTACCTTTTTGTATAACACTAATTATGAACACGACGTCACATGACATCATATAACTCTGAAAAATTGTTGACTTGATGTGAACTAAATATGACGTATGTCCTATCAACAACGTATACTTTTGAATGTTGTTGGACTATTTCTTATTTGTTTAGCATGGTGGATAGTCCTATAAACAGAAGAGATTATGACTATTGTTTATTTAAATTATACTATTTTATTGGGAAATAAATTTTTTGTCGTTCTGTAAGTACACACTTTGAAAAAAAAATCGTTTTGCGATTACGTATTATGGAAAAATTTTACCATTTCGCGATTACATATTGTGGAAAAAATTTCGATGTGCCTTCAGGCACAAACATACGCTAGTATATATATATATATATATTAGAAAAGAATTAAGGTCCATAGTTTTAGTTGTTAAAATATAAGATCGGTAAAGATATTGTTTTTACCACTCAATGTAAAAATAAGCGTAATGTTTAAAAAAATTGTTTATGTTTTGCTGGATAGAAGGTTGGGTCAGCTGTTTTTTTATTGCATTAATCGATATAAATATACCAAAAAAACTCTAAATAATAACAAAAATATTGCTTTGTTTAATAAACACCTTAATGATCCTATTATCTTCATTAGGGCTTAAAACTACATAAAAATAACCCCCTCAGATCCTTGGGGCCTAAAAAATTCATGAAAGATTAAAACTAGCCTAAAAAATTCAGTTCGAGAGCTTCTGTCCCGACCCTTGATATTATTTATTATAACTTATACCCTCGCTAACCAAAAATCATGAATCCGCCATTGTTACATTTCAAACATTAACTAATGTAATTTCGGCAAGTTGCAAAAAATGAGTATGTGTAAAGACATAAGAATTGAAAATTGGAGGCTTAGTGTTCCAACAATATGAATCATGAGCGACATAAAATTACTCTTACTATATATATTATAAACTAGTGTGAAGCAATTATGTCACCATATTTCCTTTTTTAATTTTACTCTTGGGTCATTAGACAAAAAGTCTTTCGACAATTTATTAATTAAAGTTTAATTAAGACCTTTTTATTATATTTATCATCCAAAAACTAATATCAACTGTCCCTTAACTTTAATTCTTTGTGTTTAATTAAATATTTAATCTAATTACTCAAAAATATTTTTACCAATTTAAATCATCATACCTATTTCTAACTATCAAAATAATACAATACTAAATATAAATTATAAAGCAACTTTACTTCACAATTTTATTAATAGTTATTTTATTTTTAACTCAAATTAATTACAATCACAAAAAAAATCGTGTGCACGTGTTTAGTATGCCATGCATGTCTAATCTATTATCTATATAAAAAGACTAGAGGTGCATTGTATATGAGTTCAATTATATTCTTAATACAAATCATGAGTTGATATTTGTTTTTTTTTTTTGTCCTTAACGATATGTATATAGAAATATGATGAAGACCCTATTGATAAATCAAAGAATCCAACCTTATCTTTTTGTACTATTCATTGGATAATTTAACAAATGAAGTGACTATATTTGTTTTTATTCTTTGTTTTATAGCTGTTGACTCTTAGCCCTAGAGCATCACATTAATTCCTTTTTGAACCACTCTCGACTAATTCAAATAATATGTCAATTGAATCTACAATAGTTTAAATGAAGTCAAATTAAAAATCACATTTCTGTTTTTACATTTAAAAGTAAGAGTCTTGTTTCTAAATTAAATTATAAAATAATATATTCTGAAGAGTAATTATAGGTCGATTCGGGATTTCGTTTCAATTTGTGTGACTCATTGGCGTATCGTGTTTGTATTGGTTGATTTTTTGAATAATATTCGGTGGAGCACAGATACGAATCAATGCAGATATGATACATCAATGAGTCACACAAAATGAATTGGAAACCTGAATCGGATGAAAAGTACTCATTTATGAATATGATAAAATTTTATATTGGTTGTCAGCTACCAGATAAATCCTCCATTTTTTTCAAGCTTGAAATTAACAATATAAAAAATTAAACATGACATGAAGAATGAATAATTATGAGTTAAAAAAATTTGAAAATAATATTATGATGATTCCAAAAAACATAATTTTAAACACGATTTTTTGAAAATAAATATGTAATTATAATTGTGCATCACTACACCAAATCTGCCTAATTGTCACGGTCATTGACCTTGACAAGTTCAACTTGTCAAGGTCAATGACCGTCGCAATTAGGGGGGAGACAACTTTTTTTTATCACGGACGTGTCACGGTCATTGACCGTGACAAGTTCGTTAGAATTGTCACGTTCGTGTCACGTGCCATGACCGTGACAAGTTTAGTCACGGTTAATAACCATGACAAAGCCTTAACCTTTTATAAAAACATTGTCACGGTCATTGACCGTGAGAAGTCCGTGACAAACTTATTTGTCAAGGATTTGTCACGGTCAATGACCGTGACAATTCTGAGTAGAATGTAAAAAAAATCTACTGGGCAGTATGGCCACTGCCACTGCCCACCAGTATATTTGTACATGTTATAGCATCGTTGTACCTGTTCAAACATCATATATCCAAATAAACTAAATATAATGCAAATATATATTCAAAATAGAAACAATATACATGACGATATAATCCAAATATAATTCAAATGTACCAACTTAAAAATAATGTCACTACATGTCCGGGGTAAATGTGAGGAGGTGAGTAGGACACACGATATACGAATTGACACACCCACTAATATACATTGTGCCACATTGTTCGCGCAACCACAATAGGTAGTTCTCCTTCCCGGGTATCACATGCATGACAAGCACTTTGGACTCGATCTCTTGAAGCGCACGTCCATGAACTATTCCACCCTAGACAATATTCGGGTCCCTCAACCCCCTCCCTATCCGTTGGCCATCAAATACGTCCAATATGAACACGCTCGGCCAACCAATTATCGACATCGGTCTGGGGAAGGGAGCCAAATAAGGAAGTGGATCATCGAAGTACGCACGTGTCGGTGATGAAGCAGCGAGGTCCACATCCTCGTCATCCTGCGCCTCGTTCTCCCGCACCTCCTCCACCGCCTTCTCCTTCCCTTTCCCCTTACGGTCTCCGCCCAACGTACGCTTCATGAATGAGTACATATCTTGGACCGTCGCCTCCAAATTGGACAGCTTCACATCATGTGAATCCACCGTTCGAGCCAACCCGGTGTCGCTCGTCTCCAATCCGATGATCCTAGATTTGGCTACCCGCGAGCTCACCCCCTTGTCCTCCCCTTGCGATCTGAGCCAAGCACTTGGTTGAGTGCGTCTGTGGACAAAGACGCCCTGTCGGCATCAGACTGCGACTCATGCACTTCCTTAAGCTTTGCCTGAAACGATAAAAAGCACATGATTAGTAAAATAAGTAAACTAAAAAATTATAACATAATTAACAAAAATTAAACTGTCGGATTACTTACAATCGTGGCCGCGACGCTCGGGGACACCTCCTTGTCCTTCCCCTTCTTCGTCCAAAGTGCCACATAAGTATCGAGCCTATGTGGCTTACCCCCAGGGCCACTCCCTATCTCCTGAAATAAAATAAAGTAAAATTAGTATCGGCCCCGCACATTAAAATAATGCAAAATAATATATTTCTGTAGTTATAGAAAAATTCAATCTTACCATCATCCTATGCTCCACCTCGGTGTAAGACGTCCGGCCGGAGTAGTGGACGTCCGTCTTTTTTGCCAGATTTTTCCTCCCCGATTTGCGAGATGCCAATTGTCGCTCTTCGATCTCATTGTCAATGAACTTTTGTCATTGTGCCAATGAGATCGGCTCCTTTGGCGGGACGGATTCACGCCTTTGGATAATGGACTCTTGTGTTTTCCCAAAGTACCGTGTCTGCATATTTTTCTTCCACGTCTTGTGTTGCTCCCTGAACTGCTCCAAGACGGAATCGCGTATCTTTGGATCCAAATATAATTGTTCCTGTCCCACAAATATAATGTTAGTTGCGAATAAATATAAATATAAATATAAAATGAAATTGAAATCGAAATTGAAATTGAAATATTCATATAAATATAAATATATTACCTGTAGTGCCGCCCAAACAGCTAACTTGAGCTCATATGGCACCTCCTTCCAACTCATAAACCCCAGGCCGATGACCGTCTTTAGCAGCTCGAGGGATCTCGCTAATATCTCCGACTTGTTCTCGATGGTAATCCCAAATTTGCCATATTTGGGGAGCCTAGGGGCCGAGGAGCCCTCATCGTCTCCACTACCACAGAGCCCAGATGACATCATCATAACCAGCATCATCATCCTCGCCTTAATACCTGAAGGAGACATTTGCTGTAAAAAAATGTTATTAGTACAGATAAAAAAAATGTTATTAGTACACATAGACACACACGCAGCCCCCCACCCCTACTCCACCCCCACCCCCTCCCCCCTCCCTCCACCCCCACCACACATGCACAGGTACACGTACACGTACATACACACACACACACACACCATCCCTGCACCCACCCCCTCACCCCACCCCCACCACACACACGCACACGTACACACACCACCCCCTGCCCCCCACTACACACACAATAATCCAATAATGATTAATAATTATATATACTATGTTTCATTTTATTATGTCTTATTTATATTCAAATTCAATCATTAATAATTATATATAGTATGTTTTATTTAATTATGTCTTATTTATATTCAAAAGTTGAAAAATCCCACCCCCATATGGACAATAATCCAATGGTCATGCCACTTTTAAAACTAACCAACCAAACATTTACCAAACAAAATAATCCAACAGCAATGTCTACAACAAATGTGTATATTCAAATTCAATTATTAAGCAATGTCTACAACAAATGTGTATATTCAAATTCAATTATTAATAATTATATGTAGTATGTCTTATTTAATTATGTCTTATTTATATTCAAATTTATTATTAATAATTATATATAGTATATATTAATTTACTAATTTACAATAAGGGGCAATCATATATTAATTTACTAAAAAAATTAATAATCAATCAATTTTTTAGAAGGGACACTACGCGCTTAGTACACATAGACACACACACAGCCCCCCCCCCCCTACCCCACCACCCCCCCCCCCCTACCCCACCACACACATATATACACACACATACACACACATATACACATACACACATACATACACATATACATATACACACATACACACGCATATAGAAATGAAAGAGAAAGAGTAAAAAAAATTACCTTAGAGAGAGAGAGAGAATCGCTTGTAGAGAGAGAGAGAGAGGGAAATAAAAACCGGTGGGAAAAAAAGAGTCTAGGGTTTTTTTTACTGAAGATATTGTCACGGTCGTGTCAAGGTCCTTGACCATGACAATTCTTTATCACGGTCAATGACCGTGACAATTCTTTGTCACGGTCGTGTCACGGTCATTGACCGTGACACAAAACGCGAGATTCGTGTCACAGTCAATGACCGTGACAAGGGTGGCCAACTGAAAGGTGACATTTTGGCCATTTTGGTGTAGTGCATAAAATAGAAAACAGTTTTTTAACATAGTCCATTTATAATTTTTCTAAATATTTGGTTTTTAAATTATTAATTTTAATTTGAGTAGATAGAAATGTATGATATTTTAATATCGTCTATTCGTTGGCTATCTCATCAGTTATGTGTGAAGAGAAACAATTGAGATGCCGAATAGTACAGTGGTCCATCCTATGGATGTAAGTTTGAATCGTCAATATTGTGTTTTTATCTTCAAGATAATGTTATTAAAATATATATAACTGATGATATATATGTATATATATATATACATATATACATATATATATATTCTTGTACATACTAAGTATATATATTAAGTATAACTATCAATTTTCTTAATATACTAAAAAATTATTTTTCGACTGAATTTTTTTATATGACGTTTAAACATTTTAAGAGAACCATATAAAAAAATTAGTCCAAAATAACTTTTTTTGCTATTGTAAAAAAATTGGTCAAACTTTCACAACTTGTAAAGTTCTTTAAAAGCTACGAAAGTTTGATCGATTTTTTTAAAATAGCAAAAAAAAATAATTTGAGCTAATTTTTTTATGTGGATCCCTTGAAATGTTTAAATAACACACAAAAAAAGGTCAACTCAAAATTAATTTTTTACTATTTTAAAAAAATTGGTTTGCATCAGTGATATCTATACCTAGTATGTATGAGAACTTCTCTCTCTCTCTCTCTCGAAGAGAGAGAGAGAGAGAAAGAAAGAGACCCTCCTTTAAGGATCCCTTATAGTGCAGACCCCGGTACATACCATTTTTTTAAAATAGTAAAAAAAAATGATTTTTTTGATGAAACTTCATGGATATGAACTCCACGATGAGACGATTGTCTCCAATTTTTTTCATCAAAAAAATCAATAAAAAAACCGTTGAGACGAGATGATGTTTTAAAAAATGGTATAAATATGCTTTTTTGACCGTTGAAATATTAATGATCATCTCATCCACTTTTTTATTGAATTTTTTAATGAAACTTTATGGATATGATCCCGACAGTGAAAAGATCATATCCATAAAGTTTCATAAACAAATTCAATCAATAAAGTGGTTAACGCCGATCCAACATTTCAACGGTTGAAAATGATTATTTATATCACTTTTTTACATATCACCTCATCTCAATGATTGTTTATTGAATTTTTTGATGAAAATATTGGATATGATCTTCTAATCGTGAACATCATATCCATGAAGTTTCATCGAAAAATTCATTTTTTACTATTTTAAAAAAATGATATGTACCGGGTTCTGCACTATAAGGAGTCCTTATAGGAGACATTATGTGTATGTGTGTGTGTGTGTGTGTGTATAAAATGCTCTTGTGCGGACTGTCCCACATTTTAACAGTGGGGATTGTACATGTGTCACCTGGCGGTGAGCTTAAAAATTATCGACAACATTATAGACAATTTCTCTCTCTTTTCTGAGCTCACCACTAAGTGACATATGTTCACTTCTCACTGTTAAAATGAGGGATAGTCTACACAAGAGCATTACTCTCTCTCTCTCTCTCTCTCTCTCTCTCTCTGCATATATATATATATATATATATATATATATATATATATATATATATATATATATATATATATATATATATAAACGGAAAGAGAGAAATGTGGTTATTTTTTTATCCCTTCAAGTAGTTAAAGTTTTTACTTATTATTGAAATTTTGAATTAGTTAATTATTTTTAAAAATAAGATTTATATATATTGTTAAAAACATTTTTCTAAATTGCACACACCATTATTTTTAGTAGTTAATGATTAACCCATGGAAACCCCTAGGACGATTTTCACTTGGCCCAATCGGAGCTTAGTCGATCCTTGCAATGAAATGCAAAGTTTAATACATACTTGAAACAAAAAGAACAAAAAAAAGGGGTTTTACCTTTTAATTTAATGTGTGAAGTCTTATGTTTAAAAAAATTATTTATTTATTATTTAAATTAATAAGATCTCTTAATGATTATATTGAGTTCAGTTCAAATTAAGCGTTTAGACTGAGACTCCACCTCTTAACTATTAAGAGAAAAAACAATCGTTAATTTCTGAAAACTTAAACAAAGAAAAAAGATATTCGATAATTTGAGAAAAATATGAATGACTCAATTTAGATTTTAAAACCAAATTTAAACAGCCCCTTGGATTTTATAAGCTGACAAGTCCTAAGTAACACCCCGTAAATTCAAGGACCTTTAATTAAATAAAATATTTGGAGAAAAACAATTTATTTTTTGGGGAGGAATTAAATTCATGATTTCATAAATTTTTAATTTGAGGAATTTATTAATTTGGCGAATTGATGATTAATTATTTTGGACTATTTTATGTCGCCTTTTGAGGTCTTAAATTTGGAAGATGTTATAAATTAATTTGGATGTCGATTTTGAGCGCACAGATGAGTCCGGTGGGGTCAAAATAGTCTGAAATGAGTGACCACATGTATATATTGGGTTTCGAAACTTTATTAGACATAATTGAGCTCCAAATAAAGAGTTTTGGCCCTTTTAGAAGTCCCATAGGCCCAAAAACAAGATTATAATTTTTAACCCTAATTATGTAAGGGCGAGACAACTTAAAATTATTTTAGAAGACTAGAATTGTGGAGAGCTTAAGAGGAGCGACATTAGAAGAGAATTTGGAGATTTTGGAAGATTGCTTCAAGAACAAGAGGAGATCCTTGAATTCAGTCCAACATCTTCATCCAAAGACTTTAATCTACCAATTAAGGCAAGTGGTTTAATTTGCAATTGTTAACTTCCATTTACTATTCATATTAAAGGAGGTGAGAATCAATTAATATGTTACGGTTTGTGTTCATGAGAAATTGCGGATTTCTTTGATTTGGAGTTATAAATCTGTAGAGATGTTAAGATTTGACTAAATTGATGCCCTAAGTGATGTAATTGTTGGGGTTAGATTGAATATGATAAGAGAATGGAATTAGGATGAATCTTGGGAAGTTTTGATGACGAAATATGTACAGAATGGAGGTTTTAAACATTTTAATGGCGGGCTGGATTTTCTGGGCAGAATAGAGAAGAAGATGATACCATGGTCATTCGAACGACCTAATATCTCGTTCAAACGAGAGTCACTGTCGTTCGAACGATATGGCTGGTCGTTTGAACGACCTCTTACGCCTGTCAGATTTTCCCCTTCCCCTGATTCAGACATGTTATGTGTTTGAGTTACACAGTTTATGCATTAGTTGATTCTGCAATTTTGGTTGTGATCAGGGGTTTAAATTTGTGAATTCTCACCCTTGAATTAATTAGAGGATTAATTAATTGAACAATTAAAGTTCATGTTTGAGAGATTTGAAACCTTGTTAATTAATTGGGTAGGCTTAATTGAATGAAATTGAACGATGAATTAGAAATATTGAATTGCGGGTAGAGAGAGAGAGAGAGTACAGGTATAATTGGTAGGGTGACACCAAGATAATGAAATTTAATTACTGTATAATTAATTGAAATGAAGTCAGCCCATAGACTTGCATGTTGTAGGCTTGTGTAGGGGCCTAGTACACCGGTAGACTGGATTTCTATATATATACGGTGATGTGTAGTGTATATATATATATATATATATATATGATTTATAAATATTTGTGTGAATAATATTTATAGAAGCATACCAATATTAATTCTATCCTAGGAGGTTGCGCGATGTGGGTAAATCCCCTGGCTAGCGAATGCAGGGTGAGTATAATCCCCAGGTCATAGCGTCTGTTTATAGGGGTGGGCCGTTATGGTATGGAACGAGCACTTTCGGGGGGAACTATGGCCGCCTCCTACGCATGAGTGATAGCATTCATATTTGAGATACGTGTGAATGTTGAGATATATGATAAGTCTATATAGTCCAGAATTATATACGAGTATATACATGGTGTGAAATGTATAAATAATATAACTTGTGAAAAAGTAATATGAAATTTAAATGAGAATTGATTTAAATAAGTTAGTGTGAATAATAACTTATAACGTGTATGCTAAACTCACTCGGGATAAAGTAGTGGGGTAAGTAGTGAAATATATGGGACAAGACTAGTTACGGGATGGTTAGCTAGGTGGGTCAGGTATAGAACGTTAAGCGTGCACATTAGTAGAGAGATGAGGTGTCCTCAAGAGAGTGTACGAAACTAACTTAAATATGAAGAGCATACTTCCATTTTAATTTCCTACATTTAAATTCACTTGCTAAATATTTGCAAAATGTTTTGGGTTCTAACCCTTGCTATAAAATATTTTCACAACCTTTAGATGTCTTGACACAAGGACATCGAAATTATTCTATTCGAAGTTTACACAGCTGCAATACATGTGGATATTGCATGACTTTGACTTATCCGCTTCAGTCATTTCATTTCTAAAGTAGGATGGAGTCAGCGTCCCATTTGGGCATGTCTCCCTAGTTGTTCCATTTTATTTCAGTTAGTTGATGTATTCGATTATTACTCTTATGACTCATTTCGTTATTTGATTTGTAGTCGGTTGTTGTCTCAACAAAGTTTACATCTATTCTATTTTAGTATTGCTTGATCTGTTATTGCATGATAATTAGTTATATATTATTTCGCATGTTGTTGATGGGATGTTAAATAAAAAGATAAAATTTGGCACCATGTCATTTGAATACTAGGTGGTTAGTAAGTTTTAAAAAGTTTTGGACAGTGATGCTAAGAATGAACGAGATGGGATTCCTGTTTAATTTGATATAGGATTGATCACCCGGTATTTTATTAGGTGGGGTGTCACATCATATTGTACTTGGCCACAATTGAGACAAACTTGTGACAAATAATATTTGTACTGTGGATCATGTATAGCTTACAACATATAATCTCAAATTAATTACTACGACATCTCACACACGCCCATGACCTGTCAATGGGTTGGGTCTGGATCCGGACTCGAGTCAGACCGATTTCATTAAACTCGAATCTGAACACTTTTATGAAACTCGATTGCCCTCCAATTAAATAGATCGGATATGGATATAGATAGACCCGATCTGTTAAGGATCTGACACGAAGTTTATATATATATATATGTGTGTGTGTGTGTGTGTGTGTATAAGTTAGTATATATATTTGGGCATCCGAGTCACTCTACATAAATTTCCAATCCCGACCTTAACATAGCCTAAACACGACTTCCGGTTGAGATATAACATACACTACACCAAAATGGGTAAATTGGCACCCTTCCAACGGCTAGCCTTATCACGGTCAATGACCGTGACAAAAAAATACGCATTTTTTATCACGATCATTGACCGTGACAATTCTTATAATATTGTCACGGTCAAGGACAGTGACACGTCCGTGATAAATGTTTCAGTAAAAAAACCTTTCCCCTTCTTTTTTTTTTCCCGCCGATTCTTCCCTTCTTTTTTTTCTCTCTCTCTCTACGCTGCTCTCCATCTCTCTCTCTCTACTTTCAGGTTACTCTCTCTCTCTCTTCCATTTATATATATATATATATATATATATATATATATATATATATATATATATATATATATATATATATATATATATATATATATATATATATATATGTGTGTGTGTGTGTGTATATATATATATGTGTGTATATATATGTACGTGTGTGTGTATATGTGTGTGTGCGTGTGTGTGGTGGGTGGGGGTGGGAGGGAGGTGGGGCAGGATGGGGGAAGGGGAGGGGGAATGGATGGGGAGGTTGTTTGTGTGTGTGTGGTGTGTGTGCGTGTGTGTGTGCGTGTGTGTGTGTGGTGGGGAAGGGGGTGGGGCAAGGTGGGGGGAGGGATGGGTGGGGGGGGGGGGGTAGGGGGCTGCGTGTGTTTGTGAATCTGCGCGGGTGTGTGTGTGTGTATGTGCGCGTGTGTGTATATGTGTGTGTAAGTGGGTGTTTGTGCGTAATGTCCCTTGTAAACGAATTGATTGGTTATTAATTTTTTTAGTAAATTAATATATGATTGCCTCTCATTGTAAATTAGTAAATTAATATATGATTAATTATGAAAGTAGGATTGCCCCTCATTGTAAATTAGTAAATTAATAATTGTATACTTTAATTGTTAGTTTAATTGATGAAAATAATTAATTGAGTAGACGAATTAGAAGGAGTAGGGGATACACATTTGTTGTTGACATTGCTGTTGGATTATAGTGGATCGATGTTGGGTTGGTTAGTTTTAAAAATGGCATGACCACTGGATTATTGTCCATATGGGGGTGGGATTTTTTAACTTTTTTTGAAAATTACTTTGTATATCGAACAATATATATAGATAGTATGATAATTAAATGAAACATACTTGAAATTACATATGTGCGTGTATATGTGTGTGTGTGTGTGTGTGTGTGCGTGTGTGTGGTGGGTGGGGGTGGGGAGGGGAGGGGAGGGGGAGGGGCAACGTGGGGGGTAGGGAGGGGGGTTGTTTGTGTGTGTATGTGTGGTGTGTGTGCATGTGTTTGTAGTGGTGTGTGTGCGTGTGTGTGTGTGGTGGGGGAAGGGTTTGGGGGAAGGGTGGGGGAAGGGGGTGGGGCAGGGGGGAGGGGGAAGGGGTGGGTGGGTGGGTGGGTGGGTGGTGGGGTAGGGGTGGGGGGCTACGTGTGTGTGTGTGTGTGTGAATGTGCGTGGGTGGGTGTGTATGTGTGCGTGTGTGTATATGTGTGTGTAGTGTGCGAGTATGTGCGTGTTTGTGCGTAATGTCCCTTGTAAACGAATTGATTGCTTATTAATTTTTTTAGAAAAATTAATATATGATTGCCCCTCATTGTAAATTAGTAAATTAATATATGATTAATTATGAAAGTAGGATTGCCCCTCATTGTAAATTAGTAAATTAATAATTGTATACTTTAATTGTTAATTTAATTGATGAAAATAATTAATTGAGTAGATGAATTAGAAGGAGTACGGGATACACATTTGTTGTTGACATTGCTGTTGGATTATAGTTGATCGATGTTGGGTTGGTTAGTTTTAAAAGTGGGGACCACTGGATTATTGTCCATATGGGGGTGGGATTTTTCAACTTTTTTTGAAAATTACTTTGTATATCGAACAATATATATATAGTGTGATAATTAAATGAAACATACTTGAAATTACATATAGTGAGCATAGATACTAGCCTTCTAGTTCTTATGCATACGCATTCAATAGCCCTTAGACCCGTTCGAGAGTCATATATATGTGCGTTTGTGTGTGTGTGTATGTGTGTGTGCGTGTGTGTGGTGGGTGAAATCATTTTTATATGTACTAATAACATTTTTTTACAGCAAATGTCTCCTTCGGGTATTAAGGCGAGGATGATGATGCTTGTTATGATGATGTCGTCTGGGCTTGGTGGTAGCGAAGGCGACGAGGGCTCCTCGGCCCCTAAGCTCCCCAAACATGGCAAATTGGGGATGGCCATCGAGAACAAGTCGGGGCTATTAGAGAGATCCCTCGAGCTGGTAAAGACGATCATTGGCCCGGGTTCATTAGTTGGAAGGAGGAGCCATATGAGATCAAGTTAGCTGTTTGGGTGGCACTACGGGTAATTTATTTATATTTATATTTATATTTATATTCATATGAATATTTCAATTTCGATTTCAATTTCAATTTCATTTTATATTTATATTTATGTGCAACTAACATTGTATTTGTTGGACAGGAACAATTCAACCTGGATCCAAAGCTATGCGATTTCGTCTTGGAGCAGTTGAGGGAGCAACACGAGACGTGGAAGAAAAATATGCAGACCCGGTACTTTGGGAAGACACGAGAGTCCATTATCCAAAGGCGTGAATCCGTCCCGCCGAAGGAGCCGATCTCATTGGCACAATGGAAAAAATTCGTTGACAATGAGATCGGGGAGCGACAATTGGCATCTCGCCAATCAGGGAGGGAAAACCGGGCAAAAAAGATGGACGTGCACTACTCCGGCCAGACATCTTACACCGAGGTGGAGCATAGGATGATGGTAAGATTTAATTTTTCTATAACTACAGAAATATATTATTCTGCATTATTTTACTTTACGGGGCCCTGGGGGTAGGCCACATAAGCTCAATAAATATGTGGCTCTTCGGACGAAGAAGGGGAAGGACAAGGACGTGTCCCCGAGCGTCGCGGCCATGATTGTAAGTAATCCGACAGTTTGCTTTTTGTTAATTACGTTATAATTTTTTAATTTACTCATTTTACTAATCATGTGCTTTTTGTCATTTCAGGCAAAGCTTAAGGAAGTGCATGAGTCGCAGTCTGATGTCGGCAAGGCATCTTTGTCCACAGACGCACTCAGCCAAGTGCTTGGATCTGATCGCAAGGGGAGGACAAGGGGGTGAGCTCGTGGGTGGCCAAATCAAGGATCATCGGATTGAAGACGAGCGACACCGGGTTGACTCGAATGGTGGACTCGCATAACGCAAACCTGTCCCGTTTATAGGCGACGGTCCAAGATATGTTCTCATTCATGAAGCGTTCGTTGGGCGATGAAAAACGCAAGGGAAAAGGGAAGGAGAAGGTGGGGGGAGAAGGTGCGTGAGGACTAGGAGAAGGATGACGAGGATGTGGACCTCACTGCTTCATCGCCGACACGTGCGGACTTTGATGATCCACTTCCCTATTTATCTCCCTTCGACCGACCGATGTCGACACTTGGTTGGACGAGCGTGTTTATACTGGACATATTTGATGGCCAATTTATAGGGAGGGGGTTGAGGGACCCGAATATCATCCAGGATGGACTAGTTCATGGACGTGAGCTTCAAGACATCGAGTCCAAGGTGCTCGTCACGCATGTGATACCCGGGAAGGAGAACTCCGCGTTGTGGTTGTGTGAACAATGCGGCACGATGTATATCAGTGGGTGTGTCAATTCGTTTATCGTATGGCCTACTCACCTCCTTGGATTTAACCTTACCCAAGAAATGTAGTGACATTATTTGAATTGAATTGTATTATTTTTAAGTTGGTACATTTGAATTGTTTTTAAGTTGGTACATTTGAATTATATTTGGATTATATCGTAATGCATATTGTCTCTATTTTGAATGTATATTTGCACTATCTCTATTTTATTTGGATATACAATGTTTGAACAGGTACAACGTTGTTATAACAGGTACATATATACTTCTGGGCAATGGCAGTGGCCATACTGCACAGCATATTTTTTTTCAATTCTGCCCAAAATTGTCACGGTCATTGACCGTGAATTTTTTTTATTAAATGTCACGGGTTTTTCACGGTTATAAACCGTGACAAAATTTATCATGGTCGGGGACCGTGACAATTCTAACGAGCTTGTCACGGTCCATAACCGTGAAAAAAAAAGTTGTCTCGCCCAGAATTGTCACGGTCATTGACCTTGACAAGTTGAACTTGTCTAGGTCAATGACCGTGACAATTCGGCAGACTAGTTACAGGGTGGTTAGCTAGGTGAGTCAAGTATAGAACGTTAGGCATGCACATTAGTGGAGAGGTGAGGTGTCCTCAAGAGAGTGTACGGAACTAACTTAAATATGAAGAGCATACTTGAATTTTAACATCTTACATTTAAATTCACTTGCTAAATATTTTTAAAATATTTTGGGTTCTAACCCTTGCTATAAAATAGTTTCAAATTCTTCAGGTGTCTAGACACAGGGACACCAGAATTGTTCTATTCCAGGTTTAAGCAGCTGCAACACATGTGGATATTGCAGGACTTTGACTTAGTCGCTTCAGTCATTTCATTTCTAAAGTAGGATGGAGTCAGCATTCCATTTGGGCACGTCGCCCTAGATGTTTTCATTTTATTTCAGTTAGTTGATGTATTCGATTATTACTCTTGTGACTCATTTCGTTATTTGATTTGTAGTCGATGGTTGTTTCAACAAAGTTTACATCTATTCCATTTTAGTATTGCTTGATCTGTGATTGCATGATGGTTAGTTATATATTCTTTAGCATGTTGATGTTGGGATGTTAAATAAAAAGATAAAATTTGGCACCATGTCATTTGAATACTAGGTGGTTAGTAAGTTTTAAAAAGATTTTGACAGTGATGCTAAGAATGAACGATATAAGATTCTTGTTTAATTTGACATAGGATTGATCACCCGGTATTTTATTAGGTGGGATGTCACATCCTATTCTACTTGGCAACAATTGAGAAAAACTTGTGACCAAATAATATTTGTACTGTGGATCATGTATAGCTTACAACATATGATCTCAAATTATTTACTACGACATCTCACACACACCCATGACCTGTCAATGGGTTGGGTCTGGATTCAAACTCGACTCAGACCCATTCCGTTAAACTCGAATTTGAAAACTTTTATGAAACTCGATTACCCTCCATTTAAATAGATCGGATACGGATATAGATAGACCCGATCTGTTACGGATCCGACCTGAAGTTTATATATATATATATATATATATATATATATATATATATAGGTTTATATGTGTGTGTGTAAGTTAGTATATATATTTGGGCATCCGAGTCACTCTACATAAATTTCCAATCTCGACCTTAACATAGCCTAAACACGACTTTCGGTTGAGATATAGTCAGGTATAGAACGTTAGGTGTGCACAATAGTGGAGAGGTGAGGTGTCCTCAAGAGAGTGTACAGAACTAACTTAAATATGAATAGCATACTTGCATTTTAATTTCCTACATTTATATTCACTTGCTAAATATTTTCAAAATGTTTTGGTTCTAACCCTTGCAATAAAATAGTTTAAAAACCTTTAGGTGTCTAGACACAGGGACACATGAATTGTTCTATTCTAGGTTTAAGTAGCTGCAACACATGTGGATGTTGCAGGACTTTGACTTAGCAGCTTCAGTCATTTCATTTCTAAAGTAGGATTGATTCAGCGTTCCATTTGGGCATGTCTCCCTAGTTGTTCCATTTTATTTCAGTTAGATGATGTATTCGGTTATTACCCTAGTGACTCATTTCGTTATTTGATTTGTAGTCGGTGGTTGTTTCAACAAAGTTTACATTTATTCCATTTTAGTATTACTTGATATGTGATTGCATGATGGTTAGTTATATATTATTTCGCATGTTGTTGTTGGGATGTTAAATAAAAAGATAAAATTTGGCACCATGTCATTTGAATACTAGGTGGTTAGTAAGTTTTAAAAAGTTTTCGACGGTGATGCTAAGAATTAACGAGATGATATTCCTGTTTAATTTGATATAGGATTGATCACCCGGTATTTTATTAGGCGGGGTGTCACATCCTATTCTACTTGGCCACAAATGAGACAGACTTATGAACAAATAATATTTGTACTGTGGATCATGAATAGCTTACAACATATAATCTCAAATTATTTACTACGACATCTCACACACGCCCATGACCTATCAATGGGTTCGGTCTGGATCCGGCCTCGATTCAGACCCATTCCGTTAAACTCGAATCTGAACACTTCTATGAAACTCGATTACCCTCTAATTAAATAGATCGGATATGGATATAGATAGACCCGATCTGTTAAGGATCCGACCCGAAGTTTATATATATATATATATTGGTTTATATGTGTGTGTATAAGTCGGTATATATATTTGGGAATCCGAGTTACTCTACATAAATTTCCAATCTCGACCTTAACATAGCCTAAACACGACTTCCGGTTGAGATATAGTCAGGTATAGAACGTTAGGCGTGCACATTAGTGGAGAGGTGAGGTGTCCTCAAGAAAGTGTACGGAACTAACTTAAATATGAAGAGCATACTTGCATTTTAATTTCCTACATTTAAATTCACTTGCTAAATATTTTCAAAATGTTTTGGGTTCTAACCCTTGCTATAAAATATTTTTAAAACCTTTAGTTGTCTAGACATAGGGACCCCAAAATTATTTTATTCCAGGTTTACGCAGCTGCAACACATGTGGATGTTGCAGGACTTTGACTTATCCGCTTCAGTCATTTCACTTCTAAAGTAGGATGGAGTCAGCGTTCCATTTGGGCATGTCGCCCTAGTTGTTCCATTTTATTTCAGTTAGTTGACGTATTCGGTTATTACTCTTGTGACTCATTTCGTTATTTGATTTGTAGTCGGTGGTTGTTTCAATAAAGTTTACATCTATTCCATTTTAGTATTGCTTGATCTGTGACTGCATGATGGTTAGTTATATATTATTTCGCATGTTGTTGTTAGGATGTTAAATAAAAAGATAAAATTTGGCACCATGTCATTTGAATACTAGGTGGTTAGTAAGTTTTAAAAAGTTTTCGACAGTGATGCTAAGAATGAACGAGATGAGATTCCTGTTTAATTTGATATAGGATTGATCACCCAGTATTTTATTAGGTGGGGTGTCACATCCTATTCTACTTGGCCACAATTGAGGCAAACTTGTGAACAAATAATATTTGTACTTTTGATCATGTATAGCTTACAACATATAATCTCAAATTATTTACTACGACATCTAACACACACCCATGACCTCTCAATGGGTTGGGTCTGGATCCGGACTCGACTCAAACCCATTCTGTTATACTCGAATCTGAACATTTTTATGAAACCCGATTACCCTTCAATTAAATCGATCGGATATGGATATAGATAGATCCAATCTATTAAGGATCCAACCCGAAGTTTATATATATATATATATATTATTCTCTTGTGCGGACTAGTTCGTATTTCACTACACCAAATCTGCCTAATTATTACGGTCATTGACCTTGACAAGTTCAACTTGTCAAGGTCAATGACCGTGACAATTTGGGGCAAGACAACTGTTGTTGTCACGGACTTGTCACGGTCATTCATCGTGACAAGTTCGTTAGAATTATCTCGATCGTGTCACGGTCCATGACCGTGACAAGTTCAGTCACGATTAATAACCGTGATAAATTCTTGACCCTTTTTAAAAAATTATCACGGTCATTGACCGTGACAAGTCCGTGACAACAATCCTTTATCAAGGACTTATCACGGTCATTGACCGTGACAATTCTGGGCAGAATTAAAAAAAATCTGTTGGGCAGTATGACCGCTGCCACTGCCCAGCAGTATATTTGTACCTGTTATAGCAACGTTGTACCTGTTCAAACATCATATATGCAAATAAACTAAATATAATGCAAATATACATTCAAAATAGAAACAATATACATGACGATATAATCCAAATATAATTCAAATGTACAAACTTAAAAATAATGTCACTACATGTGTGGGGTAAATGTGAGGAGGTGAGTAGGCCACACGATATATGAATTGACACACCCACTAATATACATCGTGGCGCATTGTTCGCGCAACCACAATAGGGAGTTCTCCTTCCCGGGTATCACATGCATGACGAGCACCTTGGACTCGATCTCTTGAAGCTCACGTCCATGAACTATTCCATCTTGGACGATATCCGGGTCCCTCAACCCCCGTCCTATTCGCTGGCCATCAAATACGTCCAATATTAACACGCTCGGCCAACCAAGTGTCAACATCAGTCTGTTGAAGGGATCCAAATAGGGAAGTGTATCATCGAAGTACGCACGTGTCGGTGATGAAGCAGCGAGGTCCACATCCTCGTCATCCTTCACCTCCTCCTCCCGCACCTCCTCCTCCACCGCCTTCTCCTTCCCTTTCCCCTTACAGTCTCCGCCTAACGTACGCTTCGTGAATGAGTACATATTGTAATACCCCGTACTTTTATGGATATTTATTTATGGGATTAATTAAATTAAATGTGAATTAATTGAGAATTAATCCGGATATAATACTAACGAGATGTGAGTTTGTATTTGATTAATAATGTGTATATATGGCAATATATGAATATTGAAGCTATTGAAATTGTCGCGAGATTGAAATACGACATTTTGGGAAATTTTGTTGGGACGCGCGTGACAGTCGCGTCAAGAATATAATTATTTAAATTAAAAAGTGAATTTTATTTTTTATCAACCGTATGGTTATTTTGAGTGCGCCAACGAGTCCGGAAGGGTCGAAATAGTCAGAAAATACTACCCGGGGGTTTAGTTCGAGTCCCGGGGCATTTTTAGGCCATACCGGCAACTTAAAAGGGTAGTTTAGTAATTTTGAAATTTTAGGATAATTAACCAACGAATTTTGGGAGTTAAATATTAGGATATTTAGTGACCCACTAAGCCATTACCAGCACTTATCCAACTAAAGGGCTACGGGAGTTATAGGAGAGGTTAGAGAGAGTTTCCAAAGAGAAAACACAACCTCCATCTTCAACCTTCAACCTTGGGAGGAAAATAGAGAGTGCAACCTTCATCATTCTACACCAAATTTAGAGAATAATCCAAGGCAAGTGGTTTAATTACGTTAATTTCAAGCGAATGTTTCTTCCATGCTTAGAAATCTACAAAATTGCATTTGTTTTGGGAGATTGATAAAACCCCATGAATTTGAGGATTAAAACTATAAACCATGTTAGGAATTGCATGTAGACATATTCTGGACGAATTATGAATCCAAAATATAACCCTTGATGATCTAAAAACGGATTTAAGAAGAGAATTATTAGTGTTCTTGAAAGAAATAGAAAACTAGGATTCTTGATGAAGTTTTGATCCAAATAAAGCCCTTGGTTGATGATTTATTGGTTTTAGAACGTTAACAATGTTGTAGGATGGTTGTATGATAATATTATAATGTTAGATTAGAGTTTCATGCATTATAATGGAGTTTTGGGACGATTTGAGGACTGTAAAATGAAGCAGTCCGTAGCCTATCTGGTGCAATCGATCGATCGACATTCATCAGTCGATCGATCGACCACCTCGATCGATCGAAGTTCAAGGTCGATCGATCGACCTTCCCAGAATGAGTAATATTTTCCCTAGTTAAATCTTAATGATGTTAACCCGTAGAAAATTATTAATGGAGATTTTATAAATATCCTTAGACTTAAGGAAGACCAGTAGGTTTGGTTATAAAATTTGGACCGGAGTTAGAATTCAATTTGAGAAATTTTTATGAACTCTAATAAAATTCGATGAGTGAGATAATATTAGGGTTAAAAGAGTAAGTTCGAATAATTTGATGAAATGAGGTTTGGGGCAGAAGTAAGGATCTTAAGAATAATAATATTTGTGGATTAGGACGTGAGTGACTAATCACGTTGTGAAAATGATTGATGACTTAAATACATACGAACCGAACATATGAAAGGTGTAAAATTATAAGTTGGTATAAGAATGAGAAGTATACCACTAATAAATTATGGTAATTACTAAGATGTGTGCATGCTTAGTATATGTATATGATTTTATGTGTATGACATACCTACCATACTTGCTATCACGGTAGGTTTACGTTCCCTTAGGGCCATCTAATCCTCGTGTGCCCGGATTTAGATTGGTACATAGAGGACATAGTTCAAGAGAATGACTTATTTGTGAGTTAATAAGACAGCTGACTATGGAGCGTACGTATGTACGTGACCCATGGATATGTTGAATTATGTTCGCCTCCATTTTTGTGTGTGGTGCTTATTATAATAATTCCTGAGAGATTCGGAATTTGTAATCCTTATGTACGTGATGTACCGGGATGGATAGCAGAGTATGTGTGCACCACAGCTTAGCCTCGGGGTGCTTATATTGTATAATTATGATGTGAATAATACGGTTAAATGAAAAGTAATTTTTATGTTTAATTGCGAGTATAATTGTAGTAACGTCTTGATAAAGATAAAAAGGGATAACCTGCTGTGAAATGTTTTGCTAATAATTGAGAATCCGAGTTTAAGTAAGGCTACCTATCTAAGTGATGATGTTGGGAATTTATCTTATGAATCGATTAGAAAGGTTAGAACTTATGTCGGTTTAGTTAGATATGAGAATCACTTGAATGGGTACAGTACGTTAGGCGTACACAATTAGTCGAGAGGTGAGTAGTTCATGTGAGAGTACGTCCTAACATGTATTTTGCATTCATTGTTTTAATGTTATTAAAGCACTTGCTGTTTTTAAAATACTCTCCACTTTCGGGCTCTGACCCGTTTGCTTTCAAATCTACTTTTTGTAAAAACCTTTTTAGGTGCCCAGCCACAAGGACACCATGCATAGGAATTCTATTCAGGTGACGAGCTGTAGCTGTTGTGGAAGTTACAGGGCCTTGATATTAGACGCCTCATTTTCTAGTCTTGACTCCATATTCAGTTCCATCATTTGTAGGGCATGTCGCCCATTTCTATTAGAGATATTTTATATTTCAGTTATTAAAATTGTGGATTTTAATTAATTCAGGATTTAGACTTGTTTTATTATTTCAGTTGTGGGATTGTTGTGAGGAGTATTTCCTCCAGACTTATTATTATTTGTTGGTGATTCTATTTCTTCTTTATGGTAAATAGTTACGTTACTCTTTCATAATTCTTTTATTGCATGTTAATCAGATTTAATTTAAAAATTGACAACTTACTTTTTTAAATACTAGGTGGTTTGTAATTATTAAATATTTTCGACAGTGATGCTATGAACTGAACCAACTTAGCATTTTGAATTAATTTAATAAAGGAGTAGCTACCCGGTATTTAATTAGTCGGGGTGTCACGGGTGGTATCAGAGCATCAGGTTCTAGTGTCCTTTAGGATCTGTACGGCTTATTATGTTTCCGCTGAGCTTTCTTTGATATATAGCCCTATGTTTAGGATTGTTGATTCCTTTAGTAAAATTTTGTTCTCCTGCTATGATGTATATGATAGCGAATCGTATTGTGATCGGGTGTATTCGTGTGCCGAACAATGTAGTACATCAGGCGAAGACAGTTGGGTGAACAGTAGGAGGCAAATATATATTGAGGTTAATTGATTTATTTAAAGAAAGATGACCGTATTTGAAGTCACCGATATTATGGCACGGAAGTCCTGGATGATATAGAAGGCTAAGGCGCGACTTGAGACTTCTGGGTACAACTATAGTAGGAATGGGGTCAAATTAGACACATCCAACAAGGTTGGAATGGGAGAGAAAGAGTTAGGTGTAACATTGAAGAGAACCAGCAGTAGCAATACTCGAAAGGCGAAGACGGCATGTACTAGCCAAACGAACGCAATGTACCCAAAGGCTTGGACATATGTCAGGATATGACCAATTGAGAGTGAAAATTTGGAGAAATTTTTCCTTCACTCGTAAGAGCGGAGATTCAATGGTGAGAAACAAGCAACCCACTTAAAAGTGGAATGTGATGTCGAGAGGGTGTACATGTATGGTTTGACCATAAGTTCCATCATCAGATATTCAGGTTGAAAGGCGAATTTTATTCTGAACTCACATAAGAGGACCAAACAGGGGTCAACTTGTGAGGAAAAATTTAATGTTGTAGCGAACCTTACACCGGGTGGAGAAGGTGGTATGGCGAAGAGGATGTTAAAGGGAGAATCTACATACAAGAAGAATTGTTAGCTCTTATGGGGAATTCTGCTTGGATGATAAATACAGATAGTAATTATATCGCGTGGTGTAAATTTGGAGGTAAATGTTCCCTTGGGTAGGGAGATACAAAAATCAAATTTTTTTTATAGAATAAGACTGGGAAAATGGTGTTGGAGAAACACCACAAGAAGGAAGACCCAATGGAGAAACCAGTTAAAATGATTCGGATAGCTGAATTACTACCGGGCAAGGGTGATTTCAGTGAGAGATGTAGAAATTAGTAGCGTGTTCCTTAGGGCCATCAAAACTAAGGGAACAACGGAGATAGTCTTCAGAGCTGAGACTACCAACGTCCGAGGAAAGGACCACTTTAACATGGTCAGGGTGACCGAAAATAAGTGGAGTATGTGTAGAGGTACTTTGTAGGAGTGAAAACCCGTGCGTTATAAAAATTTTCCCGATACAAGAGTAGGGATCAAGGTATTGTGCCTGGCGAGGGCAACAGTAATTGAAATATCCGGTTTGGGACAGACATGTGTGGTAAGTCCAGGAACCATTTGGGCAGCCGGGACGATTATTAGGATAGAAGTATGAGTTATATCCTCAGACGAGGATGCATGTTATTTGTGGCATGAATGAGTTACTACATTTGTTACAATTGTATTTTCACTCGAGAGTCGAGTTTAGTGAGTGTATCAGTAAGTTTATTATATATAAGAACATTTTCCCTGCTAGTGTGGGGGTCACTTTTATTGTCATCCGCGGAGGATGAATGGGTATATTAATAGCGGTTTATACTTTATCGAAATTACTCGTTTTACTACTGTGTTATACGAGTATGATATGATCTTAATTATTGTTTTATATATATGATTGTACCGATAGTGTGCCGGTATTACAAGTTTATCGAAGTTACTACCTTGGGGTAGAATGTTTTGGTTCTGGAGAGGCCCCATGTGTGAGAGGGCCGGGCTCAAAATTGTACTATTGTAGATATGTATATATATATATATGTTGTGATTTTAAAGTATAATGGTCTTGGACATTTAATCCCAGTATGCGTAGGGATTTCATTATTATGAGTCGTATGTAATTGATTTACTAGTCAACAAAGAGTTAGTTGGTTTTTATAATTAACGATAGAGAGGTCGTAACAAAAAGAGTGCATTGTTTTATCACCCGTTAGAAATTTGGAAGTTTATACTCATAGTTGTGTGTTTGGGGACGGGAATTTGAGGGTCTCAAAATGTCTCGCATGTTATATATGAAATGTGATTTCCATCACTGTAAAGAGAAAAGTGTCTTTCAGAAGGAGTTCCTTGTTTATGTATAATTGCGATCGGAGATGTAACTTTGTTGTTAAGAGACGGGAGTGTAGGGGTACATATTATGGACAGGGCTTAACGGATTCCGATGACCAACAATGTTAGGTAGTAGTGTATCGGGGGGGTTCCTTGTTTGGATTTCGCTTTGCGAGACACCCCACGCATGAAACTTAGCGTAAGGTTGGTGGTAAGGAGATGTGTGGCCATCCGTTCATGATTTGGATACCTCAATCGTTATGGAAGTAAGTAGTTATAATTGGAAGTAACAAGGAGTAAATTATGATATAAGGTCAGTAGAATCAGTGGTGGGGTGAAGAAAAACTGAAAATTTTGATTTTATTTCGGCAGGTTGAAGGATGCATTGAGGTTAAGAAGTATTTAGGATTTCTAATTCAGAAGTGATTGAGAACGCCCAAGTGGTATAGCACCGTTGTATTTACAGTGACAATAAAGAGTTTGGGATTTGTATGAAGCGTATATAATGTTTAAAAACCATATGGCTAGGTTATAAGGGGCGTAGACATCTTGATTTGCTAAAGTGTAAATCAAAGGAAGAGGGAACATAGGCGGGTGAGATTATTACTTATGAGATTAAACGTCATAAGAAAAGGTGTAAGTGAATATCATGTGTAGTCAGTGTAGCACGTTCAAATTTGGAGGAAAGGCAGTAGAAAGCCATTTAATAAAAGGATATCTCTTGAGAAGGCGAATAAATTATTATGAGCAATTTGGAGTAGAGTTCCGATCAATCGAATGTTGAGGGTGACTCAAGAGTAATTAGAGTGAGAATGTTAATAAGGTATAAGGAGTCCGGATTTTCACAAAGAGGTGAGAAAGTGTAAGGATCGAAGCTTTAGCATACGCCAAGAGAAGCAGAGGATCGTTAAGTATCACTTAACGGGAAGGAACATTTACAAGAAAGTCAACATTTAAAGGGGTGTAGTAAGTAGTAGAACGGTTGGGTGTTAGATGATTAACCAATTAATTTTGTATCCAATCGATGATACCAGGGATGGAAGAGTCAAGTTAGTAAATTCCTTGAGGGGTAACAAATTCCTTCAAATACGTGAGTCATGTTGTTCAGAGGGAGACAAATTGTTATATACTTGAACGACTTACACTATTAGATAGTGAACACGTCGGTACGTCGTTCGAAGTAGTATTATTTAGAACTGGGATGAAATCCCCGAAATCCACATTTAGGTGGGGTGACAATAAGTAGTGGGAAATAATGATTCAAACTGAGGGTTGTATCACCTATAACCCGAGGTGCAGGCGCAAGGTGACTAACGACTGATGGATTGTATGAAAGAAATTTTGGATTCATTACGATATTTTCAATTCCAAATCGGGTATAACTAGTGAGGTATATTGTAGTCATGAGGAGGAGATATTACCTAATGGTAGAGTTTGGGGAAAAGCACCCTTATCTATTTATGGTGGACAAGGTGCTTACAAAGGTTTGTGTGACACCAACAGGCTGAAGTGGTTTTTCCCTTGTGTAAAAGTCAAACGTCGGGATATTTCAAGGAATGGACAAGCGTAGTCAGTTGTGTTATTGATACATCCCAGGATGGGAGTTTGGAGTTTTGATAAACGCGGGAGTTAGTAGTGAGGTGCGAACTCACAATACTAATAAAAATAATGCGGCTAATGATGTATAGGCTATTTTTATTCGAATGTTGTTTAATAAGAGCACAACGTGAGGTGCATTTATCGAAGATTATTCTGATAAGGTATCAGGTATGTTAAACAAGCTTATTGTGAAGCAAGGTTTTAGTGATTTGGACTTTTCTTTATAATTGTTTTGAATACTGGAGGATACCTAATTTTTCCAGGTGTGCCTTACTTATCCGAATTTCGGGACGAAATTCTGTTATTAGGGGGGAAGTATGTAATACCCCGTACTTTTATGGATATTTATTTATGGGATTAATTAAATTAATTGTGAATTAATTGAGAATTAATCCGGATATAATACTAACAAGATGTGAGTTGGTATTTGATTAATAATGTGTATATATGGAAATATATGAATATTGAAGCTATTGAAATTGTCGCGAGATTGAAATACGGCAATTTGGGAAATTTTGTTGGGACGCGCGTGACAATCGCGTCAAGAATATAATTATTTAAATTAAAAAGTGAATATTATTTTTATCAACCGTATGGTTATTTTGAGTGCGCCAACGAGTTCGAAAGGGTCAAAATAGTCAGAAAACACTAGCCGGGGGTTTAGTTCGAGTCCCGGGGCATTTTTAGGCCATACCGGCAACTTAAAAGGGTAGTTTAGTAATTTTGAAATTTTAGGATAATTAACCAACGAATTTTGGGAGTTAAATATTAGGATATTTAGTGACCCACTAAGCCATTACCAGCACTTAACCAACTAAAGGGCTACGGGAGTTATAGGAGAGGTTAGAGAGAGTTTCCAAAGAGAAAACACAACCTCCATCTTCAACCTTCAACCTTGGGAGGAAAAGAGAGAGTGCAACCTTCATCATTCTACACCAAATTCAGAGAATAATCCAAGGCAAGTGGTTTAATTACGTTAATTTCAAGCGAATGTTTCTTCCATGCTTAGAAATCTACAAAATTGCATTTGTTTTGGGAGATTGATAAAAACCCATGAAATTGAGGATTAAAACTATAAACCATGTTAGGAATTGCATTTAGACATATTCTGGACGAATTATGAATCCAAAATATAACCCTTGATGATCTAAAAACGTATTTAAGAAGAGAATTATTAGTGTTCTTGAAAGAAATAGAAAACTAGGGTTCTTGATGAAGTTTTGATCCAAATAAAGCCCTTGGTTGATGATTTATTGGTTTTAGAACGTTAACAATGTTGTAGGATGGTTGTATGATAATATTATAACGTTAGATTAGAGTTTCATGCATTATAATGGAGTTTTGGGACGATTTGAGGACTACAAAACGAAGCAGTCCATAGCCTATCTGGTGCAATCGATCGATCGACATTCATCAGTCGATCGATCGACCACCATCGATCGATCGAAGTTCAAGGTCAATTGATAGACCTTCCCAGAATGAGTAATATTTTCACTAGTTAAATCTTAATGATGTTAACCCTTAGAAAATTATTAATGGAGATTTTATGAATATCCTTAGACTTAAGGAAGACCAGTAGGTTTGGTTATAAAATTTGGACCGGAGTTAGAATTCAATTTGAGAAATTTTTATGAACTCTAATAAAATTCGATGAGTGAGATAATATTAGGATTAAAAGAGTAAATTCGAATAATTTGATGAAATGAGGTTTGGGGCAGAAGTAAGGATCTTAAGAATAATAATATTTGTGGATTAGGACGCGAGTGACTAATCACGTTGTGAGAATGATTGATGACTTAAATACATACGAACCGAACATATGAAAGGTGTAAAATTATAAGTTGGTATAAGAATGAGAAGTATACCACTAATAAATTATGGTAATTACTAAGATGTGTGCATGCTTAGTATATGTATATGATTTTATGTGTATGACATACCTACCATACTTGCTATCACGGGAGGTTTACGTTCGCTTAGGGCCATCTAATCCTTGTGTGCCCGGATTTATATTGGTACCTAGAGGACATAGTTCAAGAGAATGACTTATTTGTGAGTTAATAAGACAGCTGACTATGGAGCGTAGGTATGTACGTGATCCATGGATATGTTGAATTATGTTCGCCTCCATTTTTGTGTGTGGTGCTTATTATAACAATTCCTGAGAGATTCAGAATTTGTAATCCTTATGTACGTGATGTAACGGGATGGATAGCAGAGTATGTGTGCACCACAGCTTAGCCTCGGGGTGCTTATATTGTATAATTATGATGTGAATAATACGGTTAAATGAAAAGGAATTCTTATGTTTAATTGCGAGTATAATTGTAGTAACGTCTTGATAAAGATAAAAAGGGATAACCTGCTGTGAAATGTTTTGCTAATAATTGAGAATCCGAGTTTAAGTAAGGCTACCTATCTAAGTGATGATGTTGGGAATTTATATTATGAATCGAGTATAAAGGTTAGAACTTATGTCGGTTTAGTTAGATATGAGAATCACTTGAATGGGTACGGTACGTTAGGAGTGCACAATTAGTCGAGAGGTGAGTAGTTCATGTGAGAGCACGTCCTAACATGTATTTTGCATTCATTGTTTTAATGTTATTAAAGCACTTGCTGTTTTTAAAATACTCTCCACTTTCGAGCTCTGACCCGTTTGCTTTCAAATCTACTTTTTATAAAAACCTTTTTAGGTTCCCAGCCACAAGGACACCATGCATAGGAATTCTATTCAGGTGACGAGCTGTAGCTGTTGTGGAAGTTACAGGGCCTTGATATTAGACGCCTCATTTTCTAGTCTTGACTCCATATTCAGTTCCATCATTTGTAGGGCATGTCGCCCATTTCTATTAGAGATATTTTATATTTCAGTTATTCAAATTGTGGATTGTAATTAATTCAGGATTTAGACTTGTTTTATTATTTCAGTTGTGGGATTGTTGTGAGGAGTATTTCCTCCAGACTTATTATTATTTGTTGGTGATTCTATTTGTTCTTTATGGTAAATGGTTACGTTACTCTTTCATAATTCTTTTATTGCATGTTAATCAGATTTAATTTAAAAATTGACAACTTACTTTTTTAAATACTAGGTGGTTAGTAAGTATTAAATATTTTCGACAGTGATGCTATTAACTGAACCAACTTGGCATTTTGAATTAATTTAATAAAGGAGTAGCTACCCGGTATTTAATTAGTCGGGGTGTCACACATATCTTAGACCGTTACCTCCAAACGGGACAGGTTCGCGTCATGTGAATCCATCGTTCAAGTCAACCCAGTGTCGCTCGTCTCCAATCCGATGATCCTAGATTTGGCAACCCGCGAGTTCACCCCTTGTCCTCCCCTTACGATCAGAATCAAGCACTTGGCTAAGTGCGTCTGTGGACAAAGATGCCTTGTCGGCATCAGATTGGAACTCATGCACTTCCTTAAGCTTTGCCTGAAACGACAAAAGCACATGATTAGTAAAATAAGTAAACTAAAAAATTATAACGTAATTAACAAAAAGTAAACTATCGGATTACTTACAATCGTGGCCACGACGCTCGGGTACACCTCATTGTCCTTCCCCTTCTTAGTCCAAAGTGCCACATAAGTATCGAACCTATGTGTCTTACCCCCAGGGCCACTCCCTATCCCCTGAAATAAAATAAAGTAAAATTAGTATCGGCCCCGCAAAGTAAAATAATGCAGAATAATATATTTCTGTAGTTATAGAAAAATTAAATCTTACCATCATCCTATGCTCCACCTCGGCGTAAGACGTCCGACCGGAGTAGTGCACATCCGTCTTTTTTGCCCGATTATCCCTTCCCGATTGGCGAGATGCCAATTGTCGCTCCCCGATCTCATTGTCAATGAACTTTTGCCATTGTGCCAATGAGATCATCTCCTTCGGCGGGACGAATTCACGCCTTTGGATAATGAACTCTTGTGTTTCCCAAAGTACCGTGTCCGCATATTTTTCTTTCACGTCTTGTGTTGCTCCCTCAACTGCTCCAAGACAGAATCGTGTAGCTTTGGATCCAAGTTGAATTGTTCCTGTCCAACAAATACAATGTTAGTTGCGAATAAATATAAATATAAATATAAATATAAAATGAAATTGAAATTGAAATTGAAATTGAAATCGAAATTGAAATTGAAATATTCATATAAATATATTACCTGTAGTGCTGCCCAAACAGCTAACTTGAGCTCATATGGCACCCCCTTCCAACTCATATACCCCGGGCCGATGACCGTCTTTACCATCTCGAGGGATCTCGCTAATAGCTCCGACTTGTTCTCGATGGTAATCCCAAATTTGTCATATTTGGAGAGCCTAGGGGCCGAGGAGCCCTCATCGCATCCGCTACCACCGAGCCCAGATGACATTATCATAACTAGCATCATCATCCTCATCTTAATACCTGAAGGAGACATTTGCTGTAAAAAAATGTTATTAGTACAGATAAAAAAAATTAGAAGAAGACCTGCAAATATGTACAATTACTACAAATAAAAATGAGCACTAATTATTAATTTACTTTCATACACCCCCTCCCCCACCACACACACGTACACGCACTAATTACTAATTTACAATAAGGGGCAATCATATATTAATTTACTAAAAAAATTAATAATCAATCAATTCTTTTACAAGGGACACCACGCACATACACACACATAGACACACACGCAGCCCCCCACCAACCACCCCCATCTCTGCCCCCTCCCCCCACCTTGCCCCACCCTGCCCCCACCCCCTCCCCCACCACACACACGCACACGTACACACACACCACCCCCTGCCCCCCCCCCCCCCCCCCACACACACAATAATTATTAATAATATAGCCATTTTCATCCATACCAAAAGATCCCTACTTATCTTTATTAATAATATCTAGAATTAACCACTAAAGAATACCCACTAGATACACCTAAAAACCCACATTGGCCAACCCCCATATGGACAATAATCCAATAATTATTAATAATTATATATTGTTCGATATACAAAGTAATTTTCAAAAAAAGTTAAAAAATCTCACCCCCATATGGACAATAATCTAGTGGTAATGCCACTTTTATTGTTAACTAACCCAACATCGATCCACTATAATCCAACAGCAATATCAACAACAAATGTGTATCCCGTACTCCTTCTAATTCATCTACTCAATTAATTCATTTCATCAATTAAACTAACAATTAAAGTATACAATTATTAATTTACTAATTTACAATGAGGGGCAATCCTACTTTCATATGAAATGGGCACTAATTATTAATTTACTTTCATCTAAAACTATACAATTAAAGGTATACAATTTATTAATTAAAGCTATACAATTGTTAAGATTGCCCCACCACACACACACACACACCACCACCACCACCACAGCCCTCTGTGACAACCCGCTCAAAATAATAACGGCTGGCCATCCCTATACTACATTAAATCAGGTATCTCAGATGGCACAGTCTCAACATCAACTGACAATACTAATAATATAAGGCTAACTACCCAAAATCATTAAAAGTGGATTGTCAAAAATTTAAAACTTTTTATTTAACAACAACAACAAAGCCAACTTTACTAACACAACCAACAAATACACATTTAACTAGGATGAGTGATAAGTGCAAACCCAAATATATATACAAGGGTGCAATACAATGTACAAAAATCTCAACAATGAAATATCCGAATATGCTGTCGGGTAACAGACAATACAAATTCGAGATATGAAATATGAAAGTGTTAATCTACAACACTTTGAGTACTAACTCAATAAACAGCTGAATCCAAATCTAGATATACAAAGATAGGAATCGACTAAAGCAAAATACCGCAACAGTCCGCTACTGCCACAACTCCACGAATACTGGATGGATGAACATCAATGGCGTCCTTGCGTAGGAACACCTAAAGTAATACAATATATATACATGGAGGGAGGAAATATAAACGGGTCAGAGCCCGAGTTGAAAAACGTTTTATAGCAAGTGTATTAAAATGCATAATAATTATAAATGCATTATTACATGATTTAATGGAATCGAACTCTCCATAAATTCAACTCGCCCCTCAACTAAAGCGCGTACTAAACGTGTGTACGTGATCTCCAAAAAAGATGCCCAATTCTATTAAGGAAAAGGATTCTAACTTAAACCCAAGTGAATAATTTAATAGAAAGCATCTACCTTATCTCCCAATCTACAATTATCTATTTTATTTAAATTGAATACTTTAACACTAGTATAATAGTTATCTTTATAATGTTCATTTGTTGAACATATAAAGTTGCATCATCATGCTCATAATCACATCATCATTCTCAATTACTAGAATTTCATATATTCTAGTTATGCCCTTATTTGGCATGTAAACAGTATATATAATTATTATATATGAGTTATTAGCATCAAGAGTTAAGGACTAAACTCCTCCCGATTCTCAACACGGCACTGCGTTTCGTGCGTAGGACGTCTCGCCGAAGCGAAATCCAAACAAGGAACCCCCCCATTACACTACTCCTGACCGTATCGATCCTCGGGGCTCATTACGCCCATGTAACCCAAATTATTATTATTCAATTTTAATTAATTAATATTCCCAATTCTCAACAGTACACAGCGTTTCATGCGTGGGACGTCTCACCGAAGCGAAATCCAAACAAGGAACCCCCCGTTACACTACTCCTGGAACTCCCGATTGTCGGGATGGGTGATATATATATATAAGTCTAAGTATGAGCATTAAGGACTAACTTATCCCCAAGTTCCAACATTACACTGCGGTTCGTGCGTGGGACGTCTCGCCGAGGCGAAATCCAAACAAGGAACCTCCCCGATACACTAATCCTGGCAATGTAGGTCGTTGAGGTCCATTATGCCCTTGATACACAAGTACAAGCACAAGTAACAATAACCATCCAACCGAGCTATAACTCGAAGGACGCAGGCTCACATGCTATCATCTTCCAGTATCCCATATACGTAGCAAACTGGGGTCACCTGGTGGGGTTCAACGACACCCACCTCGTGATCAACTCACGCACACAACGTCCGGGAAGCGGTCATAGCTCCTAACCGGCAAGTGAGAACGACACATACCCACGACTTCTCACCCCCAAAATAAATGAATGTATATCATATAATAATCACATGGACGACTATGACTTGGGGAATATCCACACCCAGCTCATCTAGCCAGGATGCTCACCCTCTAAGCACGCAACTTCCCAATGATAGCAAGGAGGGGGTATGCTTAACTATATATGTATATACCGTCATATAAGTTATACATACTACATCACATAATAAAGATATACCATCATATAAGGTATACCTGCCACATCATTTTCATTATACGCTCTTAGGCGCAATAGACTAATATCATTGTTTAGTATATCTCTCTCTTTTGATACACTAACCGTTAATTCTCACACATCCTCCCCACTTAGTCTAAACTATAGCATTTCTCACTTGAAGCTCACATGTCGCTTTTCATATGAATTGTCTCTCAATTCTTTTAAGTTAAGGATATTCTCTATCCTAATGCACCTCAATTTACATTTATAATTCTACATCCATAATATGGTTCAATTCGTTTTATGAACCTTTGAAATTATGCATTTGGGATTTGATCCTAAGATCCAATGTCTCTAAATTTGTCTCATTTATTCATATAATTGTAATTATCATCCCCAAGTCGAATTTTCCAAATCAAGGTGGGCTTCCCCACTTGGAATATACCAAAATCTCTAATCGGTAATCCTCAACATTAATTAATATGACTCCCATAATTTCGTATGATGGGAACCCTCTAAAGTCTCCAAAACATACTCCAATTAACTCCTATAGAGGTCCCCAACTGATAGCCTCGAATAAAACGGGATGAAATTCTCTTTAGAAAAACAATCCCCCAAAAGCCCTGTTTCTGAATCGATTCGGGCCAATTCCGAATCGATTCGGCCCAGCGAATCGATTCGGCCAGGAAGGCGAATCGATTCGGGTCATCAGACCTGGGATTCTGTCTCAGGCCGAATCAATTCGGCTGGGGTCCGAATCGATTCGGTCACTCAGACCTGGGCACCTACATATTTCCGAATCGATTCGGTGGGAGGCCGAATCGATTCGGCCCTTCAGAACTCTCAAAATGGCTACTTTTTAGTAAGCCAAAAATCCCAAAATTCATTTTAATCATCTTCCAACCATTTTTATCCAACCGAGTCACAAATATATCATCAATATTCATTCTAGAATGCATATAAACGAATTTCTAGCCTCAAATCTATTTATACACTATAAATCTAAGGTTTTCCAAAAAATTTAGGTTTTATCAAACTAAACCGAAAACCCATAAATTTCATCCACAAATCATGCAATAAATGGTACACAATAATTATTTAGCAAGTTTAATCACTTACCTCGGGTTCGTAGGGTCTGAATCCGCCTTGAGATCGCGTATTTTCCCAAAAATCTCCACTTTCTCTCTCCTTTTCTCCTTCTTTTTCTTCTTCTTTCCTCTTCTTTCTATTTCTCTTTCTCTCTTGGGAGAATTGTTTCTCCCGTAGGCTAATTAAGCCTGCTCTCCCAAAACACACATCTTTAAATGATAATACACACTTTAAATGACTCGATAACTTTAATTCGAGCTAAACGGTCCTAATATATTTCGGAACCCAAATAGACCCCAAGTACAGTCATTTCGACTTTCTCGACCCTTTCGAAGACAATGGTACCCTCAGAATCGCTATTCGAGACACTTCCTAACAACTCCAATTTTGGCCTTAATTGTCGATTTAATTAATCTCCAAATAAAATATTATTTATTTCTTCCAAAATAAATAAATATTCGTCTCTAAGGCCTCGGGTTGTTACACCCTCCCTCCGCCACACACACACACACACACACCCAACCCCACCACCACCACACCTCCTGCCCCCCTCCCCCCAACCCCACCACACCTTCACACACACACATGTACACACACAGCCCACCCCCTGCCCCCTCCCCCACCACACACCACCACACACATATACACATACATATACACACATATATACACACACATACACACACATATAGAAATGAAAGAGAAAGAGAGGAAAAACATACCTTAGAGAGAGAGAGAGACCACGAAATCGCTTAGAGAGAGAAAGAGAGGGAAAAAACAAAAACGATGGGAGAAAGAAAGCCTAGGGCTTTTTTTGCTGAAGACATTGTCACGGTCGTGTCAATGTCCTTGACCGTGATAATTATTTTAAGTATTGTCGCGGTCATGGACCGTGACAAGTACATTTGTTACGGACTTATCACGGTCCATGACCGTGACAATACTTTGTCACGGTCAATGACCATGACACAAAGCGCGTGTTTGTTGTCACGATCATTTACCGTGATAAGGGTGGCCGACTGAAAGGTGATAATTTGGCTATTTTGGTGTAGTGTTTTAAGAATGTGGACCGGACATGTGACACCTAACGGTGCCCCTAAAAATTATCGCCTAAATTATAGGCACACTCTTTCTCTTTTCTGGGACCACCGCCAGGTGACACATGTCTGGTCCGCATTCTTAAAATGCGGACTAGTCAGCACAAGAGCAGGACTATATATATATATATATATATATATATATATATATATATATATATATATATATATATATATATATATATATATATATATATTGGTTTATATGTGTGTATAAGTCAGTATATATATTTGGGAATCCGAGTCACTCTACATAAATTTCCAATCTCGACCTTAACATAGCTTAAACACAACTTCTGGTTGAGATATAACATAGTCCCGTCGATATTACTCAATACGACGTATGATAATTATCACTTGTATATACTACACACGTGGTAAATTTATTCTATAAATAGTCATCATAATCTCTCTCCCAATCAATATTTAATAGACACACAATATTTTACTTAATTAAATTACCGCACACGTGTAATTAAAAATATTCGAATTAATTAAATTCTAAATGCTCAAAAATGCTAGGTGTTACAAATATTGGGTTTCTCTCTCTTGGATTTTTTTGTGAATTTGATGAGAAGAGAAATGGTGTTTGAATGAGGATTTTTTTCCAGATGGATGTTTGGGGTTTGAAGAACAAGGGTTATTTGGAAGTAAGTAATGTTTTTTTCTATCTTAGGTCATTTTTTTGTTTGAAATCACATATATTTTTTGTGAAAATCATTTTTTAAGTAAATTTTTTTTTATGTTTAAATAAAAAAATTTACACTAGAAAACATTTTTTATGCGAAAAATCAGTTTTTATATTGGAAATCATTTTTTTTATGCTGGAAATAATTTCTTTATGCTGGAAATCATTGAAAACCGTTCTTTTTATGCTTGAAATTTTTTCAATGTTGGAAATCTTTTTTCTATTTTGAAAATTGATTTTTTTTGTGTTGGAAATTATTTTTTATGCTGGAAATCATTTGTTTTATGTTGAAAATCAATTTGTTATGATGGAAATTATTTTTTATCCTGGAAATCATTTTTATGTTATTTTATGCTTGAAATTGTTTTTTTATGTTGGAAATCATTTTTTTGGAAATCATTCTTGTATCCTTGAAATCCTTTTTCTCTTTAAATCATTTTTTATGTTGAAAGTTAGTTTTTTATGATGGTAATTATTTTTTATTATTATTTTTGGATTTCACTGAAGAAAAATAATATTTTCCAAATTTTAAAAATATTTTTTACAATTTATATTTATTTTCATGATTTCCAGATTTATAAAATATTCTCTCTAATTTCCAAAGTTTTTAACTATTTTCCTATAGTTGTCATATTTTTAAATGATTTATTCTGGAATTTTAAAAAATTTAAATCTTTATATTGTTTTGGACAAAAATGCCCTCGTGTGCGTGGCACATGGCACATATTCGGTCCAAAAGGTTAACGGTGTTAACATTATGGGGCACATTGAAGTCGTTTAGGAACTTTAGGGGGTTAAATACCGAAATTAAAAGTTTGGATGGTAAAGTAAAAAATAGACTAAAGTTCATGGAGAAAAGTGTAATTAACCCTAAATTTTTTTTGGCTTATGTGGGAGTGCATAATTAAAATTAATTCTTGGGATGGTTTTAACTGTTAGCCTGTGAACATCCCTTCAACCAAATTTCAAATTTAACTCAAACTTGAAAGTGAAAAATAACTCTAGAGAGTAAAATTAAACAAATCATAATTCTTGATTAGACAATAAAAAAATGTGATTAAACAACATCAACTAACTATTGTGAAAAAGATCACCGCATCAGATTTATTTTTTATTATATTACCTAATCTCAACTATATATTCTCAACTGTCCGTTTGGTTAGAGGTGAAATTCTTTTAACCATGGTAAAAAGTGCAATGGTGAAATGTATTTTCACATATTCAAACTTATTTCTTTATTGAGTTGAAATCATAAGTAAGTGCACATTCTATAATTATACTACTTTAAATATATATTAGGAATAAAATTTAACTTTAAATAGGTGAAAATATGTTTCACCATTTTACTTTTCACCTCGTTGAAAAATATTTCACCTCGAACCAAACGGACCTAAATGTTTCTGGAATTATACATAACTTTAGATGAACCGAATGGAGTGATATGGAGTGTGTGTATCAAACTTCGATGAAACAATATGATACTCTATACTAGTGTTATATCTAAGTGGAGCATTTAATTTAAAACTAATTTGATAAAAAAAAATATAGAGAGAGCACAAAATCTTATATTTATGTACATGAAGGGTTTTCTTTACAAACTTACCCTTTTATGAGCTAAACTAATGAATTTCTATGCTAAACTTTTACGAGTTAAACTAATGAATTTTATGCCAAATTTGGTGGAGATAAAATAAAATTCAATCGCTTAGTGATTGGAATAAAATTCGAATCTATATGCGTATGTGCGAGTACTAAATGGTTGATTTTTTTCACAACGGTCACCTTGAAATGAAGCCCGTCATGGCCAAATAAAATTAGAGTATTGAATTATTTATTAAAAAAAGCTTGAACATAAAAGTAGGAATTTTCAACAATTTGTCTCGTTTACTATGTATGTAACCTAATTTTATTTCTCCAACAAGTTCCATATAAAAATAATTTTGTTCCAATAAGTCCTATTAGACAATCTAAAGTAAATATTTACTATATGTATAAATATGACTTATTGAGAAAAAATTATATTGATAGGGCCAAAGAAGAAATGTCTTATATGAAATAAAAATCACTTATTTGTTACTCCTATAAAATCCTTACTTTTCAAAAAAAGGGCAATAGTTAGCAAGTCTCGATCAGGCAAGAGATCCTTTGATTGAGTCAATTCTAGAGAGATCCTCAAATAATATACAAAACAAAAACCCGATGATATATCAAACATGTATTAATTATTGCCTCTGGAGCGGACCAACAAATATAAAAACACCAACCAACACCCGTGTGATACATCACTGGGTTTGAGTTTTGTGTACAATTTTGAAGGTCTCCCTAGAATTATTCCAATGACAAATACACCCCTAAAATATCTTTGAGAGATATTATCTCATTTTTTACGGAAAAAAACCATTAAATCTTTAAAAGTCCATAACTTCAAATTTACAAATCCAAAATTTACAAAATTTATATATTTGGAATCTACTCGTCAAGATCTATCAAATAACACTCATATTCGATATTTTTTTACGAAAAAATTGAAATAGATAATTTACAGTTTCAGTAAAATCTCATTTTCCCGATGAAAACTCCATTTTTATCAGCGAAAACTTTTCTTCTACAGCTCGAGCGATGCAGCCGCTAGCGCCGCCAGAAAAAACAAAGGAATAGACGAAGAGAGACAAAGAAATGAGGAGAGAGAAATACTCCGACATGAATTCCGGCAACGTTCTACAAGTTTTTTCGGTGGGCTATTTTCGGCAAGTCTTCGGTGGAGTGGGGTGGGGGTGGGGGTGGGGATACTACAGAGAGAAATAGTGCGGGATTATGTGTTTGTTTTTAGAGAGAGGGAGAGTACGTGAATTTAAAATGAGTATATGTTAGGATACATTTGTCTAAATATATGTAGTCTATGTTAAAAAAAGACTTGGTGCATTAAAAAAAAATAATGAGATTTGATACATCTTTGATTCAATAAATAAAACCAGTCTTACCTACATTTCTTACGAAATTGTCATCATATACTCGTATTTTTGGTGGTGATATTCGCATCCCAAAAAAATTTTCAAAACACCACAAAAAACTCATTTTTATTTCCTTAACACCACACAAATTAACACCACAAAAACTAGTTAGTGAAAATGGGTACTACGGTCAATGTTAGCCGTGAAAATGAGCATTACGACCAAGGTTAACCGCAAAAATGAGTATCACGGTCAAAGTTAGCCGTAAATATAGTATCACGACCAAGATGAATCATAAAAGCGATACCACAGTCAGGATTAACCGTGAAAATGGATATCACGGTCCAGATTAGCCATGAAATTTTGTTGAGTAGAATTGTAAAAAAATAATTTTTTTATGGTATTTTGGAGAAGTTTACGGGGTGCGAATATCAACACCCTCATATTTTTTACTTTTCAATCAACAGTACATGCATTTAATGTACTTGATAAGAAAGGACATTAAGAAATCTAATTAAGAATAACACCTTTTTGTTTTTATAATTCGGATTTAATTTATATCTGAGTGCATAGGTACATGTAGGGCTGTGTTTCGGCCGGATCGGATCGAAAAATGACCTTTCGGAAAAAATTCCAATTTTTTCGGAAATAAAATATTTGTTCCAATTTCCTATCCAATTTTTTCGGAAAATCAAAAAAGTTTCCGAATTCGGAAATATCGGAAAATCGGAAAAAAATCGGAAAAATTCGGAAATTAGAAATATGGTATTTTTTTCTGTTCTGCCGCATGAAGACAGTATGAGAAATTAGAAATTAGTTTTTTTCTGTTCTGCCGCAGCCATCAATATAACAAACCGATGTAAACAAATCTGTAAACCTATAAACCGATCAATATAACAAACCTATTAAACCTATAAATCGATCCCAACAGATGTATTAGATGAAATAAAAAAGATGTAAACAGATGTAAATAAGATGTAAACCGATCTTATAAACAGAAGTAAACAAGATGTAAACAGAGCCTATAAACCGATGTAAACAGATCTGTAAATAAGTAGAAATAAAAAAAAATAAACAGATAAAAATAAACTAGAAAAGACTTACCTATGTTCGAGACTATAAGGGTCGGACGATGTAAACAAATATGCGCCGCCGAAAGTAGAAGAAAGGGGTTGGATGACCGTATAGAGATTGGGTCGAGAGAGAGAGGTGAGAGATATGCACCGCCGAGGAGAAAGGGGCAAGACGAGAGAGAGAGAGAGAGAGAGAGAGAGAGAGAGAGATGTGAGAGATATTTTAATAAGAATATCATACAACCCTAGTTGCTCTCTACTAACGGCATATATAAATATATGGGGTAAGGTAAAAAATAAAGGAAATCTAAATTGTACACATTCTTATTACATAAGGATATAACTTATAAGGTAAAAAAATATATATAGAAAATATTCGGAAAAAATATTCGAAATATTAATCGGAAGATATATTCGGAATATTAATCGGAAAAAAGATTCGGAAATTATATCGGAAAAATCGGAAAATCGGAATTTAAAACATAGTTCCAATTTCCTATCCAATTTAATTCGGAAAAATCGGAAATCGGAAAATCGGAAATCAGAAACCTTATATATGTTCCAAAATCGAAAAGTATCGGATCGGACATCGGAAAAATCGAAATGTTCGGAAAAAAAACACAGCCCTAGGTACATGTATGGAATTTGGTTCCAAAGCCATAATTTCCCTTGCGTTGTCATTAGCATTAATAGTTTGGATATGATTGAACTAGAATTGTCCAAGTAAACCCAACTCACCATGGTTGGCAGACAAATTTAAAAAGTGATAATGATAAGATAAGTAGCTAAACTTTGCAACATTTCAATGGGTTCTTCTTCTTCACTTGAGCATCTCAAATAAGAGGATAAAATGTCCACATCAGGTAACGAATATATCATATTTTGTCACATACACATATGTTCAATACATGATATAAAATATATGGATATTTTGATTTCGAATTGGTAAAAGTATGATTTTGTGAAGAAAAAAATCCATGACAAAGTAAAATTGTATTAATCGGTGTTATTAATAATAAATAATGCATGTGATAGGCAAACGTATAGCGGGGGTGGCCACCCTATATATATATATATATATATATATATATATATATATACTATAGTCCATAGTTTAAGTTGTTAAAATATAAGATCGGTAAAGATATTTTTTTTACCACTCAAGGTAAAAATAAGCATAATGTTTAAAAAAAATGTTTATGTTTTGCGGGATAGAATGTTGGGTCAGTTGTTTTATATAGCATTAATCGATATAAATATACCCAAAAAACTATAAATAATAACAAAAATATTGCATTGTTTAATAAACACCTTAACGATCCAATTATCTTCATTATGGCTGAAAACTACTGAAAAATAACCCCTAAGATCCTTGGGGCTAAAAAATTCCTGAAAGACTAAAACTATCCTTAACAATTCAGTTTGGGAGCTTCTGTCCCGACCACTGATATTATTTATTATAACTTATACCCTCGCTAATCAAAAAGAGCATTTCTATTTGCACAGAGAATATTAGTACGGAGGATGTACATAGTGAGGTGTCATTGAGCTTCTTTCCCTCTTTTTTGGTAACCGCATCTTTCATTTTTTTTTTCCTTATAAGTTTCTTATTCTTTTGCTTTTTATATTAAAAATAGTTTTTCTATATATATATATATATATATAAACTGTTTTTAATAAATGTATGAAAAAACATTACACAATTTTTTTTTTAAAATGACTTTTATTTAAAATATATATTTTAAATAAAAGTCATTTTAAAAAAAATAGTGTAACGTTTTTTTTAAACATTTATGAAAAATAGTGCAATGTTTTTTTAAACATCTACAAAAAGTTAAAAACATATGAAAAATTGCATTTTTTAATTAAAAATATGAAAAATTATTTTTTAAAAGCTGGCCCGGCCCTACACCGTCATCGTGATTGGTTAGTGCCGATGGTGCGGACCCATAATATCATCGCGATTGGTTAGTACCGTTGGCGCGGACCCACATCATCATAGCGTTTGGTTAGTGTCGCTGGCGCGGACCCACATTATCAACGCGTTTGATTAGTGTCGCTGACGTGGACCAACATTATTATCGCGATTGTTAGTGCCGCTGGCACAGCCCCATGTCATTTAAATGTTGTTTTTTGTTTTTTAAAACAGTTGTTTTAAAATCAATTTTAAAAAAAAAAACGTTTTTATTAAAAATACAAAATTTTATTTTTATTAAAAAAATCAGTTAGACAAATAACTCTTCCTTTATTTTTTGTCTTTTAGCGCTATGTACAAATCTCAGTCTGTATGTCTCGGTGCAAATAGATTTTTTCAATCAAAAATCATGATCCGCCATTGTTATATTTCAAACATTAACTAATGTAATTTCAGCAAGTTGCAAAAAATGAGTATGAATCATGAGCGACATAAAATTACTCTTGCTATATATATTAGATACTAGTGTGAAGCAATTATGTCAACATATTTCCTTTTTTTAATTTTACTCTTAGGTCATTAGACAAAAAGTCTCTCGACGATTTATTAATTAAAGTTTAGTTGAAACCTTTTTATTTTATTCTAAAAAGTCATTCACTAAATAAAAACACTCACGCACTGTTACTTCTCTTATCCTAAGCTTTAAGAAAAAAACGCAAAAAAGTAAAAAGAACTTTTTGAAAAATAATAAAATGGGGGATGAAGTGCAAAATATATTTATCTTCTAAATCCATTTACTTTAATTCTTTGTGTTTAATATATATTTAATCTAATTACTCAAAAATACTTTTATCATTTTAAATCTTTATAACTATTTCTAACTATCAAAATAATACAATACCAAATATAAACTATAAAGCAACTTTATTTCACAATTTTATTAACAGTGATTTTATTTTTAACTCAAATTAATTACAATGACAAAAAAAAAATTGTGTGCACTTGTTTAGTATGTCATGCACGTGTAATCTATTATCATATATAAAAAGATTAGAGGTGCATTGTATATGAGTTCAATTATATTCTTAATACAAATCAGGAGTTGATATTTCTATTTTTTTTGTCCTTAACGATACGTATATAGAAATTTGATGATGATCTTATAGATAAATCAATGAATCCAAACTTCTCCTTTTGTACTATTCATTGGATAATTTAACAAATGAAGTGACTATGTTTGTTTTTATTCTTTGTTCTGTTGACTCTTAGCCCTAGAGCATCACATTATCCACACCACTCTCCACTAATTCAAGAAAAAATCTATTTTGCACCCAAACATATGGATCGAGATTTGTACATAGGATTAAAAGATAAAAAATAAAAGAATTATTTGTCTAAAAATTTTATTTGTACAGAGGAATCTGTACAGAATTATCTGTACAGACTGACGTGTCGTGTTTGTATTGATTCGTGCTTTGAGTGGACTTTGACACGGACCAATATAGATACGACATGTCAGTCTATACAACGATGATTCCTCTGTACATGTAGAATCACTCTTATTTGTCTAATTGATTTTTTTTAATAAAATAAAACTTTGTATTTTTAATAAAAACGTTTTTTTAAAATTGTTTTTAAAAAAACTGTTTTTAACTGTTTATAACTATTTTAAAAAAAATTTAAAAAAACATTTAAATGACATGGGTCCGTGCCAGCGGCACTAACCAATCGCGATAATAATGTTGATTCGCGTCAGCGACACTAATCAAGCGCATTGATGATATGGGTCCGCGCCAGCGGCTCTAACCAAACGCTATGATGATGTGGGTTCGCGCCAGCTGTACTAACCAATCGCGATGATATTATGGGTCCGCGCCAGCAGCACTAACCAATCGCGATGATATTATGGGTCCGCGCCAGTGGCATTAACTAATCGCGATGATGGTGTAGGTCTGTGCCATCTTTTAAAAAATAATTTTTCATATTTTTAATTAAAAAAATGCAATTTTTCATATGTTTTTAACTTTTTGTAGATGTTTAAAAAAAACATTTCACTATTTTTCATAAATGTTTAAAAAAACATTACACTATTTTTTAAAAAAAAAAAATTGTGTAATGTTTTTTCATACTTTTAATAAAAACAATTTTTTTTATATATTAATAGAAAAACTATTTTTTATATAAAAAGCAAAAGAATAAGAAACTTATAAGGAAAAAAAATGAAAGATGCAGTTACCAAAAAGGAGGGAAAGAACCTCAATAACACCTCACTATGTACATCCTCGGTACTAATATTCTCTATGGAAATAGAAAGGCTCCTAATTCAAAGAATATGTCAATTGAATCTACAATAGTTTAAATGAAGTCAAATTAAAAATCACATTTTTGTTTTTACATTTAAAAGTAAGAGTCATGTTTCTAAAATTAAATTATATAATAATATATTATGAAGAGAAATTCTAGATGGATTCGGAATTTCGATTCATTTTGTGTGACTCATTGACGTATCGTGTTTGTATTGATTCGTTTTCTGAATAATATTCGGTGGAACACAGATACGAATCAATAGATATATGATATGTCAATGAGTCACACAAAATAAATTGAAAACCCGAATCGGATGAGAAGTACTCATTTATGAAGATGATATAATTTTATATTGGTTGTCAGCTACCTAATAAATCCTCCATTTTTTTCGAGCAAATTAACAATATATAAAATTAAACATGACACGTAAGAATGAACAATTATGATTTAAAAAATCTGAAAATAATATTATCATGATTTCAAAAAACATAATTTCAAACACAATTTTTCGAAAATCAATATGTAATTATAATTGTGCATAAAATAGAAAACAGTTTTTTAACATAGTCCATGAATAATTTTTCTAAATATTTGATTTTTAAATTATTAAATTTAATTTGAGTGGATAGAAATGTATGATATTTTAATATCGTCTATTCGTTGGCTATCTCATCATTTATGTGTGAAGAGAAACAATTGAGATGTCGAATAGTACAGTGGGTCCATCCTATGGATGTAAGTTTGAATCGTCAATATTGTGTTTTTATCTTCAAGATAACATTATTAAAAAATTATATATATATATATATATATATATATATATATATATATATATATATATATATATATATATATATATATATATATATATATATATATAAACGGAGGGAGAGAAAGGTGGTTATCTTTTTTATCCCTTCAAGTAATTAAAGTTTTTAATTATTATTGAAATTTTGAATTAGTTAATTATTTTAAAAAAATAAGATTTATATATAGGGCATATACCAAATAGTCCCTCGAACTTTTTTTAATTCACGTTTAGTCCAAGCCTTTTTATTTTGCACCAAGAAGTCCTTTACTATGCCGCTGGCGCGAACCTTTAAATATAAGAGAATAAGGGACTTTTTTATACAAAATAAAAGGCTTGCACAAAATGTGTATTAAAAAATATTGAAGGAACGTTTTGGTATTTGATCCTTATATATACTATTAAAAACATTTTTTTAAATTGCACACACCATGATTTTTAGTAGCTAATGATTAACCTATGGCAACCCCTGAGCTGATTTTCACTTCGCCCAATCCGAGCATAGTCGACCCTTGCAATGAAATGCAAAGCTTAATACATACTTGAAACAAAAAGAACAAAAAAGTGTTTTTACATTTTAATTTAATGTGTGAAGTCTTATGAATAAAAAAATTATTTATTTATTGTTTAAATTTATAAAATTTCTTAATGATTATATTGAGTTCAATTCAAATTAAGGGTTTAGAATAAGACTCCACCTCTTAACTATTAAGAGAAAAAATAACCGTTAAATTCTGAAAACTTAAACAAAGAAAAAAGATATTTGATAATTTGAGAAAAATATGAATGACTCAATTTAGATTATAAAACCAAATTTAAACAGCCCCTTAGATTTTATAAGCTGACAAGTCCTATGTTACACCCCGTAAATTCAAGGACCTTTAATTAAATTAAATATTTGAAGAAAAATAATTTATTTTATTTGGAGGAATTAAATTCATGATTTGAGAAATTTTTAATTTAAGGAATTTATTAATCTCGCGAATTGAGGATTAATTATTTTGGACTATTTTATGTCGCTTTTTGAGGTCTTAAATTTGGAAGATGTTATAAATTAATTCGAATGTCGATTTTGAGCGCACAGGTGAGTCCGGTAGGGTCAATATAGTCTGAAATGAGTGGCCGCATGTATATATTGGGTTTCATGACGTAATTAGACATAATTGAGCTTCAAATAAAGAGTTTTGGCCCTTTTTAGGACGCCCATAGGCCAAAAAAGGGGATTAAAGTTTTTAACCCTAATTGTGTAAGGGTGAGGCAACTTAAAATCATTTTAGAAGACTAAAATTGTGGAGAACTTAAGTGGAGAGCCATTAGAAGAGCATTTGGAGAGTTTGGGAGATTGGGACAAGAATAAAAGGAGATCCTTGAATTCAATCCAACATCTTCATCCAAAGGCTTTGATCTACAAATTAAGTCATGTGGTTTAATTTGCAATTGTTAACTTGCATTTACCTATTCATATTAAAGGAGGTGGGAATCAATTAATATGTTAGGGTTCGTGTTCATGAGAAATTGGGGATTTCTTTGATTTTGAGTTATAAATATGTAGAGATGTTAAGATTTGACTAAATTGATGCCCTAAGTGATGTAATTATTGGGGTTATATTGAATATGATAAGAGGATGGAATTAGAATGAATCTTGGGAAGTTTTGATGACGAAATATGTACATAATGGAGGTTTTAAACATTTTAATGGCGGACGGGGTTTTCTAGGCAGAATAGAGAAGAAGATGATACCAGGGTCGTTCAAACGACCTGGTATCGCGTTCAAACGAGAGCCACTATTGCTCGAACAACATGGTTGATCGTTTGAACGACCTGTTAAGCTTGTCAGATTTTTCCCTTACCCTGATTCAGACCTGTTATGTGTTTGAGTTACACAATTTCTACATTAGTTGATTCTACAATTTTGGTTGTGATCTAGGGTTTTAAATTTATGAATGCTCACCCTTCAATTGATTAGAGTATTAATTAATTGAACAATTAAGGTTCATGTTTGAGCGATTTGAAACCTTGTTAATTAAGTGTATAGGCTTAATTGAATGAAATTGAACGATAAATTAGAAATATTAAATTTTAGTCCGGGTATAATTGGTAGGGTGACACCAAGATAATGAAAATTAATTAGTGTATAATTAATTGAAATGAAGTCGGGCCATAGGCTTGCAGGTTTTAGGCTTGTGTAAGGGCATAGTACATCGGTAGCCTAGATTTATATATATATACGGTGATGTGTAGTATATATATATATATATATATATATATATATATATATATATATATATATATATATATATATATATATATGATTTATAAATATTTGTGTGAATAATATTTATAGTAAAGCATACCAATGTTAATGCTATCTTAGGAGGTTGTGCGATGTGGGTGAATCCCCTGGTTAGCGAATGCAGGGTGAGTATAATCCCCCAAGTCATAGAGTATGATTATAGGGGTGGGTCGTTATGGTATGGAACGGGTACTTTCGGGGGGAACTATGGCCGCCTCCTACACGTGAGTGATAACATTTATATCCGACATGCGTGGGAATGTTGAGATATATGATACGTATATATAGTGCATAATTATATACGAGTATATACATGGTGTGAAATGTATAAATAATATAACTTGTGAAATGGTTATATGGAATTTAAATGAGAATTAATTTAAATAAGTTAGTGTGAATAATAACTTATAACGTGTATGCTAAACTCACTCGGGATGGAGTAATGGGGGAAGTAGTGGAATATATGGGACAAGACTAGTTACGGGGTGGTTAGCTAGGTGGGTCAAGTATAGAACGTTAGGCGTGCACATTAGTGGAGGGGTGAGATGTCCATAAGAGAGTGTACGACACTAACTTAAATATGCAAAGCATACTTACATTTTAATTTCCTGCATTTAAATTCACTTGCTATATATTTTCAAAATTTTTTGGGTTCTAACCCTTGCTATAAAATATTTTCATAACCTTTTAGGTGTCCAGCCACAAGGACGCTAGAATTGTTCTATTCCAGGTTTACGCAACTGCGACACATGTGGATGTTGCAGGACTTTGACTTTGCCACTTCAGTCATTTCATTTCTTGAGTAGGATGAATTCAGCGTTCCATTTGGGCACGTCGTCCTAGTTGTTCCATTTTATTTCAGTTAGTTGATGTATTCGATTATTACTCTTGTGACTCATTTCGTTATTTGATTTGTAGTCGGTGGTTATTTCGGCAAGGTTTACATACATTCCATTTTAGTATTTCTTGATTCTGTGATTGCATGATGGTTCGTTATATATCCTTTCGCATGTTGTTGTTGGGATGTTAAATAAAAAGATAAAATTTGGCACCATGTCTTTTGAATACTAGGTGGTCACTAAGTTTTAAAAAAATTTCGATAGTGATGCTAAGAATGAAACAAATGACACTAATCACCCGGTATTTTATTAGGCGAGGTGTCACAAATGGTATCAGAGCATCAGGTTATAGTGCCCTTAGGATCTGTGCGGCTTTTCACGTTTCAGCGTAGCGTTCTTTGATATAGAGCCTTATTATAGAGTTGTTGAATTCCTTTACGTATGCGAGTTACATTCTCCTGCTATAGGGTATAGTTCATGTGATTCATATACGGTTTTGGTCTAGAGTGGAAGATCGAACATTTTAGAACGAAAAACGTGGGACGTTAGAAGGATTGCAGGAGGGGGGACTCAACAGAAGCCATGGAGTATTCTGGAAACAGTGACGCGATAGGAGTCACCATGATAATTGTTCGAACAATTAAAGTTGGAGTAATCGTTGGGGCGCAATAGTTGCCCTAAGAGCCGTTAGGAAGGGCGATGGTGTAAAGATAGAACCCCAAGAGTAGACAACAAGGGGCGAGGGTCGGAGAAGATTTTTGGTTTCTGAAGAACAATCCGCTAAAATGCGAGGGAGGTGCGAAAGATTGATTTACCAATCGGTAGAGAACTTCCAATTGGGATCATGTGTGGGAGAGTGTAGTAACACTCAAGTCAAAATTTTGGGCAAAGAAGTTTGCTCTTAGAAGCAGTATGGAGTTATGGGAGTCGTCACCACATTCATGGGGAGATACCATGAATAATGAGGAATTAGGAGTGTAGATTATTATAAATCCTCTCACTGAAGGTTAAATTGAGAGGCAAGGGAGATTTTAGTAATTTTTAAAAGGGTCAGGCGATGGCCGAATGGAAAGGAAAGTTGACGGAATTCCCAAACTTGGTAACCGATGAGAGGGATACGAAGAATCAAGTTGGATTGCAAGTTAATAATAGACCCGCGGGTAGAATATACAAGCATGGATAGGAGATCTAGCTAGGATGACTGGTGTCGTTGTCGTCAAGGTTTTACATTTACATTTGTATCAATGCTCTCGAAAGGGGGGAGCTAAGGGAGCTAGAGAATCTATCAGAAGAGTGAGACTAGACTTTTAGTGCTAGTGAGGCACCAAAGGAAGGGATACCCCGTAGAGGACCCATATTAATGATCAAGATCATTGAAATCTCTACCGAGTCATGGTGGGTTTAGTTAGGGCCCTCAAGGCCAGCAACCAGTCTATTGGATCAGCGGATCCAAAGGAACAATTGGGGTATCATCAGGGGCAAGACTACTCAGGTTCGTAAGAAGAACAACCCCGACAGGGCCGGTGGGGTCAGAGAAAGGGGGATGACGCAGAAAGGTGTCATATGTGTAAAAGAGTGGAAACACATTGATGGATATTGTTCGCAGAATGTCAAGGAACAGGAGCTAGATGCTTGTAGGGGCATCTGTTGGAGAAGTTTTTGGTTTGTTTCGGACGAGGGTTTTATGTCTAATAACCGTTGAGCCGATAGTGTTATAGGAAACTGAAACTACAAGTTTTATTCCGAGATGATTGGGGTATATTTTGTGTGATGCAAGAAGGTCATAGTAATGTATTAGCACTAGATTCGCGTGAGAAATGGATTTAGTGGAGGTATCGTTAATATCATCAGTATGTGTATATATACCATGGAGTAGCGGGGCGCTTTTCAGTTCCACCTGTAGGGGAATGGGTGGGTACACTGAGATGATATATATTTTTCTGAGGATTAGCTCTTGTAAGAGGTGATATTCGAGGTGTGGTTTTATCTTGGGTACGAGCGGGTTTGTAATGGTGGGCGGTTATAGCAAGGCTATCGTGTTTGTTGTTCCAAGGCAGGACGTATATTTTTGTGATATCCCACCTGAAAGAGGTTTGATCTCGTAGAAATATTGTGTGAAGTATACTTCATAGAGTACAGTTGTCTAGTTATATTGGATCCCGGTGCGTAAGGACTTTTACTGATGAGATTCAAGGCATGATGGGTTACCGTGGAGCAGAGAGATTTAGCTCGTTAGTGATATTTGGTGCTAAGGACTTAGTGATAGTGCGAGTGCATTAGTATATGACTCCTTTAGAGATGCGGGACTCCATGGCTAGACTTGTGAGTATAGGGACGAGGTTTGAGATTCCCGTGGATTACTCTGGGTTCTGTAAAAATCAAGGACCGACAATGCTAAGGAACAGCACATTAGGAAAATCTCTTTTGGGCTTTTCTGGGAAGTGTTATACGCATAAGCCTTGATAAAATATCGAAAGTGGGAAGACGTCATTGGAATCTAGGTCATCAAATTTAATGATAATTAGTGAACGTGTGGAGAAAATACGTTGAGCAGATAGTCACTAAGAGATAGGGTCAGTGGAGACGGGTTGCGAAATAAACAATCCGAAGTTTCCACCACAAGTTGATAGGTGGGGTAATGTCGGGAAGAATTTAATAGTAATGAAATGAGTAAAGTCATTGAAAATATTTGGAGGATATAGCCACACCGAGAATGCGGGGGCGAAAATTGAGACAAATATGGTTACATAAGTGATAATCGGAGGTTTGTGGAATTATGCATAAGATATAGGGTGTATGGGTACCATAGGAGGATCCATAGCCTCTACTGTACATATATCTAGTAGATTCGGGGAGGAGATGCAAAGGCAATGATTTTGGATATATTCCGGAGGAATAGGAATAAGTTGTCCCCCGAAATGTGGAATGTTTGATCATCGGTGTGTATTTTGAAGTGACATTAAATGCGTCATAACCTATGGTTTGTTACCACTAAGATTTGCAAGTGATACGGATATTAGTGGATGTGTTAGCAAAAATAACCATAGTGTGTATATTTAAGTACCGTGGGATGGAGGGTTATTTGGTGTTAACCACAAGAGAGTGAAAAGTACACTAAGTGGAAGGTTGAATTATATGAGATATGCCTACTTTCAAGAATTATGGGAGTAGCATCGATATTTTCCAAGTTTCAATCGTGTAGCTATAGTTTGGGGCTATAGTGGATAACTATAGTAAGATTGAATGTTACCGGGGTATGAATTATCGTTTCTAGGTTTCACCTGAGATAGGGTCTAACGTATATATACAGTTGTGTAAGTTAAATGTGTTGCATATTAATATATAAATTGTTAATTGAAATCCCGGGGAGTAGGGACATTTTTCAGGTGATTCAGGTGGGCTTGAGTTATTATCGAGCAGGGAGATATAACTCGAGATTTATTCCTGCGCAAGAGGCACAGTATTGTATGATTGTCTTTTGAAGCATAAAATCTAGATGTGCGTACTTTTATGTCGAGAAACGGGTGTTTGGGGGTACGTGCTATGGACTGAGGAACTAATAGATCTCAACGACCGACAATGTTAGGTAGTAGTGTATCAGGGGGGGTTCTTTGTTTGGATTTCGTTTTGCGAGACGTTCCACGCACGAAACTTTGCACAACGTTGGAAGTGGAGAGATGTTTGGTCATTAGTATATAGGTTGGGTACCTCGGTTATGTTACATATATGTGGTTATGACTGCGAGATGGAAGTCATATTATGATTTCAGACTGAAATAAGTCGGGTATTATTTTTGCGGTTAAGCATATGTATAGTGAGTATGGGCACTCGGGTTAACTAATTTGATTATTTTTAAATAATTCGTGATTAGATGTGGGAGATATAGGTGTATTGATATTAATGGTAGGTGACTTGGGAGCTAGTTCAGACTAGGAGTACTAGGCTCATCCGAATTTCGAGGACGAAATTTTGTTGTAAGGGGGAAAGTATGTAACACCCCGTAAACTCAAGGACATTTAATTAAATTAAATATTTGGAGAAAAATAATTTATTTTATTTGGAGGAATTAAATTCATGATTTGAGAAGTTTTTAATTTTAGAAATTTATTAATTTGGCGAATTGAGGATTAATTATTTCGGACTATTTTATGTCGCCTTTTGAGGTCTTAAATTTGGAAGATGTTATAAATTAATTCATATGTCAATTTTGAGTGCACGGGTAAGTCCGATAGGATCAAAATAGTCTCAAATAAGTGGTTGCATGTATATATTGGGTTTCGGGACTTAATTAGACATAATTGAGCTCCAAATAAAGAGTTTGGGCCCCTTTTAGGAGGCCCGTAGGCCCAAAAACGGGATTAGAGTTTTTAACCCTAATTGTGTAAGGGTGAGGCAACTTAAAATCATTTTAAAAGACTAAAATTGTGGAGAGATTAAGAGGAGAGCCATTAGAATAGAATTTGGGGATTTTGGGAGATTGCTTCTAGAACAAGAGGAGATCATTGAATTCAATCCAACATCTTCATCCAAAGGCTTTGATCTACAAATTAAGGCAAGTGGTTTAATTTGCAATTGTTAACTTGCATTTACCTATTCATACTAAAGGAGATGGGAATCAATTAATATGTGAGGGTTTGTATTCATGACAAATTGGGGATTTTTTTGATTTGGAGTTATAAATCTGTAGAGGTGTTAAGATTTGACTAAATTGATGTCAAAAGTGATGTAATTGTTGGTGTTAGATTGAATATAATAAGAGGATGAAATTATGATGAATCTTGAGAAGTTTTGATGACGAAATCTGTATAGAATTGAGGTTTTAAACATTTTAATGGCAGACTGGGTTTTCTAGGCAGAATAGAGAAGAAGATGATACCAGGGTCGTTCAAACAACCTGGTATCTAGTTCAAACAAGATCCACTGCCGTTAGAACAACATGGATGGTCGTTTGAACGACCAGTTAAGCCTGTCAGATTTTTCCCTTCCCCTGATTCAGACATGTTATGTGTTTGAGCTACACAGTTTCTGCATTAGTTGATTCTGCAATTTTGGTTGGGATCTAGGGTTTTAAATTTGCGAATGCTCACCCTTGAATTAATTAGAGATTAATTAATTTAATGATTAAGGTTCATGTTTGAGCGATTTGAAACCTTGTTAATTAAGTGGGTAGGCTTAATTGAACGAAATTTAATTATGAATTAAAAATATTGAATTTCGGGTCGAGAGAGAGAGTCTGGGTATAATTGGTAGGGTGACACCAAGATAATGAAAATTTATTAGTGTATAACTAATTGAAATGAAGTCGAACCATAGACTTGCATGCTTTAGGCTTATATAGGCGCATAGTACACCGGTAGGCTGGATTTCTATATATATAGGGTGATGTGTAGTATATATATATATATATATATATATGATTTATAAATATTTTTGTGAATAATAATTATAGTAAAGCATACAAATATTAATTCTATCTTAGGAGGTTGCGCGATGTCGGTGAATCCCCTGGCTAGCGAATGTAGGGTGAGTATAATTCCCGGGTCAGAGCGTCTGTTTATAGGGGTGGGCCGTTATGGTATGGAACAGGCACTTTCGGGGGGAACTATGGTCTCCTCCTGCGCGTGAGTGATAGCATTTATATCCGACATGCGTGTGAATGTTGAGATATATGATACGTATTGTAATACCCCGTAATTTTATTGATATTTATTTAAGGGATTAATTAAATTAAATGGGAATTAATTGAGAATTAATCCGGATATAAATACTATTGATATGTGAGTTGGTATTTGATTATGATGTGTATATATGGCAATATATGAATATTGAAAATATTAAAATTGTCGCGAGGCTGAAATACGACAATTTGGAAATTTTAGTTGGGACGCGCGTGTCAGTCGTGTCAGGAATGTAATTATTTGAATTAAAAAGTAAATTTTATTTTTATCAACCGGATGGTCATTTTGAGTGCGCCAACGAGTCCGGAAGGATCGAAATAGTCAGAAAACACTAGTCGGGGGTTTAGTTTGGGTCCCGGGACATTTTTGGGCCATACCGTCAACTTAAAAGGGTATTTTGGTAATTTTAAAAATATGGGAATTAAAACCCACGAATTTTAGATGTTTATTTTATATTATTTATGAAACCACTAAGCCCATTATCAGCATTAGGTGAGTTAGAGGGCTACGGGAGTTGTAGGAGAGTTTGAAGAGATTCCAAAAGAAACCTCCAACCACCATCTTCAACCTTGGGAGAAAATCTGTAGAAAAAGAGGAAAAATCAACCTTCGTTCACCAACATCAATTCGGAAGAACAATCTAAGGCAAGAGTTTTGATGTCGTTATTTGCATTGAATATTTCCTCCATGTGTAGTGTAGAAAACTGTTTATACCTTAGAATTTTGATAAAGAACACCCAAATGGAATTATGATGAAACTTGTGGTTTTGGGTAGGGATTTGCATGTAGAGTGATAAATGGACGATTTCAATATATAAAACATAATTTTTGATGATCTGAAAACGGATTAATAAGGGGTATTTAATTGCACTTAAACTCTAGGTTTATGTTCATAGGGTTTGGAATGAGAAATTGGGAATTTATGTAAATTGTATGTTAATTTGGAGTAATTGAACCCCTAAAGATGTTAAGAAACGACCTAAGAGGATTTAGAGTGGTTTAGAATCATTAAAATGTTATTGAGGTGACCTAAGTGTGGATTTAGAGAAGATAAGAATATAGAAAAATGAATTTAAGAATTTCTGGGCTGAATCTGTCATCTCGTTAGAAGGCCTGCCCAGGTCGTTCGAACGACCTCGTTCGAACGAACTTCTAACGAGATGGCAGTGTCCCTTCTAACGAGTTGGTAGTTCGTTCGAAGCCTTTCGTTCGAATGACACTCGTTCGAACGAGATTTCTAACGAGTTGACAGAATGGCCTTTTTGGCCTGATTTTATTTCTAGTATCCCGTAGACTTATTTAAACGGTGAGATAACCTCCCCTTATTAACTAGTGAGTGTAGTTGTGAGATTTTGGATACATTGAAGAGTCAGACTTACTATCTTATAGAAAATCGGATGACATTTGTGGATTGGGAAGCGAGTAACTTATCACGACGTGAGAAGAATTGATAACTTAAATACTTATAAACCGGGGGCTTGTGAGTTGTATAACACTAAATGTTGGCATAAGAACGAGAAGTATACCACTAATGAAATATTGTGATATCTAAGATGTGTGAATGCTTAGTATATGTAGTTATCTGTGTATAACATACCTACCATACTTGCTATCATGGGAGGTCGGCGTTCGATCAGGGCCATCTAATCTTTGTGTGCCTACGGGGGGGATTTAGATTGGTACCTCGAGGACATAGGTCAGAGAAGGACTTATTGAGAAGTTAATAAGTCTTCTTATCATGGGAGATTAGGTATGTGCGTGACCCATGTCATGTGAACTATGTTCGCCTCCATTGTTTGTGGTTGTTGTTTAATGAAACGATTCCTGAGAGATTCGGAATACGTGGTCCTTATGTACGTGATGTACCGGGATTGGATAGCAGAGTATGTGTGCACCGCAGCTTAGTCTCGGGGTGCTAGTATTGTATATTTATAATGAGAATAATATATTGTTAATTGAAATGAATTGTCATGAATAAATGTGAGTATTAATAATAGTAATAGTTTGTAAAGTAAAAATGGAAGATCTCTAGTAATTAGTAGTACTAACATGGGAAACTGTGTAGAAAGTTATAACACTCTGTTAACTAAAAGTTGTTGGGAATTGAATTAGATATCGTATAGAAATATTAGATTTTAGTATCGGACTAGTTAGATATGGGAATAACTAGAATGGGTACGGGTACGATAGGAGTGCACAATTAGTTGAGAGGTGAGGAACTCATGTGAGTGCACACACTATCATGTACTTTATATTCACTGTTTAATGGTATTAAACACTTGCAAAAATTTTAAATCATTTTCATAATCGGGCTCTGACCCATTTGGTTTCAAATCTATTTTTGTAAAAACCTTTTAGGTGCCCAGCCACAAGGACACCATGCATAGGAATTCTATTCAGGTGACGTGATGTAGCTGCTGTGAAAGTTACAGGACCTTGACAGTAGACACCTCCATTTCCGATCTTGACTCCATTATCAGATTTTCTCATTTGTTGGGCATGTCGCCCCATTCCTTTTAGAGACATCTTACTTTTCAGTTATTTCAGACTTTGGGTTGTAATAAATTTAGTGATGCAGACTTGGTATTTATTTATTTCAGTATTCGAATTATCGTGAGGAGTATTCCTCCAGACTCATTATTATTTGATGGTTATTCTATTGTGACTATGTTGTGGTGGTTATGTTCGCATTTCATAATTTACATATTGCATGTTAATCGAATTTTATTAAAATTGACAACTCACTTTTTAAATATTAGGTGGCTAGTAATTGTTAAAACGTTTTTGACAGTGATGCTATGAACTGAACCAACTTGGCTTTTTGTATTAATTTAATAAAGGAGTAGCTACCCAGTATTTAATTAGTCGGGGTGTCACAGGTGGTATCAGAGCATCAGGTTCTAGTGTCCTTAGGATCTGTACGGCTTATTATGTTTCCGCTGAGCTTTCTTTGATATAGAGCCCTATATTTTAGGACTGTTGTATTCTTTTGTGTATATATCGCTCTTCAGCTATTTTGAAATAATTACTGCGAACTTATAGACTTTACTCTCATTTCAGATGCCTCCACGACGTGCGCAGCGAGTTCCTAGGGATGCACAGCCAGAACCACAGCCTGCACCAGTTCAGGGCACTATGAATGCCGTCAAGGTTGCAGCTATTATACCCCAAGCGGTAAATGCCGCCCTAGCCGTTGTACAGCAGGCACCACCCCAGGTGCCGATAGTCGCGCCAGTTCAAGCTCATGCATTCCCGTCTGCTTGGGAACGCGTCCGTGATGCTTTTCAGAAAGCACACCCTCCGGAGTTTGCAGGTAGCTCCGATGTTGTGGTATCCAGTCAGTGGAGGAAGGACATTCAGAGGCACTTAAGGATGTACGAGTCCATAGATGTTCAAAAGCAGATACTAGCTACTTTCAAGCTAGTAGGGTCTGCATTGCAGTGGTGGGAGTCCATTACCACCGCAAAGGAGAGGGACACCCTTTCTATTCAGGATTTCTGGGTGCGGTTCGATCGCAAATATTTTTCGTCAGCTGTTCACACTGAAATGAGGAGGAAATTGATGAACCTCAAGCAGGAGGGGAGGACCGTGGCCGAGTATGAGGCCGAATTCACTAATCTCTTGAACATTGTTCCCGGTGAGATACCAACTGAGGAGAAGAAGATTCAGAAGTTCACGGATGGATTGACTTGGAGGATCCGTCAACACTTATTGGGGAATATCTCGTTGGCCAGTTATTCTGATGTGGTTAATGTTGCACTACTTCACTGCCAGGATCATCGCTTCCACATGTCTGAGAGAAAGAGATCAGGGGAGTCCAGCCAACAGGGCAGGACCGGGGAAATGGTGCCAGCAGGGCACAATCTGCGCAGGGTCAGCATAGGTAGAGTGATCAGGGTTCCCAATAGGGGGATTCTAAGAAATTCAGATCTGGAGGTTTTAGGAGTGGTCAAGGAGGTTTCAGGCATGGCCATTAGGGTCAGAACGGCCATCAGGGCGAGTAGGGTCAGAATGGCCAGCAGCAGCAGTTTCAGTAGGGCCAGCACGACCAGGGGAGAAATGGTAACGGCCATCAGGGCCGTGGGCTGCAGGGATATCGAGGGGGAAATTTCCCGGGGAAGTGCTTCACTTGTGGCAAGATTGGCCACAAACGCCAGGATTGTCCTGGTAGGGGCAGGGCCCCACAGCAGCAGCAGCAGGGTGCTCGACACGAGCCACAGAGGCCTATGTTTCCCGCTGCCCTCCCAGCACCACCACAGATGGCAGCATTACCACCCATTCCAGCGGTCCCAGTTCAGCAGGGACAGCTTCAGTATGGGAGAGTGTATCAGCTCCAGCATGCCGCAGCCCCACAGGATCCACCTGCCATTGAGGGTATGTTCTCTATTCAGGGGACTATGGGGCGTATTTTATTTGATATGGGGGCCACACATTGCTTTATTCCCACGAGATTTGCACGCACTATTGGGTTATTAAACACTATAGAGAGCACGGTTACTTATGTAGATTCACCATTGAGTAGGGTTCCATGATTTCACTTATTTGTAGAGGTGTGGGTATAGAGATCGGGAGGTTTACTTTACCCGCTGATATGTTAGTATTAGAAATGAATGAGTACGTTAAGATTATTGGTATGGATTGGCTAGTTGCATACCGAGCCATGATTGACTATTTTAGTAGGAGTATTATCTTTTCCATTCCCGGGCAGGAGATGTTTTTAGTGGCGATGCCTCGCCCTGAGGGAGGATCGTCCACTCATTTGTACTATATAGAGGAGGAGACCTCTAAGGAAGTGGTGATACCCTTTGTTAGTTAGTTCGCTGATGTATTTCAGGATATACCTGGACTACCTCCGAGTAGATAGATAGATTTTGTGATCGATTTGACACCGGGCACTCGGCCTATTGCCCGCGCACCTTACTGTATGGCTCCAGCAGAGATGAGAGAGTTACGGGATCAGATTGAGCAGTTATTGGGTCAGGGGTTTATCCGGAGGAGTACTTCACCGTGGGGTGCCCCTGTGTTGTTCGTAAAGAAGAGGGATGGATCGTTGTGGTTGTGTGTAGATTACCGAGAGTTGAATAAGGTCACGATACGGCATAAGTATCCGTTGCCCCGAATCCATGACTTATTCGACCAACTGAGAGGAGCTTCACTCTTATCAAAGATTGATTTGCGACCGGGATACCATCAGTTGCGTATCAGGGAGCAGGACGTCTCGAAGACTGCTTTCTTGACGAGGTATGGTTCCTACGAGTTTCGGGTTATGCCTTTTGGCTTGACCAATGCTCCAGCCGTGTTTATGGACTTGATGAATAGGGTGTTCAGAGAGTTTCTAGACCAGTTCATCATTGTCTTTATTGATGACATTCTGGTTTACTCCCAGACAGAAGAGGAGCACGTCGATCATTTGAGACAGGTTTTGCAGACGCTACGTCAAAACGAGATTTATACAAAGTATGAGAAGTGTGGGTTTTGGCTGAAGGAGGTTCAGTTTTTGGGGCATATCATTTCAGACCGGGGGATATCTGTTGATCCGGGGAAGGTATCCGCGGTGAGGGAGTGGGGACAGCCCACGACACCAACTGAGATCCGTAGTTTCTTGAGCCTAGCAGGATACTACGGGAGATTTATTCAGGATTTCTCAAAGATAGCGGGACCTTTGACACATCTGACTCGTAAGGGTGTGCCATTCATCTGGAGCGATGCCTGTCAGTTGGCATTCGATGAGTTGAAGGACAAGCTGACCTCAGCACCTGTGTTAGCATTGCCGAGACCGGGAGTTGAGTATCTAGTCTACACTGATGCGTCCTTACAAGGACTTGGAGGTGTACTATAGCAGGAGAGTCAGGCCATAGCTTATGCTTCCCGTAAGCTTAAGCCTCACGAGAGGAATTACCCCACCCACGACTTGGAGTTAGCAGCAGTCGTTTTTGCTCTTCGGATTTGGAGACACTATCTCCTGGGGGAGAACTTTCGGTTGTTCACAGACCATAAGTCTTTACAATACCTCTTCACGCAGAAGGAACTGAATATGCGTCAACGACGGTGGCTTGAATTTGTGAAGGATTATCAGTTTGATATCCAATATCACCCGGGGAAGGCTAACGTGGTAACAGACGTGTTGAGCCGTAGGCTAGTAGATGAAGTGGCCGAGGTGTGGAAAGCAAAGTGGAAGGAGTTGGGGCACCAGGATGCAGTGGCCCGATCGTTTATGTCTGTGATGACTATTACACCGCAGATTGTTACGAGAGTGATAAAGGCCCAGTCAATTGACTCGTTCTGTCAGGAGCAGATAGTCCGATTACTAGCAGAGGGAGCCGAGTCCTATACCGTTAGTTCAGACGGGGGATTATGCTTCAATGGGAGACTGGTTGTTCCGGAACGGGAAGACTTACGACACGAGATTATGGCAGAGTCGCACGGCTCATGATTCGCGGTACACCCTGGTAGGGATAAGATGTACCAAGACATGAGACGCCAGTATTGGTGGAGCGGGATGAAGAGAGATATCGCCGTGTTCGTTTCTAAATGCGCCACTTATCAGCTAGTAAAAGTGGATCATCAGAAATCGGCAGGACTTCTACAGCCGTTAGAGGTTCCGACATGGATATGGGAGAGCATCTCCATGGACTTTATCACGGGGTTACCTACGTCACAGAGGGGTCACGACTCCATTTGGGTAATTGTGGATAGGTTGACCAAAGTTGCTCATTTTCTACCCGTGAGAACCGACTACACTACGGGATAGTATGCCCAGCTTTTCATTGCAAAAATAGTGAGACTTCACGGGGTACCTCCAAATATCGTGTGTAACCGAGACAAGATATTTGTTTCACAATTTTGGGAGAGTTTCCAGGAGGCCATGGGTACGGAATTGCGACTGAGTACGGCTTATCACCTGCAGATGGATGGGCAAACCGATCGGACAAATCAAATATTGGAGGACATGTTGCGTATGTGCATCCTAGACTTTGGAGGTAGATGGGAGCAATACCTTCCACTGGTGGAGTTTGCTTATAACAACTCCTACCAATTCACCATTGGCATGGCTCCATTTGAGGCATTGTACGGTAGACCTTGTCGTTCCCCAGCATATTGGTTAGAGGTGGGGGATAACAAACTCCTTGGGCCGAAAGTGATTTAGGACACTTCAGCAAGGATAGAGATAATACGGAGCCGCATTCGGGTAGCTCAGGACAGGCATAAGAGTTATGCTGATGCCAAGAGGTTCTTCAGAGAATTCAAGGTGGGGGACTAGGTGTTACTCAGAGTATCTCCGATGAAGGGGATCATGCGTTTTGGGAAGAAGGGGAAACTGGCACCAAGATACGTGGGGCCATTTCCTATCATCTAGAGGATTGGGCCAGTTGCGTATAAACTGGGGTTACCAGAGCACTTGCATAGGATTCATGACGTGTTCCATATCTCCTCGCTAAGGAAATATCCTAGGGACGATTTGACCCATACTCACATTGCTTTAGAGGACATCGATCTCCAGCCCGATAGTTCCTACGACGAGGGGCCGATTGCTATTTTGGACCGAAGCGAGCGGAAACTGCGGTCAAAGATAGTACCGTTGGTACGTATTCAGTGGAGGCATCATAATGCCGAGGAGTCCACATGGGAGCACGAGGATGAGATGCGCGAACGTTATCCAGAGTTGTTTTAACCAGGTACTTTTTAGTTCCGAATTTCGGGACGAAATTCTGCTATTAGGGGGGAAGTATGTAATACCCCGTAATTTTATTGATATTTATTTAAGCGATTAATTAAATTAAATGGGAATTAATTGAGAATTAATCCGGATATAAATACTAACGAGATGTGAGTTGGTATTTGATTATGATGTGTATATATGGCAATATATGAATATTAAAAATATTAAAACTATCGCGAGACTGAAATACGACAATTTGGGAAATTTAGTTGGGACGCGCGTGTCAGTCGCGTCAGGAATGTAATTATTTGAATTAAAAAGTAAATTTTATTTTTATCAACCGGATGGTCATTTTGAGTGCGCCAACGAGTCCGGAAGGGTCAAAATAATCAGAAAACACTAGCCGGGGGTTTAGTTTGGGTCCCGGGGCATTTTTGGGTTATACCGGCAACTTAAAATGGTATTTTGGTAATTTTAAAAATATGGGAATTAAAACCCACGAATTTTAGAGGTTTATTTTATATTATTTATGAACCCACTAAGCCCATTATCAGCATTAGGTGAGTTAGAGGGCTACGGGAGTTATAGGAGAGTTTGAAGAGATTCCAAAAGAAACCTCCAACCACCATCTTCAACCTTGGGAGAAAATCTGTAGAAAAAGAGGAGAAATCAACCTTCATTCACCAACATCAATTCGGAAGAACAATCTAAGGCAAGTGTTTTGATGTCGTTATTTGCATTGAATATTTCCTCCATGTGTAGTGTAGAAAACTGTTTATACCTTGGAATTTTGATGAAGAACACCCAAATGGAATTATGATGAAACTTGTGGTTTTGGGTAGGGATTTGCATGTAGAGTGATAAATTGACGATTTCAATATATAAAACATAACTTTTGATGATCTGAAAACGGATTAATAAGGGGTATTTAATTGCACTTAAACTCTAGGTTTATGTTCATAGGGTTTGGAATGAGAAATTGGGAATTTATGTAAATTGTATGTTAATTTAGAGTAATTGAACCCCTAAAGATGTTAAGAAATGACCTAAGAGGATTTAGAGTGGTTTAGAATCATTAAAATGTTATTGAGGTGACCTAAGTGTGGGTTTAGAGAAGAGAATAATATAGAAAAACGAATTTAAGAATTTCTGGGCTGAATCTGTCATCTCGTTAGAAGACCTGCCCAGTTCGTTCGAACGAACTTCTAACGAGATGACAATGTCCCTTCTAACGAGTTGGTAGTTCGTTCGAAGCCTTTCGTTCGAACGACACTCGTTCGAACGAGATTTCTAACGAGTTGACAGAATGGACTTTTTGGCCTGATTTTATTTCTAGTATCCCGTAGACTTATTTAAACGGTGAGATAACCTCCCCTTATTTACTAGTGAGTGTAGTTGTGAGATTTGGGATACATTGAAGAGTCAGACTTACTATCTTATAGAAAACCGGATGACATTTGTGGATTGGGAAGCGAGTAACTTATCACAACGTGAGAAGAATTGATAACTTAAATACTTATAAACCGGGGGCTTGTGAGTTGTATAACACTAAATGTTGGCATAAGAACGAGAAGTATACCACTAATGAAATATTGTGATATCTAAGATGTGCGAATGCTTAGTATATGTAGTTATCTGTGTATAACATACCTACCATACTTGCTATCATGGGAAGTCGGCGTTCGATCAGGGCCATCTAATCTTTGTGTACCTACGGGGGGGATTTAGATTGGTACCTCGAGGACATAGGTCAGAGAAGGACTTATTGAGAAGTTAATAAGTCTGCTGATCATGGGAGCGTAGGTATGTGCGTGACCCATGTGATGTGAACTATGTTCGCCTCCATTGTTTGTGGTTGTTGTTTAATGAAACGATTCCTGAGAGATTCGGAATACGTGGTCCTTATATACGTGATGTACCGGGATTGGATAGCAGAGTATGTGTGCACCACAGCTTAGTCTCGGGGTGCTAGTATTATATATTTATAATGAGAATAATATACTGTTAATTGAAATGAATTGTCATGAATAAATGTGAGTATTAATAATAGTAATAGTTTGTAAAGTAAAAATGGAAGATCTCTAGTAATTAGTAGTACTAACATGGGAAACTGTGTAGCAAGTTATAACACTCTGTTAACTAAAAGTTGTTGGGAATTGAATTAGATATCCTATAGAAATGTTAGATTTTAGTATCGGACTAGTTAGATATGGGAATAACTAGAATGGGTACGGGTACGATAGGAGTGCACAATTAGTTGAGAGGTGAGGAACTCATGTGAGTGCACACACTATCATGTACTTTATATTCACTGTTTAATAGTATTAAACACTTGCAAAATTTTTAAATCATTTTCATAATCGGGCTCTGACCCATTTGGTTTCAAATCTATTTTTGTAAAAACCTTTTAGGTGCCCAGCCACAAGGACACCATGCATAGGAATTCTATTCAAGTGACGTGCTGTAGCTGCTGTGAAAGTTACAGGACCTTGACAGTAGACACCTCCATTTCCGATCTTGACTCCATTATCAGATTTTCTCATTTGTTGGGCATGTCGCCCCATTCCTTTTAGAGACATCTTACTTTTCAGTTATTTTAGACTTTGGGTTGTAATAAATTTAGTGATGCAGACTTTGTATTTATTTATTTCAGTATTCGAATTATTGTGAGGAGTATTCCTCCAGACTCATTATTACTTGATGGTTATTCTATTGTGACTATGTTGTGGTGGTTATGTTAGCATTTCATAATTTACTTATTGTATGTAATCGAATTTTATTAAAATTGACAACTCACTTTTTAAATATTAGGTCGCTAGTAATTGTTAAAACGTTTTCGACAGTGATGTTATGAACTGAATCAACTTGGCATTTTGTATTAATTTAATAAAGGAGTAGCTCCCCGGTATTTAATTAGTCGGGGTGTCACACGTATACATAGCGCATAATTAAATACGAGTATATACATTGTGTGAAATGTATAAATAATATAACTTGTGAAACGGTTATATAGAATTTAAATGAGAATTGATTTAATTAAGTTAGTGTAAATAATAACTCATAACGTGTATGCTAAATTCACTCGGGATAGAGTAGTGGGGGAAGTAGTGGAATATATGGGACAAGACTAGTTACGGGGTAGTTAGCTTGGTGGGTCAGGTGTCCTCAAGAGAGTTTACGACACTAACTTAAATGAAGAGCATACTTCCATTTTTAATTTTCTGCATTTAAATTCACTTGCTAAATATTTTCAAAATGTTTTGGGTTCTAACCCTTGCTATAAAATATTTTCAAAACCTTTTAGGTGTCCAGCCAGAGGGACGCCATAATTGTTCTATTCCAGGTTTACGCAGCAGCAACACATGTGGATGTTGCAGGACTTTGAGTTAGCCGATTCAGTCATTTCATTTCTAGAGTACGATGGAGTCAGCGTTCCATTTGGGCATGTCACCCTAGTTGTTCCATTTTATTTCAGTCTGTTGATGTATTCGGTTATTACTCTTGTGACTCATTTCGTTATTTGCTATGTAGCCGATGGTTGTTTCGGCAAGGTTTACATCAATTCCATTTTAGTATTGCTTGATTCTGTCATTGCATGATGGTTAGTTATATATTCTTTCGCATGTCGTTGTTGGGATGTTAAATAAAAAGATAAAATTTGGCACCATGTCTTTTGAATACTAGGTGGTTAGTAAGTTTTAAAAAGTTTTCGACGGTGATGCTAAGAATTAACCAGATGAGATTCATGTTCAATTTGATATAAGACTGAATACCGAGTATTTTATTAGGCGGTGTGTCACAGATGGTATCAGAGCATCAGGTTCTAGTGTCCTTAAGATCTGTGCGACTTTTCACGTTTTAGCGTAGCGTTCTTTGATATAGAGCCTTATTATAGGGTTGTTGTATTCCTTTACGTAAGCAAGTTACGTTCTCCTACTATAGGGTATAGTTCATGTGATTCATATACGATTTTGGTGGAGAGTCGCAGATCGAACATTTTAGAACGACAAACATGAGACGTTAAAAGGATTGCATGAGGGAGGACTCAACAGAAGCCATGAAGTATTCTGGAAACAGTGACGCGATAGGAGTCACCATTATAATTATTCGAACAATTGAAGTTGGAGTAACCGTTGGGGCGCAGTAGTTGCCCCAAGAGCCGTCGGGAAGGACGATGGTGTAAAGCTAGAACCCCAAGTGTAGACAACAAGGAGCGAGGGTCGGAGAAGATTTTTGGTTTCTGAAGAACAATCCGCTAAAATGCGAGGGAGGTGCAGAAGAGTGATTTACCAATAGGTAGATAGCATTCAATTGGGATCACATGGGGGAGAGTGTAGTAACACTCAAGTAAAAATTTGGGGCAAAGAATTTTGCTCTTAGAAGCAGTATGGAGTGATGGGAGCCGTCACCATATTCATGGGGAGATACCATAAATAATGAGGAATTCGAGGTGTGAATTATTATAAATTCTCTCACTAGAGGTTAAATTGAGAGGCAAGGGAGATTTTAGTAATTTTTTAAAAGGGTCGGACAGTGACCGGATGGGAAGGAAAGTTGACGGAATTCCCAAACTTAGTAACCGATGAGAGGGATACGAAGAATCAAGTTGGGTTGCAAGCTAATAATAGACCCGCGGGTAGAATATACAAGCATGGATAGGAGATCTGGCTAGGATGACTGTTGTCATTGTCGTCAAGGTTGTACATTTACATTTGTATCCTAAAATTTCTTTTTCTCTGTAAATAATTTTTTTATGTTGAAAATTATTTTTTTATGTCGGTAATTATTTTTTTTATTATTTTTGGATTTCACTGAAGAAAAATAATATTTTCTAGATTTTTAAAATATTTTTTACAATTTATATTTATTTTCGTGATTTTCAGATTTATAAAACATTCTCTCTAATTTAAAAAAAATTAACTATTTTTCTATAATTGTCATATTTTTAATTGATTTATTCTGGAATTTAAATTTTTTTAAAATCTTTATATTGTTTTGGACAAAAATGCCCTCGTGTGCGTGGCACATGGCACGTATTTCGTCCAAAAGGTTAACGGTGTTAACGTTATGGGGCACTTTGAAGTCGTTTAGGAACTTCAGGGGGTTAAATACCGAAATTAAAAGTTCGGATGGTAAAGGAAAAAATAGACTAAAGTTCAAGCAGAAAAGTAATTAACCCTACATTTTTTTTTGCTTATGTGGGAGTGCATAATTAAAATTAATTCTTGGGATGGTTTTAACTGTTAGCCGGTGAACATCCTTTCAACCAAATTTCAAATTTAACTCAAACTTGAAAGTGAAAAATAACTCTAGAGAGTAAAATTAAACAAATCATAATTCTTGATTAGAAAATAAAATAATGTGATTAAACAACATCAACTAACTGTTGTGAAAAAGATCACCGCTTCAGATTTATTTTTTATTATATTACCTAATCTTAGCTATATATTCTCAACTGTCCGTTTGGTTTGGGGTGAAATTCTATTAACAGCGGTGAATAGTACAATGGTGAAATGTGTTTTCACATATTCAAACTTATTTCTTTGTTGAGTTGAAATCATAAGTGCACATTCTCTAATTATACAACTTTAAATATATATTATGAATAAAATTTAACTTTAAATAGGTGAAGATATATTTCACCATTTTACTTTTCACCTCGTTGAAAAATATTTCACCCCAAACCAAATGGACCTAAATGTTTCTGGAATTATACATAACATTAGATGAACCGAATGGAGTGATACGGAGTATGCGTATTAAACTTGGATGAAAAAATATGATACTTTATACTAGTGTCATATCTAAGTGGAGCATTTAATTTAAAACTAATTTGATAAAAAATATAGAGAGAGAGCACAAAATCTTATATTTATGTACATGAAGGGTTTTCTTTACAAACTTACTCTTTTACGAGCTAAACTAATGAATTTTTATGCTAAACTTTTACGAGTTAAACTAATGAATTTTATGCCAAATTTGGTGGAGATAAAATAAAATTCAATCGCTTAGTGATTGAAATAAAATTCGAATCCATATGTGTACGTGCGAGTACTAAATGATTGATTTTATTCACAATGGTCACCTTAAAATGAAGCCCGTCGTGGCCAAATAAAATTAGAGTATTGAATTATTTATTTAAAAAAAGCTTGTACATAAAAATAGGAATTTTTAACAATTTGTCTCATTTACTATGTATGTAACCTAATTTTGTTTCTCCAACAAGTTCCATATAAAAATAATTTTGTTTCAATAAGTCCTATTAGACAATCTAAAGTGAATATTTACTATATGTATAAATATGACTTATTGAGAAAAAAATATATTGAGAGAGTAGCTACAGCGGAAATATTGCGACTTCTCAAATAAAAACCAATTTTAATTAATCCCAAATTTTAGGTAAACCCTAAGACATGCATCTAGATGATTTATCAAATAAAATATAGCATGCATGATAAAAACAAATAATTTCAGGAAAAATCCCCCTCAGGGGCAAAACCATTTATTTTCACTATAATTTGTAAGAAAACGACTTACAATCGGAATACAATGAAAATACAAGTTGACTAAGAATTACCCTCGGGTATCGGATTCTGTAGTCGCGGCTGGAATTATCCCTTTCCAGTAGGGCTGCAATGAAGAAGAAGAACGGTCTCCTCCACAAGGGTTGAACAAACCAAAGTTGTGTTCTTGGGTTGCAAAAGGATTCACAAAGGTTTGACAATGATGTGTGAATCAAAACATGAGTCTTGGGACTCAAAAATATGAAGACTAGATGTATTTGGACTCTCAAATTCGTCTCCTAAAGTCTTTCAAAACAACTCCCCCGAAGTTGGTATTTATAGGAAAAAAGATGAAGAGTCCCACGTTCTTAAAACTCTAAAATTTTATCCAGCGTACAAAAAAAACAGCATTCTTTAAGGAATTTTCTCCATCTTCAAAAGGTCATAACTCCTTCACCGTAGCTCGGATTGAGGTGCCGTTTTTTCCAGTATCTTCTTTGCGGCGAGATCTTAAACTTTCCAGTTGACCAGACCTCCGAACTATGGATGTGAAATTACGAAAATGCCCTTGAACACTCCTATCGTGCCTTTTTTCACTGTTTTGACTTCCCTTGCGTACCACTTGCATTAAGTCCCTAAAATCGTGGACCGTGAAGTCGTTGAGGCAGATGTAGGACATATTAATGGAGATGTTGAATGCTTGATTCTCGGAATTCGGATTGAGGCCGTCGAGTGACATCTTGAGGTGACGTGCCAAATGTAGCGGCGTACGACATACACAAATGAAACATGTTGGAGATGAGAAAAATGTCCTTACATATATTGATAGGGCCAAAGAAGAACTGTCTTATATGAAATAAAAATAACTTATTTGTTAAGCTTCCATAAAATCCCTATTTTTCAAAAAAGGGCAATAGTTAGCAAGTCTCAATCAGGTAAGGAATTCTTTTATTGCGTCAATTCTAGAGAGACCCTCAAATTATACAAAAAATAAAAACTCGATGATGTGTCAAACATGTGTTGGTTATTGCCGCAAGAGCGGGCCAGCAAACACAAAAACACCAACCAACACTCGTGTGATGCATCACCGTGTTTGAGTTTTGTGTACAATTTTGAAGGGTTCCCTAGAATTATTTAAATGGCAAATACACCTCTAAAATATCTTTGAGAGATATTATCTCATTTTTTATCAGAAAAACCCATCAAATCTTTAAAAGTCCATAACTTCAAATCTACAAATCCAAAATTTACAAAATTTATATATTTGGAATCTACTCGTCAAGATCTATCAAATTACACCCATATTTGATATTTTTTGATGAAAAAAATGAAATAGATAAATTTTCAGCTTCTGTAAAATCTCATTTTTCCCGATGAAAACTCTATTTTTATCGACGAAAACTTTTCTTCTACGGCTTGAGCGACGGTGTCGCTAGCACGGCCAGAAAAAAAAACAAAGGAATAGACGAAGAGAGACAAAGAAATGAGGAGAGAGAAACACTCCGACGAGAATTTTGACAGCCTCCTACGTGTTTTTCCGGTGGACAGTTTTCGGCAAGTCTCCAGTGGGATGGGGTGGAGTGGGGTGGGGATACTAGAGAGAAATAGTGCGGGATTATGTGTTTGTTTTTAGAGAGAGAGGGTAAATGAATTTAAAATGGGTATATGTCAGAATATACATTTGTCTAAATATATGTAGTCTATGTTAAAAAGGGACTTGGTGCATTAAAAAAAATAATGAGATTTGATACATCTTTGATCCAATAAATAAAACTAGTCTTAGCTACAATTCTTACGAAATTGTCTTAAAATATACTTGTATTTTGGGTGGTGATATTCGCATCCCAAAAAATTCTCCAAAACACCACAAAAACTCATTTTTATCTCCTTAACACCACATAAATTAACACCATAAAAAGTAGCCGGTGAAAATTGGTACTACGGTCAAGGTTAACCGTGAAAATGGGCGCTACGCTCAATGTTAGCCATGAAAATGGGTACCACGACCAAAATTAGTCGTAAATATGGTATCACGACCAAGGTTAGCCATGACATTTTGTTGAGTGGAATTGTAAAAAAATTATTTTTTTTATGGTGTTTTTGAGAAGTTTTTAGGGTGCGAATATCAACACCCTTGTATTTTTTACTTTTCAATCAACGGTACCTGCATTTAATGTACTCGATAAGAAAGGCCATTAAGAAATCTAATTAAGAATAACACCTTTTTGTTTTTATAAACCGTATTTAATTTAAGTTTGAGTGCATAGGTGTAACATGTATGGAATTTGGTTCCAAAGCTGTAATTTCCCTTGGTTGCCTTTAGCATTATTAGTTTGGATATGATTGAACTAGAATTGTCTTAGACCCAACTCACCATTGTTGGCAGACAAATTTAAAAAGTGATAATGATAAGATAAGTAGCTAAACTTTGCAACATTTCAATGGGTTCTTCTTCTTCACTTGAGCATCTCAAATAACAGGATAAAATGTCCACATCAGGTAAAGAATATATCAAATTTTGTCACATACACATATGTTCAATAAATGATATAAAATATATGGAAGTTTTGATTTCCAATTGGTAAGAGTACAATTTTGTGAAGAAAATAAAATCCAATTAGTGATTTTTCTGACACAGTAAAATTGTATTAATCGGAGTTATTAATAATAAATAATGCATCTGAGAGGCAAACGTATAGCGGGGGTGGCCACCCTGTATATATATATATATATATATTAGAAAATAATTACGGTCCATGGTTTAAGTTGTTAAAATATAAGATCGGTAAAGATATTTTTTTTACCACTCAAGGTCAAAATAAGCGTAATGTTTAAAAAAAAACTGTTTATGTTTTGTTGGATAGAAGGTTGGGTCAGTTGTTTTTGTATAGCATTAATCGATGTAAATATACCCAAAAAACTATAAATAATAACAAAAATATTGCATTGTTTAATAAACACCTTAATGATCCAATTATCCCCATTAGGGCTAAAAACTACTTAAAAATAACCCCCAAGATCCTTGGGGCTAAAAAATTCCTGAAAGACTAAAACTAGCCTTAAAAATTCAGTTCAGGAGCTTCGGTCCCGCCCCTAATATTATTTATTATAACTTATACCTTCATTAACAAAAAATCATGAATCCGCCATTGTTACAATTCAAACATTAACTAATGTAATTTCAGCAAGTTGCAAAAAATGAGTATGAATCATGAGCGACATAAAACTACTCTTACTATATATATCATAGAAACTAGTGTGAAGCAATTATGTCACCATATTTCCTTTTTTTAATTTTACTCTTGGGTCATCAGACAAAAAGTCACTCGACAATTTATTAATTAAAGTTTAGTTAAGACCTTTTTATTTTATTCTAAAAATCACTCACTAAATAAAAACTCACACACTTTTTCTTCTCTTATCCTAAAACTTAAGAAAAATGTCAAAAAAGTAGACAAAAAATTTTGAAAAATAATAAATAATGGGGATGAAGTGCAAAATATATTTATCTTCTAAAAACTAATATTAATTGTCCCTATACTTTAATTCTTTGTGTTTAATTTAATATTTAATCTAATTACTCAAAAATACTTTTACCATTTTAAATCATCATAACTATTTCTAACTATCAAAATAATACAATACCAAATATAAATTATAAAGCAACTTTAGTTCACAGTTCGAATTAATTACAACCACAAAAAAAATTGTGTGCACGTTTCTAACTATCAAAATAATACAATACCAATAAAAAATTATAAAGCAACTTTATTTCACAATTATATTGATTGTTATCTTATTTTTAACTCAAATTAATTACAATCACAAAAAAAATTGTTCATGTATAAAAAGATCTATTATCATGTATAAAAAGATGGGAGGTGCATTGTATATGAGTTCGATTATATTCTTAATACAAATCATGAGTTGATATTTTTATTTTATTTTTATCCTTAACGATATGTATATAGAAATATGATGAAGACCTTATGAATAAATCATAAGAAGGAATCCAACCTTTTTCCTTTGTAATATTCATTGGATGATGAAGCAAATGAAGTGACTATGTTTGTTTTTATTCTTTGTTTTATAGCTGTTGACTCTTAGCCCTAGAGCATGATATTAATCCCTTGTTGAACCAGTCCACTGGTTCAAATAATCTGTCAATTGAAGGTACAATTACAACTATCAAAATGAAGTAGAATATGAATTAATACGAAATTATAAATTAATGAATGAATTTTTAATGATTTTAAATTATATTAGTGTCAATTTAATAAAATATAATAATTAATGAGTTGAATTAATATTAACCCCCTTTACCTATAAATACCCCATAAGTCTATTAAGACCCATAAATAAGATATATTGTATGAATTTATAAAAAGTTTGTATAGCTTAATGTTAATTCATTCATAAGAAATTCTACTAAATGAGAAGTTACTAATGTCAATAAATTACAGAGTATAATTATTTTAAAAAATGAGTTAATATGTCAACTTGTATATAATTCAAAATAATTCATTATCTTAATGGGTAATAACAGATGAACACGATATGACTCGTCAAGATAACGGGTCGAGTTTGAATATTGTTTTCTCACATGATAAAAAAGTTACCCGTTTAGAAGCCGATAAGACTCAAACACGATAAAAATCGATACGAACACGACTCGACACGGGTCATGGCCAAGTCAAGCTATAGTAGATTAAATAAAGTCAAATTAAAAATAATTTTTTTTTACATTTAAAAGTAAGAGTCATGTTTCTAAAATTAAATTATAATACAATATATTTATGAAGAGTAATTCTAAAACGACTCGGATTCCGATTTATTTTGTGTGACTCATTGACGTATTGTGTCTGTATTGGTTCTTTTTCTGATTGATATTTGGTGGAGCATAAACACGAACCAATGCAGACACGACATGTTAGTGAGTCGCACAAAATGAGCTGAAATCCTGAATCAGATGAGAATTACTCATTTATGAATATGATAAAATTTTATATTGATTGTCAGCGACCTAATAAAATCTTTCATTTTTTCAGAGCTTGAAATTAACAATATAAAAAAATGAAACATGACACGTAAGAATGAACAATTATGAGTTAAAAATCTAAAAGTAATATTATGGTGATTTCAAAAAACGGTTTTTTTTTATAATAAATATGTAGATAGAATTGTGCATAAAACAGGAAACAGTTTTTTAACAGACGTTGAATAATTTCTCTAAATATTTGGTTTTTAAATTATTAATTTTAATTTGAGTAGATAGAAATGTAAGATATTTTAATATCATCTATACATTGGCTAAGATATTTTAATATCGTTTATACGTTGGCTATCTCCATGATTTATATGTGAAGAGAAACAATGTAGTGCAGTGGGTCCATCCTATGGATGTAAGTTTGAATCGTGAATATTGTGTTTTTATCTTCAAGATAATGTTATATATATATATATATATATATATATATATATATATATATATATATATATATATATAATAATGCTCTTGTGCGGATTGTCCCATATTATAACGGTGTGGACCGAACATGTATTGCTTGACGGTGACCCTAGAAATTATCGTTTAATTGTAGGCGCTCTCTTTCTCGTTTTGGATTCACCAACAGGTGACACATATCCGGTCCGCACTGTTGAAATGCGTACAGCCCGCACAAGAGCAATATTGTATGTGTCTTTAGGCCATGTGTTTTGGGCCTCAAAAAAACAACGAGGATCCTGTGTATTTTTTTCCCTACTCAAGTATATGTCGAAAATTCATGTTCACTATTTTTGAATTATCAAAATGTGCCCTTAATATTAGAACCCTTTAAATTATATTAATAATACATCAATTTCTCACAAGGATTTTATGCTTAGAGTATAGGAAAAGGAAGAATAGGTGGGCTAACAAATCTACCGCTCTCACCCCAATGTCGTGAGCACACGTGGAAACACATTCATAGGTAAATGTATAAATACGCCTTTATAAAAATGGCTTTTCTAATTGAAAAATAATAACACGTGCCTACGGGTGACAATGAGTCGAGTCGATCCGAGCTTAAGGTTGCTCAAGTTTAGTTTGTAAATGTAAATGAGCCTAAAAATATGTTCAAACTTTATTCATTATTTTACGATCTGAGCTCGAACGAAATTCTAAGCAAACGAATACGAGACAAGCTCGAGTAGCTTGGTTATTTTAAATTAATTGGTATCAATATTAGTGATCAAACTGAATGCAAACCGAGCTCAGAAAGATAACGAGCTTAAAATTTTGTTCAAGCTTGGCTTGTCTATTTTTGTTTATTTTACGAGACGAATTTTTTTCTAACGAACACAAGCCGAATTCGGATAGCTTGGTTCGTTTTCCAGCCCTACACATGCCCCTTAGGTCACATAATTTGAGCCTGTGAATTTTGTATGGCTATATGTGCCCTATTAATGTTTTAGAACTGTGTTCGTACTATTTTTAAGTTTTGAGTGTGACTGTAAATTTTATATACATGTAAGACAGTTGAAATTTTCATACACATGCCATGAATTTTCAAATAGGCCAGTTTTGAAATGCACACCCCTAGAATACTGTTGTTCATACTGGAATCATATGTATGTATTCAAGTATGACGTGTTGAAAATTAATGTACTAATTTTTCATGATAAATATGCTTTGATTTTTTTACCATTAGTTGAATTAATATTAGTATTCTTGAAAAAAATCTTTCAAGACTTAACATCCACATTTTTCTAATCAAGGATTTCATTTTCTCACTTCAATTTCCACAGCACACATTATTTTTTTTCCCATAGGTAACAGTATATATACACCTTTCGCTAGTACAATTTCACAATCATCAGTTTTCTTTCAGGGACAAGCAAGATTTCATTCTATCTTACAATAATTAATCAAAAATCACTGTCCATTAAAATGCTTACAGCATAATTCCATACAAATATAAGACGGTACATGATTTTTGTTTCAAGAAAAAGAACTTTTTCCATCAAAATATATACAACATACATACATAAAATAAAAATATATTACAAGAGTTCGTATACTCAAAAATTACAAAAATCCAAGGGTAACATAATAAGTAATTTATCGTTCATGACACTAATTTTTAGGGTTGTTTGGGGGTTGGCACCTATTAATTCTTTGTAATTGAGTTTAACCTCCATAATTTTTATTTTTGCGGGTTTGACACCCAAAATGACTTTTAGCGACGAAAAAATGTCACAAAAAGTTTTACCAAAAAGTGAAAATGTTGGGTGCCAAAGTCAATAACACATAATTATTGGGGACCAAACTCCAAACCCCCCTAATTTTTATTCGGTCAAGCGCTCAGTGACATGGAAACAATTGAAGAAAGCTTGAATTTGCATACTTTGGTAGAATTTTGCGGCTTGAAAAATACCATTGTGCTTGGCCTCACCATAATTTCATTCCACTCAAAAAACCAAGACCCTTCACTACGGTAGTCGCGAGGAGAATAAAGAACTTGGTGCTTTGTATGAGCTGCATTTGGAAACTCAAGTTCCATTAGATATAAGGGAAAAAAATAAATAGATTATGTACTGAAGGTTAATAACATAGAATAGAAATGTGGTAGATTACTGCTAAGAAACGCAGATACTCTGAAAATTGCAGAAATATAGTGCCGGATACAACATCAGTGTGGTCCGATATGTATTTGTTGACTTAATCAACAATCTAGACTTCCGGATACAACATGGATCCGGCTAGCTAGGGATAGGGAAATTTAAAATGCTAAAACGTTAACGTTAAAATTAAGAAAAATATTATATAAAGCAGAGCTCTAGAATCGGATTTTGAAAAGTGAAAAATGGAATTACAACTTAGGCCTGTAAATGGATCGGATTTTGATATGAATCCGGTGTGTTTATTTGGATATAGATTGGTGCTATGCAATCCGATAATCGGATTATTTGTTTATCCGATTAGTAAATGGATCGGATTTGGATTGAACATATCCGATCAGTTAAAAATCCAATCTGGTTTGGTATATTAAATAAATAGACACTTAACTATTAGATAGTTAATACCTTAAACTACTACATGATTTATATTATCTCGTTATATTTATTACAGCTAGAAAAAAATATTATATATTACATATTTATATAAGCTTTTTTTATTTATATATCTCTTGTAAGACAAGTGTAACACTGCCAAATATGTGGAAAACCAACAGGTAATAGAAATTTACCTAGACCAAACATGTCTGTCTTTTGGAAGACGAGTCGATTAACTTTGGATCTCTTGATATTTCTCAAGGTCTGTATATCATTTAGGTTCCCTTTAAATTCCAGAAATTCTCCTAAGAGATACTTGTTATCCTTAAGCTCCAGCCTGCATGGATTGGAAAACAACCTTTTACTTCCTTCACATGTGACAAATATTCAACATAGGCTATTGGAATATACTGGACTATCAAAAATATACAACAGCTTAAACAAAAACAAGCCCATAACAATATCATGAAAATGCAAAGGTAAGGCCCAAGAAATGGAGTCAGCTGATGAACTATGATTAGCTGTGAGACTGCAAACTAAGACCCAAATTGTAGATTAGCTTGTATTTTTACTTATTTATTTTATTGATTTTAATGTTTTTAGTGATAGTATTCACCAATTAGTTTAGGGGTACTTGCATTTTGTCTTTTATACTATTATGAAGAGACCGCTCCCAAGTCTCGAACTCGAGCTACGGCTGGTCTCGGGTTCGAGACTTGAGAGCGGTCTCTTCATATTATAAAACAATATGGGGGTAAGACCAGCCAACATCGACCTCTCCCAGACCTGCAATGAAGTGAGCGCCTTGTGCACTGGGTATGACCTTTATTAGGAGGTATCTTGGGATTCAAGTTCTTTGTGCAATACCTTATTTGGGAGATAGTTATTAGATATTAATAGTTTTACTCATCGGTTGAGTGTGAGCTTTCTTTAGGTATTCTACGTTGTGTTTGCTTTGCATCGCTAAGAGACCTGTGACATTTTTAGACACATTTAAAACATCCCCACACCTAGGGATGAATAGGGAACACGTAGGATGTGTGCTCAACTATATTGACCAATAATTATGATAACAATCCCGTAAGAAATTCCCAACCTCCCTCGCTTAGAAAAGTTTTGGAGCAACCCATTAGTTAGACCATCACGGCACTTCTGCAAGTAGACCTGGCAACGAGTAGTGTCGTGTCATGTTGAATCCCATAACCGATTCATTAAGAATCATGTATAGTTCATGTCATGTTTTTAATCGTGTATTGGCCATATATATCGTATTGGCATCATGTATGACTGGATTTGTGTCAACCCGTTATGACTCGAAACCCACTAAAGGTCAACAACTAATAACTTCATGTCGATTCGTTTCGTGTCTTATTTTGCCAGGTCCATCTGCAAATGGGTATATTGATTCGTGTCGCATCTTATTTTGAAAGGTCTACCCAATGACTGGCCAACAAGCACAATGCCTCGACTCACCCCTCTACAAGAACATGTTAGGCTCTTTCTTAGATCTTTGGGTGCACCCGAAAACAAACTCGCATTACCCAAGAACAATTCCCAAAAGTCCCTAAGAAACAAGGTCTACACCAGGTGTTGGCACGTTGCTTTGAGCAGCTTGACTTGAGTCATGAGCCAAAATACCAAAAGAAACAAGGTCTACACCAATTGTTGGCACACTGCTTTGAGCAGCTTGAGCCATGAGCTAACCTTCTCTGTAATTTCCATGTTAAATTCGTTTAGAGAGGAAAGTCTCAATGTCATCAATTTTTCAGTAAAAATCAATGTGTAGGGGTGCTCTCGAATGCTATGAGAGTTTTCAAACAGTAATTGGTCAAGATTTTGACTGAATGACTGGTGGTAGAACCATATGCTAGAAGAGTCTACAAATCCCCGTCTGGGCATTAGGAGTACTCTTTCGCCTCACCTAGGCCCTAGGCGCTAGGTGGTGATCCGTCATCTTGCCTAGGCCCAAATATATATTGTTGATGTAAAAAACAAGACTAGATCTAATTCTTTAACCACAAATAAATATAAGTAAGACACGAGTTTTTAAAGTGATTCGGCTAATTTGGAAAGCCTAAGTCCACTGTTCTTCTTATTGCCTTTGCCTTGTATGTTCAGAACGTATTCAGCCTACATTCAGCGTGCCCTTGATGAAGGGATTACAATGTATTTATAGTCTCATAAGGAGATAGAGAGACGAAATGTGAAAGGATGGAATGCCTTTATAAACTAGGCATCTACATCAGTACATAATATTCATAGTGTATATGGTTGTTGGCGCTTTACTGACCCGGTTGGTCGGTCTTCTTATCGTTGCTCGGGCTTCTTGGAGTTGGTCGGCATTATGCATGTTGGTCGGCCTTCCAGGTCTTGGTCGGTGACTATGCCTTGCTGACTAGGATTATTGTCACACTGGATGACACATGTCCATTTCTGGTTGGCCCACGTGATTGGGTTATTTTTGGTATCAACAGAAGCCCCCAATGTTTCACGCTTGATGCTTGTTTGAAAGTATGGAGCATTCAGCCTTGGTAGTAGCTCGAGCTACATTCCTGATGCTTGGTCGGTTGCCCACAATTGTAAAATTATTGACTTTGCTGACGGCACGTGCTGCTGATGGCAATTTTGTAAATACCCCGAGTTACAGTGAACCGTCTTGGGGTAAATACGTCTTTTCCTACTTCGCCACCAAAATTTCAATCGTCATTTCACTTTAATCATTACGTTTGCCGATTTTCGAGGCAATCTATAAAAGGCGGTAAAATCCCCGTCATCTCTTACCTTAAACCTTCCAAGTTTTCGCTGCAATTTCTTGAGCTTTTCGTGCGATCGTTCTTCCTATCCCAGAGTTCTTGCTGAATCCTTAAGCCTTTGAAAGAGTTTTTCTCTTTCCTTTTTTCTTCATTTTTGAATCATGGTTTACGCCGTTGCTTCTCTTGATGAATTTAGGAATGGCTGGAACATACCCTCCTGGGTTGATTTAGAATTCCCCAGTCCTACTGTAGATTTGTTTTCTTTATCTGAGGGTCATTGGATCCCTTCCCTGTTTATAGCTGAACGTGGGTTTAGTTTTCCCCCAAACCCATTTTGTTTGGAACTTTGTCAATATTTCGACGTAGTCCCTGCTAGGGTAGCCCCCAATACTTGGAGGATTGTCAACGGTGTCCATAGACTCAATCAAATCTATAAATCATGTTATGTTATAAGTGGGTCACCAGTGACAACACCTACTATTTAAAAACTAGGCTCGTAAATAGAGCTTTAGTTGTTAACCTTCCTGACTCCAATAGGGATTATTTTGATCATGGAGTGATTGCCAAAATTGGCAATATGTGCCCTTAATAGAGGGTGAAGTGTACAATGGGCCAAAATGCCCTCAAGAGGGTCATAAGATAGGTTGTTTTAGTTTTCATATGACTTAATTAATAATTTTTCTACTACAATGCTAATTGAACTTGTTTTTCCTCTATTTTTTATTGCAGTTTACCGAAAAAGAAAGTGTCCCAAGGAGGGTGAAGTTAAGCTTACTGAGCTTAAATTTCTCTGGGGTATCCATCAAAAGATTGGGGAAGAACACACTAGGTCAGCGTCCTAATTGCTGAAATATAGGAGTTCCATAACTTCCTTTATTGCTCGACCTACCACTGTTGCTCCTTCCATCATCATCGACTTAGATCAAGACCCAGCCCCCATTTCCTCAACCACTGCATCTGGCAGTGGTGAACTTGCTTTTGGCCCCTCTTCATCCCTGGATTCTGACCTTCCCCTTGCTGCTGCTATGGGAAAGAGGAAGTTCCCCAACATCATGGGAGATGTTGCTGCCCCTGGTTCCACCAAATCTGCATTTGGCGGGGCTACCAATAAAGAAGATGCTGGGAAGAAGCCCCTAGCTAAGAAGGGTGAAGAGCTTCTTCTCAAACGGCTGAAAAGGGGTCTTCCTACTAAGCTTGCTGAAGGACTATTGCTGCGTCCAACCAACAAAACTTGGTCGATTTGTCTGTTGCTGACATTGGCTCTCCTGTGGCCATGGGTCCTGGCCTAGCCAGGTAATTAATAAGGCCTGGGACTTTGCCGGATCATCGGGGTGCTGCATTTGCCTTGTCCCGACTAAAAATCTCTGAAAGGGTGCTCAAAACCTTGCCTTGGTAAGAAATATTTCTCAGTAATTTTACTTTTTCATACTTTGTACTTTCTCATTAATTTCTTGTACTGACTTGGCCTTTCTTTTTTACAATTCCTGGTTGATTTCAACCAGATGTTGGAGAAGGATGATGCACTTCGTTCTTCTTCAAATGATGTAGAAGAGGCCTTTGAAGGTCTGAAGAAATCCTTGCTTGACTCCCAACAAGCAATGGATCTTGAGAAGCAAACTTGGGAGAATAAAATAAAAGCTGCTGAGGGAGCTCGACAGAAAGCTGAAGAAGAGGCTGCTGCAGTTTGGGGGCAAGTCTCTGAGTTCAATAAAAACTTGGCTACTGAGAAGGACAGGAGGGTAAAGGCTAGGGAAGCCTCCTTCAATAAGGGATGGGAGAAAGCAATCACAGCTGCTTCTGTCCAAATTGAGTACATGAAGAAGAAGTGCTACAAAGATGGTTGGTCGGCTGCTCTTACTGAGGTCGGCACTCCTTAAGAGTCTGAACTCTTCCTCAGACATGACCCTGTTTCACCACCAAACTTGGATGAGGAAGTTGAAGATGATGTGGGATCCACCCTTGTTCTTGAGTCTGCAACCGACCAACTGCAGACAATTGCTGAGTCTTCTCTCCTATCTACCTCCAAGCAAATCACTCCACCCGTCCTTACTTCCAATCAAGCTGGAGTTACTATTGACAGAGAAAAGGTGTAGACTTGCTCGGTAGTCAACCTTTTTCCCTTTTTGTCTTTATTTTGCTTTTATTCCAATGTACTTGTAACTTTTCTTTGTTCATCAATAAAAAGACCTTTTATTCATACTATTTGTCGTCTCTTGGGTGTTGTTACATTTTCTTCTTCTGTTGTTGATTAAATGTCACCTCATTTTCCTAGTTCATGGCCAGGATGGAACAACCCTCATCCAACGACTCCGAGCTACTCAAGAGATGCAATGATCTATTCAAGGATGGTCACACGACTCTGTCCGAGAAAGATCTGTCAAACTTTCTCGGTGCAGACATTTCAGATGCCAAGGAAGCTTACTTATACTTAAAGTGTCTTCTTGATCGAGCAGTGGCCAATAATGTGGCTTACTTTGAAATGATTGAAAAGCTTCAGGAAGAGCATAAGGAATCCAAGGCTGTCTTGCATGCTCACTATGAAGATAGATATAAAGCTCTGAGTGGAGCTCAAGCATTTAAAGAAAAGTTGGAGAATTATGCATCTGCATACAGGAAGAAAGAATTTTTAATGAAGTGTGAAGTTGATGAAGCTAAAGCCATTGCCAAGTTATTGGAGGAAGAAAATAAGAAGTTGATGAGTGAACTGGACTCTTTGAAGGCTCCTTCTACAACTTCTGCTACTGATGAAGGGGTATCATTCTTGGAAACTGAGAATGCTAGGCTAAGGGAAGAACTGGAAGCCCTGAAGAAATCCAAACATGCTTCAACCTCCTGACCAAGATCCAGATCTAACCGACCATCAACTGATGAGGCCAGAACTCAACAAACGCTTGCAAATCAGACGGCACAGATAAAGGCCAAGAATTTAGCCATTGCTGAGATGTCTCAAAAGATCCAAACTCGGGACGAGCAACTTTCCACCCAATCTTCTCAATTACAAAATAAAGATGGAGTGCTGAAGAAGCTGTAACACCAGATTGAAAGATTAACGTTCCAATTTCACAAGCAACCCAGAGAAGTTTAGATGGAAGGGTACAATGAAGCCCTTGGTTGATTTGATGATCATTTTAGTCAAGCTAGTGTGAAGGCTACAAATGGGACTGGACTAATTGCCTAACAATTATGAAGGTTGAACAGGGCAGCAAACTAACGAACTGGGCTGACCCTGGATTCTTAGATAATGACAAATGCCCCTTCAAGCTGGATGTTAATTGGATACCTGTTGAATCCATTCCCCAGTGCTTGATTTCCAAGTATTTAGGGGATTATGGTTTACACGATGAGCTGGAAATAGTGCGGCCCCCTCATTTGTTGAATACACTAAGCAACAGTAACAGAAGAATGCTTCACGATTTTAACTTTATCAACTCTCCATACACATTGAATGATCCTCCAGCAGGCATGGAACCAGCACCGAGCTCCTCAAAAGCTGAAGGAAAGCGTCTAATAGAATAACTTGGGAATAATTTATTCATGTATTTCATTTGTAAACACTATTTGCATGTAATCATCATTTATATAAATGAAATGCATGTTATTAACTTATCTTGTTAGTTTCTAGATGCTTGAATGACTTTGTTGTTTCACTAGTTCTACTGATACACTTACACATTGCCTAAATTTAGTACCACTTACCAATGAGATGATCATAGGTTCTACTGATACACTTAGATTTCTAAGTTTAGTATCAGTGGCCATAGGTTCTACTAGCACATCTAGATTTAAATCTAAGTTTAGCACTAGTTACCCATGGTATTGTCATAGGTTCTACTAACGCACCTAAATTTTTAAGTTTAGCATTAGTTACTAGTGGTGACCAAGCGTATGGGGAATATGTGTCTACATTCCTATTTAGGAATCTTCACAACGTTCTTCCTCTATTTTGCTCAGTTCGGATAAAACTTGTTAATTTTTATACAAAGTTTTATCCCTGATTTTTCTTGAGGACTTAAAATCCTGTTTTGACTTGGGTTTCTATATTTTGCCGATCAAGTATTGATTTTTTCGACCAAGTATTGAATTCCTGCCGGCCAAGTATTTATGGGGATGCTATCACTAGTATTCCCAAAAAAATCGAAAAAATGGAAGAAACCAACTTTTTATTGATACTGAAGCAAATTGATTACAAGAGATGTTGCTCGCTACATTACTGGTAGTATTTCCTAAGATGCTCGGCATTCCAAGGATTTTTGAATTCTTCCCCCTCCAGAGTTTCAATTCTATAAGTTCCTAGTCGGACAACTGCTGAGATACGATATCGTCCATTTCAGTTGGCTTCAAGCTTGTTGGTCTTCTGAATCACCTTCTTAAGTACATAATCCCCCTCCTTTAAGTTTGTCGGCTTCCCCCTTTTGTTGTAAAAGCGTGTTGTTCTTTATTGATAGTCAGCATTCCTCAAGGTTGCATCTTCTCGCACCTCTTCCAACATATCAAGGTCACTGACAGGAGAATCAAAGTTTAACACTCTATGAGTTGGCAAACCTATCTCAGCTGGTATGACTGCTTTTGTCCCAAATGCCAGCATGTATGGTGCTTCCCTAGTTGTAGCTCTTGGAGTTGTTCAGTAGGCCCACAAAACTGAGTGCAATTCATTTATCCAGTTCCCCTTAGCATCGTCAAGTCTTTTCTTCAACCCATTGAGCAAAGTCCTGTTCGTCACCTCAGTCTGCCCATTGTTTTGAGGATGACCTAGAGTAGAGTGCAACTTTTGGATCTTAGATTGTGCACAGTAGGCTGCAAACCCATCGTTGTCGAACTGTGTACCATGGTCGGTGATAAAGGCATATGGCAAACCATATCTACAGATACTGTTTTTCTAGGTAAACTAGTATACCTTCTCATAAGGCATGTCCACCAATGGTTCTGCCTCAACCCACTTAGTGAAGTAATCAATAGCTACGACTAAGTACTTGAATCTTCCTCGAGTGGTCAGCAATGGCCCGACCAACACTATTCCCCACATAGCAAATGGCCAGGGCGAAGTAATGGGAGTGTAAGGACACAAATTTCCAATTGAGTCCATATGTAGTTTTGGCTCAATTCCGGACAAAAACATTTATTCATAGGATAGTATTTAATTGTAATATTCTCAAGCCTATGAAGTATGTATTGAAGACGTAGCGGCAAAGAATTTAAAGCTTCATCAAAATGCCGGTTTGCGCGCCTTGTTTCTACGTCATCAACTAAGGTTCCATGCTCCCAAGGTATGAATGTAATTATATTTATATAGGAGCTTGGAACAAAATTTTATTTGGGTGTTAGGTTTAATAAAAAACCATGTTTTACTTTCAGAATAATTTAATTGAAACTTTAAAATAAAGTACATAAAGTTTCTGGGCCAAAAAATTGAATTTATCAAAAATTTCTGGAAGTCGTTCGAAGTCTCGTTCGAACGAGTTTTTTCGTTCGAAGTCTCGTTCGAACGAGTTTTTTCGTTCGAACCAGGTTTCGTTCGAACGAGTTTGCCAACGAACCTAAACTGGTCAGTCGTTCGATATGTCGTTCGAACGAGTTTGGTCGTTCTAACGAGATATCTAACGAGTTTCTAACGAGCCCAGTCTGGTCGCTCGTTAGAAGTCTCGTTCGAACGAGAGTCAAGTTCGTTCGAACGAGATGCCAGGCGGGAACAGTTTTGAGCAGTTTTTGGCAGTTTTCACCCCATTTCCCCACTTGTTTCTTAACTGATTTTTTAAGGCTTTATTAAGGACGGGAATCATTTTTGAAGGGGTATCTTTTTCATACCATACAAACTCCTAGAGAGTGTTTTTATAGAAAATTTGTTTAAGGAAAAAGATCAAGTTTTGAGTGTTATTCCTTAATGAAAAATCCTACACACTCTAGTGTTTACACCCAATAGTTGTTTATCCAAGTTCTATATACATATCTTTACTTGGAGTTTTGGCACCGGTTTTCTCTACCGAATTGAAAAAGAGACGTTTCGGGTTTGCTTCTACATCCCATCACAAAGAAGAAGTTTGTTGCGGTATTACTCACTTGGAGAAAGGCTCCAAGCTTGGGTGACGGTGACCATACAAAGTCCTATCGGTGGATTCCGAGATCGCGGTGGAGCTCCGTGGTTGTCCGCTAGGAAGAGGTTTCTACAAGAAGGAGCAACAAGGCTTGAGAGCGTTCGAGTCGAGGATGTAAGTCTTTTGTCTTGTAATTGTAATTCCATATCTAGTGGACTTGTGGCTAGGGCCGTCCGAGGTTTTTTCCCGTCTTGGGTTTTTCCTCGTACATCGCGGCGTAGTGTGATATTGTTTATTTTATCTTGCACAATAATTTAGAATCCATGCTTTAGGTTTAATTCAAGATAAAATTTGGTTTAATTATCACACTCTTTTAATTTGGGACTAAATTAAATTTTGGGTAAATTTGGTTTATTCAAGTCATTTGCTAAAATTGGTTTCGCCTAACTTTGGATAATTGAAAATTATGACTTAGGCAAATTCTAGGACTTGGATTAATGAATTGATTTAATCTTGTTCAATTAAACCAAAATTTGTTTTGATTAATTGTTGTTGAACCATCATATCATTCAACGCTTCCGCATCCTCCATTGAGTTTTATATACAAAGGAAATTTCTTATTGTATTTTGTGTCATGTGTGTGTTTATATCTATATATATATGCAAGTGCTCTGATACCAATTTGAAAAGGTTGGAACCCCCGGATGGTGATTTTCTCAATTAAAATCCAAGTTAATTTCCTTTTGTATATAATACAATGGAGGATGCGGAAGCGTTGAATGATATGATGGTTCAACTAAAAATACTCAAGCCAAATTTTAATTTCTTCAAAACAAATTAAAATAAGTTAATCCAAGTCCTAGAATTTGCCTAAGTCATAATTTTCAATTATCCAAAATTAGGCGAAACCAATTTTAGCAAATGACTTGAATAAACCAAATTTACCCAAAATTTAATTTAGTCCCAAATTAAATGAGTGTGATAATTAAACCAAATTTTATCTTGAATTAAACCTAAAGCATGGATTATAAATTATTGTTTATTTTATCTTGCACAAAGATATTTTATCTCCTCAATTTCCAACTACTATAAATAGACTACTACCTCTCTCAGTTGAGGGACAGAACCACTTCTTTCTTACCCTAAAAAGTGTTATTGAGAGACCTGTACTGAACCATAAAAATATAGTGACAATATCCCCGTGAACGTAGGCACCTTATTTGGGCTGAAGCATGTAAAACCTTTGTGTCTCTACACTTCATTCATTTCTTTAGTTTAACTGTAGAAGGGTGTTTCAAGCTTGACCACTATATTTTGGGGTCAGGGTCCCTCAAATACCCCCTCCGTAGTCTCCAGGAAATATAAGGTTGAGGAACCCTCAGGGTCCTTCAACAACTGAAAATTCATATTAAGGAACCTCGGGGCGCCGGGAGAAACTCATATTGAGAAGAAACACCCCCAGGGTCCCGGCAGAAACTCATATTGAGAAGGAATCCCACCTAGGGTCCCGGCAGAAACTCATATTGAGAAGGAATCCCACCCAGGGTCCCGGCAGAAACTCATATTGAGAAGGACCCCCCTCCCCTGGCCCCGGTAGAAATTCATATTGAGAAGGAAACCCCACCCAAGGTCCCGCCAGAAATTCATATTAGTGAAGGAACCTCAACTTCTAGAAAATGTCGGGGCGAGGAGCAATCAAGGTCCTCCCCCTCAGCTTTCCGAAAATGTCGGGGCAAGGAGCAGTCAAGGTCCTCTCCCTCAGCCTCCAGAAAATGGTGGGGCGAGGAGTAGTCAAGGTCCTTCCCCTCAGCCTCCAGAAAATGTAGGGGCGAGGAGCAGTTAAGGTCCTCCCCCTCAACTTCTATAAAAACAGGCCAGGATGAGGGAGTGGCTACCATGAGCAACCCCTCATCATGAAAAGTCATTCTTTAAAAGAACAAAACTACTAACACTTAATTTCTTGTACAGGTAGCCTAGTTAAATACGCAACGCTCAAATAGGCCAATTGGGATCTTTTAGGAGTTTTGGCTTGGCGGCTGAGGAACAAGGTTTGTTGAGCAAGCTCAACCAATTAGCACTTTAGGATTGAGAGAATACTAGTAGAAAGACCCTAGGGTCGCCCCAGTCCTCACACACCTCACAGTCAGACACAACCAGGGTGAGCAGCCAAAGAGTTACTCATAAGAAAAGATTTGTTTATAAAATGATTTTAAAGGAGAGGGTCCTCTAGGCCGCTCTTATGAAAAATGATTTTAGAACAGGGTCCTCTAGACCCTCCTCAAGCTTACAATGATTTTAGAGGAGGTGGTCCTTGAGACCCCCTTAAGTTTACAAAGTTTGTACCAAAAGTTACCGTTTCAAAAGATATTTACCAAATCATACATTTTGTCTCCATTAGGAGACGTATTTTCTTTTTGACTTTGGTTTGCACCAGCTGGCACCTGTCTGAGGGGACAGGTTGTTGCACACAGGTAGGGACAAATGATACACTGCAGACCTTGTCCCTCACCAACCCTCTAAGTTTTTGGCGCCAAAAGTGTCAACTCAGCCCTAGTGCCCAAGTATAAATAGGTCCCCTGGGCAAGGTCAAAAAAGAGAGAAAAACTCAATAGCACCTTTACTCTGTCAAAATCACACCAGAACCTCCTAGTATTCTCTCCCTGCTCTCTCTCTAGTGCTAAGTGCCTTGTTCTTTCACTCCCCACTGACAGCCATCATTCTCAGGAGTTCCTCTTGAGAAAAGTTACTATTATTGTCGTGGAAGTTCATCTTCTTGCAGGGAGGGAGTTCCAGCTTGAGCTCCAATTTTACCAAAATGAGAAGGTCTCATCAGAAGATGCTTCAAAAGTTTTTAAGAACCTTGCAGACAGCGTCCATTGAAGTGGGTCACGCCTCACCCTTTAGTTTAACATATTTATCTGTGATTATAAATATTGGGTAACTTGAGCTTAGATCGTTCCAAAATATATAACCCAAATTTAGACATCAACATTCACATTATCTAAAAATAAAACATTATGCTAACAATTGAAAACAAAAATTATACAGGCTGCAACGGACCTATCCCACATTGGGGCTGTGCTGAGGATGAAATTTAGATTATGCTGTATCGAGTCTTGCATTTCTTTCTTTCCACCACGAAACGCGCCCTTGATCCAACCAGAAAACATGCTCTTTGCCTCTGATTTCATTTTAATCCACCGCTGATAAGTGATGATCTCAGGTGGGAGTGTGATGAACATCGAAGACAAGGTTAAACTACAACACAAACAAGACGAGGAAACCACAACTGATTAATTCAGCAGAGTTACTTCATTAAAGTACTCATAATAGGGGAGAGATTATTCATAATAGGGGTACTTGAGTGTTGCAGTAGTAAAAAGTCGGCCAACAGGGGTCAATTACAATGCAATTAACTTGAAGATTTGTTCCAGCAGATTTTGCCCATTGACAAAGAAACACTACGGGTCCATTTGATAGCATGGGTTGGCAAAATATGCCATGGCAATTAAGGAATCTTTTAGATATGCCATCTATTTTCCATGTTTGATAGACTTCATTTTCCATGGAAAATTTTGCTTACCCTAAAGTACCACACACCAATGCACATTTTGATGATTTGTCAAGGCAAAATTTTCTTTGGTGGGTGGTGAGGCAAAATTTTCCTTCTAAATTTTGCCAACCCATGCTATCAAATGGACCCTACAAGTATCTAGTTCTGGAGAGATGTAAAATATTAGATTTACTTTTATGAGAACCCCACATACAAGCTGAATGCAAGAACATGTCCAAATGCTATATGCACCACTGCAGCCCAAGACTAAGGTCACCCACCCTTAATCATCTTTACTAATTTTTTATTTGCGTATGTATTGTTCTTGAAATTAAAAAACAGCCACCCATGTTTATACCTAGCTTAATAACAGCTCAATTTTTTAGATCAAAAAATGCATAAACTGTACATCGCATGAGTCGTGACGATCTTAAAACATTTCCTTTCTGTTGTAAACTAAGAAAATGAGTATTACAAGGCCAATGCAGATTAAGTGGTGCATTCAAAATTAATGGACAATGAAATTACTAATCACTAGCAGAGATTATTGCAATGAAGCTCAGGATGTGCAAATGTATGTTTATCAACCAACAAAAAATCAGAACAGGAAAAAAAATAATGCACCTTAGTTGCAGTCCTACCAAACACCAAAAGAGGAAGATTACGAGTCATACCGTAAATTTGGATTCGGACATATAACTTTGCAAGACAAATATCCTTCTGGAAGAGCAACTCCCCTTTGTTCAAGATATGATTCCATAACTGCAATTTGCCTTTTAGTTTCAGCCACCTAGGAACAAAACTGCGGTGTAAGATAAAAAGGCCTAAAACCTAGAAAAAATAACATCTTAGTCAATGCTCTTGGCCAAGAAAAACACAAGTAACTGATTGACGTTATTGTTAACATAAAAAGTACAAATGGATCAGTATATGTAATAATCAACCATGGGTTGCACACTTGCACGTAATAAAAACCAATAAATAAGCATTTTAACCCCTCGTTAATTAACATAAAAAGCACATCCTCTCAGAAAACGCATGCTGGGGTATGTTATAGCATCATTTGATTGCAGAAACACGTTGCAAGGATTGGGAAATATAATGGATCACATTTTCAGTTGCAACTGTTATATAGCCCCTCAACTAATCAAGTATTGTATTTAATCATACAAACCAAGTTCTAACTTAATAAATTTTGATGGGGGTCATAAGTGATCTGTATTTCTATATAATATAGTTGATAAAAGGATAATTGCATAAAAAATACAAATATAAATAACAAAAGAGCATTATCCACATGCTTTCAAAACGGGCACTCATCAAACAACAGCATTTTAAGAATTATGGCTCAACTCATTCTCATTCATTCATGTTTGATAGTAAAGTAAAGTGAATACAATGGTTGGTCAAAGACCTTATTTATAGGCTATGTTATCTTGCTAGCCAAGATAACACAAAAAATGTAAAAAGACTAAGAAGATCCCTTAAGAATATTCCAACAGATTATTACCGTTTATCCAAATACCAATAAAAGAAAAACAAAATAAAAGCGTACAATTAAACCCACGTGGTGGCCTCATACACAGTTCCCCCCCACTTAGAAAAAGCTCGCTTGGAGTGTGGATGCAGAAGAGTATCACCGGCATCGCACAATCAGTACCTATCTCCCCCACATGACATCGAATGGCATACTATCCAATAGCAAAACTCCGAAGATAGGCTACAATGCACCCAAACCAAAACTATCAAGCAAGGAGTCTCCCTCAGAATTCACCACCACAAGGGGTAGGCATTAAATTGCCAGATGTAAAATAATATACCATCCCTTTAATGTAATAATCTCAAACCTAATCTTCAACGCAATGCATTGAATAGCACGGATTAGAAAGGCATCTCAAATACCCATGAGGATGAACAACCAACGCAATTAGAATCAATGTCGGATGAAATGGCCAAAGAAAAATCATATTATGTGCTAAAATGGGGGGAAAAAGTCCGCAATACTGTATGACTTCAAATCTCAGACGTGAGTGCGAGTTGTTCAAGCAATATTAGCAAATTGATCAAAGAAATCTCCGATACAAAACTCAAGCTCCTCTTCCTCGAAGATGGAATATAAGTCCCCAATAGCAAATAACTCGACATCTAAGAATTTAATCCAAGTGAACCAAGACAAAGATGTCGAAGAAATCTCTAATAGAGTACTCGGGATAGTCCTCAAAAACCCTCAACTTCGGTCAAATCAACATAAAAGGAGGGATGGTGGTCGTTTGGAATAACAATAATGGGCCACAACAATGACTCACCCAAGGGGAGACAACGGGCGATAGCACTGCGGATGCACGGGGCTCGAACAAAGCACTCAAGATCAACTACTTTCAGCTCTTTAATCGTCTTAATACAATCGATAAGCATCTGGAGTCGCTCCTCGTAGCAATAAAGCAGGCCCACCTAGATCGAATCCCCATCCCCTCATTGTATCAAGAGGCTCACAGTTCGATTTTATACATGATATTTTTTAGGGTTTATTGGTATCTCGTCTCCAAATCGGCATGCAGATCCAAAGAAGTTATAGCAAAGGAGTTGTCCCGCAAATTTCAAAAGTTGTTGTCAGCTTTGGAGGGTTTAAGTGTTACTCTAGCAAAGGGAGGTAGAGTGTAATTTTGCTGAAAAATTAGTAGGTAGGGTTGCATTTACCAAAAATGAAGGGAGGGCCCCAAATCATTCGTGTTGGCGTCAGGACTTCTCTCTTTAGCCACACCTTTATTAGAAAGACATGTTGCAAATGTCATCGGAGTCGCCGAAGGTACGGAGAGTCTTTGGCACATAGAGGGCTTGACAAGGGTCAGCATACATCCGGCTGACCTTGTGTTACCTCAGCGACCCTCACCGAAGGTCAGAGGGGACCTTGAGAATTTGGTGTGTAAGGACACAAATTTCCAATTGAGTCCTTTATAGTTTTGGCTCAATTCCGGACAAAAACGTTTGAGTCAGAGGATAGAGTTATTGATCATCTTTCAAGCCTATGACATTCTAAAGTTGAAGACGTAGCGGCCAAGATATTAAAGCTTCATCAAATACCGAGTTTCAAGTGCCATGTTTCTACGTCATCAACAACATATTCCATAGTCTCCAAAAGGTATGAATGCATTTTTATATAAATATAGGGAGACTTGGAATAATTTAATATTGGGTGTTATTTTGTTTTAAACTAAGGTTTATTTCCAGAAGGTTTCTTTAAAACTTATAAATAAAGTTTCTGGGGTAAAAATGGAATTTTTAAACTTTCTGGCGTTTCGTTCGAAGTTGTCATTCGAACGAGTTTTTCGTTCGAACAAAAATTTCGTTCGAACGAAGTTTGCCAACGACTTGCCTCTGGAAACTCGTTAGATAGTTCGTTCGAACGAAATGTCGTTCGAACGAGATTTCGGCGGGAACAGTTTTTGGCAGTTTTTTGGCACTTTCCCACTACACTGTCCCACTATTCTTTCACAGAATTTAATGACTTCGGGAACAAAATTTTTCGAAGAACTTTTTCCATCTCTTAGTGAGTGTTTGAGAGCTTAATTCTTTCATAAAAAGTTCCCTTGGTGTTTGTTATCCAAATTGAGTTATTCAAAGAACAAAACCAAGTTTACACCCAATTGTTTGTTTTAATCCAAGTCTTTATCTATATATATATATATATATACATCTTGCTTGGAGAGTTTGTTTGGCACCGGATTCATCTCTACCGTAAAAGAGAGTTTGGGTTTGCTTCTACAGCCCACAAAGAAGAAGCTTGTTTGTGTTGATTTACACACTTGAAGAAAGGCTCCTTGTTCGGGTGGTGGTGACAATAAAAAGTCCGATCGGTGGATTCCGAGACTGCGGTGGAGCTCCGTGGTTATTCGCTAGGCAGAGGTACTTATAAGAAGACGCATCGGTGCTTGAAGGAGACGAGTCGAGTGTTGTAAGTCGTCTTGCTTGCAATTGTAAATTCCTTACTTAGTGGATTTGAGGCTAGGGCCGTCCGAGGTTTTTTCCCGTTGTGGGTTTTTCCTTGTACATCGCGGCGTAGTGATTTATTGTTTATTTTATCTTTTGCATAATTCACCTAGAATGCATGCTTAGGTAAAAAGCTAAAATTTGGTTTAATCACTACTTGTTTATTTTGGTGCTAAATAAATATTGGGTAATGTGTAGTTAATTCAAGTCATTAATATAATTTGTTAAAATGGTTTGGCCTAATTTGGTAAAATTGAAAAATATGACTTAGGCAAATTTCTAGGACTTGGGTTAATTAATTGTGTTTAAGTGCAATCAAATTGCGTGTGTGTTCCATCATATTTCACTTGGTTTAATTTCAGTTTGAAAAGAAGTTAAAATTTGTTTAATTGAACCATCATCTTGCTTCCGCATATATTTAAAAGGAGTTTGAAAATTATACTTTTTGTAATAAGATTTTAAAATTGGGGGCCTCGTGTTCCAACAAGTGGTATCAGAGCATTGATTGAGAAAACCTACCCGCTTTTTCAAATTGGTATCAGAGCCGGAGCGCTAATTTATCGCGTCAAAGATCCATTTTTCGGCTTTTATAATTTTTGTGCTCCTTGTATTTTTTAGGTGGTTCATTTTTGTTACTCACTCTCATTTTTTTTATCTCTCGATGGGACGTCTTAATGATAATTTGTTCATTTCTAATGATAATGAAGTTTTTGCTATTCGAGAGAAATTTAATGGGCTTAATAAGTGTAATGAAAAATTAAGAGAATTAAATTTGAGATTTGCAAAAAGAATTAAATTTCTTGAAAATGAAAATTCTTGTTTTAAAGCTAAAGTTGAATTTTTGCAAACCTCCTATCTCAAAAAGATATTTTTCGTGAAAAGCTCATGGACATAAATTATAATTTTAATATTTTAGAAAAGTCCAAGATAGAGAGTGATTGTCGAGAAAAGACTCTTAGGGACAAGTTTGCTCACATTGAGGGGGAGCGTGATAACCTTCTAGGTGTAATTGAAAATTTACAAAAGGAGTCTCGTAAAATTGAGGAGTCTAATTTATTACTTGAGTCCAATATTTTAAAAATGAAAAATGACTTACAAGACTCGAGTAGTAGTTGTAATGGTTCTAGCTCATCTAGTTCAAATACTTTCGTTGCTAAAGCTAAAACCATTGTTTGTTTTCGAGGGTCAACTTTATCCAAGGTCTTTAAAAAGGGTCACACCTTAGGTAACATTCCTCGTATTTACACATGCTTGCATTGTGGTAGGAAATGTCACCTTAGGTCATTTTGTTTTGATCTTAAAAGAAGCCCTAGGAAGTCTATGTCTAGCATTTCATTAGTTTCCAAGTCCCATCATTTTAAATATACATCTATATGGGTTCGGAAATCATTTTTAGACGCGCTAGATATTAGATTTGTTGATTCTCATTTGCTTTCACATGAAACCTCCCTTGCTAAATTTAAAGGTTAAATGTGTTAGTTTTGTTTGCATACTCTAGCTTTTTGTGCTTCATATTATATATCATTGCTAGGTGTATGCATGTTTAGTCATTTTCTAGTCATTGCTTTATTTCATATCTCATAATACTAGAAATCATGACTTGTTTATCTTTTGTATTTTATTCTTTCACTTTAATTTGCATTAAATGAAAAATACAAAAAGATTTTTGTTTATCATTTGGGTTTTTATCTCTTGGAAATTTAAGCTTAAAGAAAAATTCAAATGATTTTTTTTTTTTGTCTTTTGAGTATAGAATTTTATTTTTGGTTAAAAAAATTTCAAAAACTCAAAAAGATTTTATTTTGTGTGTATTTTGGTTTTACACACATTTTGTGGCATATGTGTGTGTTTGAATCCTCATTTCGCTTCCATGTGACTAGAACTTTTGATTAGAATTTTGATCCTTAAAACGTTCTTTATCATGCTTACATGGAGTAGCTTAAGTTTGACTTGCTTAATGGATTCACTTTTATATGCCTTTACACACATGCACGAGCTTTTTTATCCTTAACGTCACATGTTATATTTGAGCTTTGTGAGGTGTTCTCCTACCAATCTTGTCATCTACATATTTGTGACCTAGGAGGACTAGTGCATGTCAAAATTCGTTGCACGTGAGATTTGTGAGAAATAAAAATATTATATATAAATGTGCACGGGGAAGTGCTCCGAAAGAATTCATTATCCTTTGCGAATAGTAAGCCACCGTTTGCTTGGACCCAAAAGAAATACGTGGTCCAAACGCCTAAAAGAAAATATGGCATTAAAAAAAAATTTGCCAAGGCCTAATTTGTTTAGTTGATATATTCATTCAAAAGAATAATATATATGCTTACTAAGGGAGTTTGGATGATATATCAACGGTTTGCACAATGTCCGTTTATCCTAGTTGCGCTTTCAATGTCATGACTCTATTGGTTTGTAGAATCATCAACATGCTAGGCATGTATGCATTGTGTTTGTTTGTTCATTAGTTCACTTTATCCTGTCACATAAAGGCTAAATTCTAGTTGATAAAGTTTTGCAATCAAATGCGAACTACGTGAACACATTTAAGTGATTGGGTTTTAATTCATTGGTATCTTGTTCACACCCCAACACTTCTGTTTCCATAACACATTTATGCTATAAGAGTGGAAAATCTTATGTTATTTAGTTTTGTGTCATTTTGGTGTTTATATCTATATATGTGTACTTATGCTTAGTTTGAATCTATTGTATATACATATATATGATATTTTTGTTTAGTCTTTGCCTTGCTTTCTAGTCCATCTATGCTTTAATTCATTTTTGGTATCTACCTTGTTGCGAATTTTGTTTCGATATCACATGCTTAGATTACTACAATCAATTGATATCTTTTGTTATCGCATCATAGTTGATATTCATATCTTTATGGATTGGTTGAATTTTAGTTGCCCATGTGCTTTAATGTTCTCATCACTTTCTGCACAATTGCATGCTTTTAGCTTGTTATCCCATTCTATTTATCCCTTACTTAGTCTAGAGGGTGTATATGCCTTAATTGGGGAAGATAAGTTAATGTTTTGATTCTTTAGCCTTTGTCTATTCCTGAACAAAAAGGGGGAGAATGATAGGAGGAGAAATGGTATTTAATCCTATTATAATCGTATCTTAGTTTGGGGGAGATTTATCTTAGGGGGAGTCGCGATCTTCTTAGGTATATCATAGCTGATAAAGAGGTGAATTAATTAAGGGGGAATCTTTATTTATATTGCATTTAATATTTTAATATTCCCTTTGTGTTTAATGTGTTTGCTTAAGTGTGCAGGAATTCTTCTAAGTGGCAACCTTCAACGGCAACGCTATTGATCCTTGGGTATTGAGTCAAGTGTTGGGTGGGATGTTTTATGACTAGTAGAGCTTGACGGCCCTTTAGGATTTTTTGTTGGTTTTTGTTCCGGAATAGCCAAAGGGGGAGGTTTGTAAGGACACAAATTTCCAATTGAGTCCTTTATAGTTTTGGCTCAATTCCGAACAAAAATGGTTAAGTCAGAGGATAGAGTTATTGATCATCTTTCAAGCCTATGACATTCTAAAGTTGAAGACGTAGCGGCCAAGATATTAAAGCTTCATCAAATGCCGAGTTTCAAGTGCCATGTTTCTACGTCATCAACAACATATTCCATAGTCTCCAAAAGGTATGAATGCATTTTTATATAAATATAGGGAGACTTGGAATAATTTTATATTGGGTGTTATTTTATTTTAAACAAAGGTTTATTTTCAGAAGGTTTCTTTAAAACTTTAAAATAAAGTTTCTAGGCTAAAAATGAAAATTTTAAACTTTCTGGCGTTTCGTTCGAAGTTGTCGTTCGAACGAGGTTTGCCAACGACTTGCCTCTGGAAACTCGTTAGATAGTTCGTTCGAACGAGATTTCGGCGTTTGGCAGTTTTTTGGCACTTTCCCACTACACTGTCCCACTATTCTTTCACAGAATTTAATGACTTCGGGAACAGAATTTTTCGAAGAACTTTTTCCATCTCTTAGTGAGTGTTTGAGAGCTTAATTCTTTCATAAAAAGTTCCCTTGGTGTTTGTTATCCAAATTGAGTTATTCAAAGAACAAAACCAAGTTTACACCCAATTGTTTGTTTTAATCCAAGTCTTTATCTATATATATATATATATATATACATCTTGCTTGGAGAGTTTGTTTGGCACCGGATTCATCTCTACCGTAAAAGAGAGTTTGGGTTTGCTTCTACAGCCCACAAAGAAGAAGCTTGTTTGTGTTGATTTACACACTTGAAGAAAGGCTCCTTGTTCGGGTGGCGGTGACAATAAAAAGTCCGATCGGTGGATTCCGAGACTGCGGTGGAGCTCCGTGGTTATTCGTTACGCAGAGGTAGTTACAAGAAGACGCGTCGGGGCTTAAAGGAGTCGAGTCGAGTGTTGTAAGTCATCTTGCTTGTAATTGTAAATTCCGTACTTAGTGGATTTGAGGCTAGGGCCGTCCGAGATTTTTTCCCGTTGTGGGTTTTTCCTCGTACATTGCGGCGTAGTGATTTATTGTTTATTTTATCTTTTGCATAATTCACCTAGAACGCATGCTTAGGTAAAAAGATAAAATTTGGTTTAATCACTACTTGTTTATTTTGGTGCTAAATAAATATTGGGTAATGTGTAGTTAATTCAAGTCATTAATTTAATTTGTTAAAATTGGTTTGGCCTAATTTGGTAAAATTGAAAAATATGACTTAGGCAAATTTCTAGGACTTAGGTTAATTAATTGTATTTAAGTGAAATCAAATTGTGTGTGTTCCATCATATTTCACTTGGTTTAATTTTAATTTGAAAAGAAATTAAAATTTGTTTAATTGAACCATCATCTTGCTTCCGCATATATTTAAAAGGAGTTTGAAAATTATACTTTTCGTAATAAGATTTTAAAATTGAGGGTCTCGTGTTCCAACAAGTGGTATCAGAGCATTGATTGAGAAAACCTACCCGTTTTTTCATGGCGAGTTCAATAACTCTTGTATCTAGGGTGTTAAAATCCCTTCGACTTGTCGGGCTCGAGGGTTGACGTCAAAGAGTTGGAGATAGGCCGGTGGTGCTCACCGAACGTCGACGAAAGTCCCCCTATGCTGGCGAGTGTTAGGGCTGCTAGAGTTCAGGATGGGAAGGATTTTGGGTTGCAATAGGGCTGAACGAACAAAGGGGTGATCGTGTAGAGGAGCTAGATTTAGGGTATGGTGAAAGAGCTTGAATCCGTAAAGAAATAGGCAGAAATGAGGGTGGTACCGCTTGACCACGTGCAACGGAGACATGGCTTGGAGGAGCATCCGTTAATTGCTTCGAGCCTTACCCATGGTTCCTACAACAAAATCCCTGACCACATGGGAGACCCAACATCACTCCAATACCAATTTGATGTAAGCGTAACGTAAATAACTCACAACAACATTCTACGATTTAGGGTTTTCTCTCGACTTGTTCTCATTCATTCACCTCCAAAGTAAAATGATCACAATAGTTGGCCAAAATATTCTAAGGGGATATTTTTAAAATATTAATAAAAGAGAAACAAAATAAAAAAATACAATTATTCCCTTGGGGCCACCTCTTATAGTGTGTTCTGAAGTGTGCGGATTGGCTGGTTTAAACATACCCTTGGGGATTAGTGAGGTGCTCAAAGAGGCCTGCCTAAGGTATTCAAATGAATACTCATCTAAAGGATGTACAGAGAAAAGAGAGACGTAGGCATTGGATAGCCAGAAATGTGGATTGAGAGAGGAGAGAATATAGAGATGCTAGATAAAGAAGGGGAGGAGGGGAGTTACTACTAACAAGTAAGGCTACATTGTCCCCTTGGTAATTTATGTTCCGTTTAATATTTTTCTTTCATTCTCTTGTCATTGAAACAAGCTAAGATCGGGTCACTGCTTCCTTTGAGATCTCAGTGAAGGAACTACAATTGAAAGCAAAATGTACAACCTATTTTACTAACTATCAAAATCCTGATCAATAAAGCATAATTTCCAAAATATTTGTAACACTACCGCAACAGGTGATATAAAGTGTTATCACAACCAATTTAAATAAAAATAAAACGCTAAGCACTACAACTTATATCATCCTACGAGAGCATCACTCAGACCATCTCCAATGATGGTGTAAATAACCCTTTTATATAAAACATACACATTTAAAATATTATATACAATACGTGTTGTAACAGCATATAAAGGAATGTGGAATCATAAGCAATGTGTCAAATACGCTGTATTTTATACTCAATATAAACAACACGTCTTCATGTTTCCACTCATTCTTTCTCTTATTTTTTTATAGAGCTTTGTCATTAAATAATCATTCACAACACGTCTTCATGTTTCCACCTATCATTTGTCTGCACACAAGAATTTTAAAGGGACTATAAGACCAAAGGCTTTTTCAAACTACACCGCGATAATAAAATCACTCATTATCTCTCTTCTTTTACAGTCTTGTCATTAAGTTAGCATTATTTACACAAGCTTGTAAAACTCAATTTGAATTGTACATAATTTTTATGTGAAACTCAATTTTAATTTACACAAAAAATTTACATAACCATTAGAGCTGCATTAAATCCATGCTAGATTTAATTTTAACATACAGGATCTGGATGACGCTCGGGTTTGCGTTTACTTCCACCAATGCAAACCCAACTTCCATCGGCCTCAATCGATACCAGCCCTGATAAATTCTTGACAGATATTATCACTGCTTCCCTGTAGACAATGGCACATTCATTGATAATTTTTTCCCTTCATATTTCTCATTAGCCAAACAGATTATAGAATACTACCTTCCAGAAACCAGAAACTCTACTTACCCTTTGGTAACAAGAACAATATCTGCACCCTGCTTAGAAGAAAAAATGTGTCAACATACCCTGTGCAGAAACTCTACTTACCCTTTGGTAACAAGAAAAATATCAATATTCTGTCGCGAACGGGTATCAGTGTCTGGAATTCGAAGCCCAACGTAGGCTTTACCCCCATGAAGCTTTTCAAGCCTACAATAATTGGCAAAACCACAAAAGTATAACATAAAATTACCGAACACGACATACCCGTTTAGTTGCTAAGAAACTGGAGTAAAAAACGAAAAAATAAATGTGATTTCGCCATTAGTCCTAAAACGTAAAAACCTAGCATGCTGTCCACGACCTTTTTGTCTTTAAAATATGATTCTGACCATTAGAATATGGTCCCCTTTTAACCAAATATAACAATTTGAGACCACTATATACAAAAATATTATTAAATACAGGATAGGTCAAGTGGAGAAGCACAGTGCTACTGACGTATTATCTGGCGTATTATCTGATTGGCATATACATTTGAAACTGAAGGGAAAGTTCTATAAGACAGCCATTCGACCTGTCATATTACATGGAACGGAGTGTTGGGCAACCAAGAAACAAAATGTACAAAAAAAATGAGCATGGCGGAGATGCGAATGTTAAGATTGGTGTGTAGTAAAACTTGAAGGAATAAAATTAGAAATAAAACATAACCGTAAAACAGTAGAAGTCTCCCCTATAGAGTATAAGAGAAAATCGTCTTATAGATGGTTTGGACATGTAGAATCTAGACCAACAAGTGCCCCCGTAAGGAAGAGTGATTTAGTTAACATTGATGTAACACTAGGAGTGCATGTAGGCCTAAATTGACATGGTAGAACATTGTAAAAACTAACATGATATCATGTGGTTTAACCGAGGATATTGCATTGTATGGATCAAAATGCAAAGATAGAATTCATGTAGCCAACCCCAAATTATTGGGAAAATGACTTGTTGAGTTGAGTTGTGCAGTTATGAATATAACTATTAAAGAAAAATTATGTAACAAAATGAAGGATCCCAATTTAATAAAATGTCTTTGGACCACACACTAACACTAAACTGACCGTCATATGAATACAAATTTATATCATCAAATTGTCAAACGTGATATAATTGTTTGGCTACTAAACAACTGGAGTAAAAGAAAAGAAAATGAAAAAAAAGGATTCAGCCATTAGTCCCTAGCACTTGAAAAACTGGGTTCGGTCCAAGACCTTTTATGTCTTTAAAATGTGGTCACTCACTTGACCAAGTATACCAATTTAAAACTGCTATATTACGAAAGTATTACTGAATACAATTGTATTATAACATAATTTGCTTAATATAACAATGTAACATGGCTATATTACAATTTGAGACACTCATATTATGAATATCATAATATAACTATTAAAGAATATTCACACATTTATAGTTACATTATAACATAAGGGACCTCGAAATAAATAATGTAAGTCTTTGGAGAGCATATTAAAAGTCTTTGGATAGCACACTAACACTAAACCGACCTCCCAAAAGGGCCCTTGACAAATTCAAATATATATATATAACCAAATTACCCAAACACAATATACTTGTTAAGAAAACAGAGTAACGGCAAAGAAAATGAAGAGATACAAAAGGGTCTTTAGTTGGGGGTCAACCTCTTTTTTACGGTTAGAAAACGAAACAAGCTACTCGACCTCAACTCATATTTGTTTGGATAAAAGCTGCTAGGAGAATAAATGAACTAAGCATGAATATTGTTAAGTCCGTTACACTATTGAACTCGGCTCGACTCCATTACCGAAAATCATACTAAAATATTTTTAAAAAAAATAAACTAATCGAGCTCGTCTCATAATAAAAGCTCTTCCAGCTTGTGAAATAAACGAGTCAAACTCTTAACACATTTTTAAGCTTTGCAGAGGTTTGCAAACAAAGTTTGAACATCCTACTTTTCTTGGCTTGGTTCGGCTCGTCTACACCCTTACCTTTCTTGATTTTAAGCTGTGGTCTATCAATCAATTTGAGACTCTTATATTTCCAGATGTATTACGATGTGAGAGTCATATTGAATATCTATTCTCTATGTATAAAAGTTCAGTTATATTAACATGATTTTCCACATCGCCCTATAAGAAGCCTTAGAAGTGTTTCAAACATTTTGGTGAACACGCAGATTTTTGGTCTTATCCTTCCACCAAAAATTCTCTCACATACATCCTCTCTCTCTCTCTCTCTCTCTCTCTCTCTCTCTTTATATATATATATATATATATGGTTGGTCTCATGTTTGAGACATGGGAGCAACCTCTCCATATATGGGGGTAAGGCCAACCAACATCCGCCTCTCCATGACCCTACCCTGCAGTTAAGCAGGAGACTTGTACAGTGGGTACATATATATTACATCTCCATTATTGAGACTTTTTTTCTTCTCTCTTTTTCTCTCCCTCTCTTTGAAATGACATAAACGATTTTTATTTAGTGACGAAACCGTGATCAGAACACAGTGGGGAGAAGAATAGTTAGGGATTTTACACAAAACTCCGAAAATGAATTTTCTAAGATTCGAGGGTAGTGACACAAGGGTTTGGCTCAAAAAATCCTTAAAATACTTTCAACTATACAGCATGATTGAAGAAAGAAGGTCCTGTATGCCTCAATGCATCAAAGAGGCAAGGCAGACCACTGGTTTCAGTCGAACTATGAAACTTTGGATGGGGTATATTGAAGCGAATTTACAGAAACTGTCCACGCTCGGTTTGTGGAACAAGGTCAAAAAGATGTTAGTGGCGAATTCAGCAAGTTGTATCCATCCGGAACAGTGGAGGAATATCAAGATAAATTTGAGGAAATGAGGTCATTAGTGAGTGCAAAGCAAGGAGGACTCAATGAAGAATTCTTTGTCTCCACTTTTATTAGTGGATTGGGGGAAGAAATCAAGCGAGTAGTTCAAATGTTCTACCCCACTACCCTGCTCAAAGCCATCAACCTAGCCAAATTACAAGAATCGTCACTCGAAGTAATCGCCAAGAAAGTCAGATCCAATCCAAGAAACTACTTAAACAACTTCAGCACTAACACCCAATTCTACACCAAACCTTTATTCCCAAACACATTAAACTCTATCTCCAATGCCATCAAAGCTGACCAAATTCTATTACCCCCCTCCAAACCCACCTAATTCCTGCACCAAACCCCAAACTCAAAACAAAAAACTTCCAGCCTTACCCCCACCCGTACCTATAAAAAACTTTATCCCCTGCGGAAATGCAAGCTAGAAGGGAGAAAAATCTATGCTACAATTGTGATGAGATCAACTTCCCGAGGACATAGGTATCAAAGCGACAATTATACATCTCCGCTGAAGATGAGGAGTGGGAAGAAGGAGAAGGGACGATAGAATCTACCGAGACAAAGAACAATCAGAAAAGGACGATGTTTCTATTTTATTGCATGCCATGTCAGGGAGCAAGACCCCTCAAACCTTGAGGCTTACGGGGTTCACCAACAATAAGGTGATAGTGGGAGTACCCACAATTTTCTTGACCCAAACTCAGCCAAGAATTGGCTGCACACTACAGCCTTCCAACCACATGTTGTTTACAGTAGCATATGGGGACAAGGTATGTAGTACTGTGAGCTACCCCTCACTCAAGTGGAATATGCAAGGCTATAGTTTCCAAACTTCAATGAGGGTGTTACCCCTGGGTGGATGTGATGCGGTCCTTGGGGTACAATGGCTGAAAGAAAACAGTCCAGTAAGTTGTGGACTTTCAAAAATAAAGTTCAGCTTTCAAAAAGGGAGTATCAAGGTAGAGTTAGAAGGGTGTGGACATGATATAGAACTCGAGCATTTTAGAGACTAAATTTCAGAGGTTAAGTGGAAAGAATTCCCCCATATGGATGGGTCAACTGTTCTAGTGGAAGGAGCACACGGAGATAACACCCTCCTGTAATTACTGAACTATTACACATATATTATGATGTCATTGCATTGTTACAAAAATGTTTTGTGATCAAGAGCCTAAAATAGCCTGAAATTCTTACTTGAGGAGAGGCTTACTTCTACACTTCAGCAAAAATGGTTGACCAAATTGTTTGGGTGTGACTATGAGATCCATTATTAAAAAAAGGAAAAAAAGAAAAAGAAAATATAGTTGCAGATGCACTCCCGCGAGCTCATGAGGAAGATCAATGCACAGAAATCTCAGAAATAGTACCTCAGTGGATGCAATGCAAGAGTTAAAAAGTAGCTTAGAAGAAGACCTATAGCAAAGGCGACAGTGACTGAACTTTTACTAGAGAACCTAATAAGTCTGTTTTAGAACCAAGAAAAAGTAAAACAACGTGTTGAAAAAGATTTTGGTCCCAACTTTTATGCTTAACACTCTGGAAGAGGACCTAATACCCTTCAAGAAGCCTTGTCTTCTTTAGATTTCGATTTATGGCAAGAGGCTATCAATGATGAAATGGAATCTTTGGAAACTAATAAAACTTGCAGTTATTGGCTCTCCCACGTGGGTGTAAAACAATTGGTTGCAAATGGATTATTAAAAAGAAATTGAAACCCGATGGTTCTGTTGAAAAATATAAGGCACGTCTTGTTGCCAAAAGGTTTTAGACAACATGAAAACGTGGACTTTTTTTACACATTTTCACCCGTGAGTAGAATTACATTTATACATATACTATTTGCTTTAGCTGCTTTATATGATTAGTTGTACACCAAATTGATGTCAAAACTGCCTTTTTAATGGTAAAATGGAATATGAGATTTATATGGACTAACCATATGGTTTTAATGTACATGGTCAAGAAAATGAAGTGTGTAAATTAGATAAATCTCTTTATGGGTTAAACATGCACCTAAGCAATGGCAGGATAAATTTGATAGCTTAGTCATCTCTAATGGGTTTAAAATTAATGAAAGTGACAATTGCATTTATTATAAATATGAAAATAACATTTGCACTATCATATGTCTTTATGTGGATGGCTTGATTATATTTGGATCTAATATTCATGGCCATAGATAATGTTAAATCTTTATTGTGTGCCAACTTTGATATGAAGGATTTAGGTGAAGCTAGTGTATTATTGAGAATTAAAACTACTAGGTCTAAAAAGGGGTTTTCTTTAGACCAATCTCATTATAATGAGAAAATTCTAAAGAAATATAATTACTTTAACTGTAAACATACTAGTACTCCATTTGACCCTAGTGTAAAGTTGTTCAAGAACACTGGTAACAGTGTTAACCAAACTGAATATGCGAGTACTATGTAGATTTACCAGCAGACCTAGGATACATGCTATTGAGAGGATCATGTGGTACCTTAAAAGGACGATAAACCTCGGATTACACTATCAAAAGCATCTGTTGTCCTCGAAGGATTTAGTGATGCTAATTGGAACACCATATCTGATGACTCCAAGACAAGTAGTGGATACATATTTAGTAATGGTGTTGGTGCAGTTTCATGGAAGTCTAAGAAAAAGATTATTTTGGCTCAATCCACGATGGAGTCAGAGATAATAGCGTGGAGGCAGGTTGGTTGAGAAACCTTTTATCAAATATCCCATTATGGGAGAGACCGATACCAGCCATTCTTATCCACTGTGATAGCACCGTGACTATTGCAAAAGTTGAGAACCGTTACTATAACGGTAAGAAGCGACAAATACGTCGCAAACACAGTATTGTTAAAGAGTTTATCTCTACGGGTTGCTGTGAGAGTGGATGACATACGATTTGGGGAGAACTTGGTTGATTCTTTGACAAAATGACTAGCAAGAGAAAAGATGTGGAACAGCTCTAAAGAGATGGGACTAAGGTTCTTAAATATTTGAGTCACTTGTGATAGTAACGCTAACTATAAACTGGAGATCCCAAGAAATAGGTTCAAGGGTTAATAACAAGTCACGAGTGATATGGGTTGAATCGTGCTATTTATTGTATATGGGGTTTTACTCCGAGTGCATCCATATAGAGAATAATATCTTGAAGCGAGTTAAGATTGAGTTAATTATAACTCTTAATGAGATCTATAACTCTATTTTGAGTGGGGTACCTATCTACAAGAGTATTTTTAATAGACTCGCCTATGTGAATGTGGCCGTGTGGCCATTTTTTATGGTAATTTTTGGGAAATTCCAAGAGCATTCACTATATTGGGATGGAAGCACATGATCGTAACGTGTTAACTTAAGAACAACTCCCAAGTAGAGTTGTGTGTGGGATGTTGCCAGAGATAGTTCAAAACTATTGTTACTCTAGTATATTTTTAATCATCTTTACTACATAAAGGTTCAAGCCAAAAGACACCTTTGATTATGCATAATCTTATGAAACATTGCTCGATGAAATTGTTTTTTCAAAATTTACAAGTGGCAGATTATTGGAATTTTGTGTGTGTAAATATTTGAAAACAAGAGGGGGCAAAAGGACAAGTTGCTTTTCATCAGGGCCCACATGTTTTGATTTAAAAATTGGAAAAGTGCTCCCAACTTATACACCACAAGTCCCTTATCGGAAGTTTGCTTAACAATTGTGTGGTATATCAAAAGAAAGTTTGACACTTAACGGCAAGCTCTTTGGCCATTAGATTTTTGTGTGTATTGAGTGGAGCAACTTATTTGTCCAAAGCCCTCACGCGCGTGACCAACCCGGCCCGTGTCCGGGTCTTGGGCTTGGGTTGACTGTGATTTAATTTTTTGGACAAAATTAATATTTTTTTAATTCAAAAATTTCTTAACAAATTTTTTATTTAAACACGTTTTAATTGCTGCAATTAATGACCAAGTCTTAACCAACTTGGCCACTAATTTCGGTCTTGACTCACCACGTTTCTGCTTCCAACGTTCAGATTATTTTTATATAAAACAAAGTGTTGAGTTACGATTTTAATGACTTGGAAAAAATTTCTTTCCCAAATTTTTTTTTTCTGAACAACTTTCTTTCACTGAAAAATATCCCCTTACCAAAAATATTTTTTCTGACCATATTTATGACGATTCCGAGCAATATAAATCCAAATGGGTGATAGCATTCCAGATACCTACCGTGCATAGCTATCTAAAAACAAAGAAGTATTGAATTCTGGGTTGTTTTATCTTAGAGGTGAAATAGAGGGGTGACAGGCAATTGCACATTGCTGCACAATTTGGACAAAGTCGCGAAACACCTTAAAGAGAGCGACCTAGTCCGCGACTCAACCACAATATTTTCTGCAGTTGGATTTCGCATTGGGTAATTTCGTTTCTCTTTCAAGTTCAGCATCAACAATTCGCATTAGGTAATTTTGTTCCTCTTTCAATTTCAGCATCAATAATTTTAAGGGGCTTAAATAAACGTGGAGAGTCAAAACCGGAATTAGTGGCCAAGTGGGGTAAGACTTGGTCATTAATTGCATCAATTAAAACATGTTTCAATAAAAGTTTCGTTCAGAATTTTTTGAATTAAAAAACTATTAATTTTTGTCCCAAAAATTAAATCACAGTCAGCCCAAGACGCAAACAAAGGCCAGATCGGTCGGACGCCAGTGCGCGCGTGTGGGCTTTGGCCCAATAAGTTGTTCCACCCAATACACACAAAAATCTAATGCCCAAAGGGCTTGCCCATAAGTGTCGAACTTCCTTTTGATCTACCACACCATTTGTAAGCACACTTCTGATGTGGGATTTATGGTGTATGAGTTACGAGCACTTTTCTAATTTTCAAGTCAAAACATGTGGGCCCCAATGAGAAGCAACTTGCCATTTTGTCCCCTATTGTTTTCAAATATTTACAAGCGCAAAAACTCCCAACAATTCAAATTAGTATGCACTACACTTCAGTGACAACCCCCCACCACCACCACCACACACACAGAGACAATTCTCCCTAAACCAGCCATATGCAGATATAGACTCTTCCACGCGACTATTTTTAAAGCAACAAACAGAGATCCAATCCCCACTGAAGCATAATCTTTGTCAGGCTAAAACCATAATGAAAAAGTATGCTGATAAGAAGAGAACATGGGGCGACCTCCAAATGGTGACTGAGTGTACCTAAGTCTCCAACCTTATCAACAATCATCCCTCGCTCTGTCACAACTTCAAGCTCGCATCAAAGTTTTACGGCACTTTCCAAGTCATGTCACACATTGGTAAAGTCGACTATCAATTAGATTTACCACCATCATCCCTTTTAGAGCATCCACAATCAGAAAGGTAAGGTTACAAATCCAAAACCCTCTATGTACCTTTCGTCATTCAAGCTGCTTTACAGCGGTGATAGCTAACATTTGGAGGGATATGATTCCTACGAACTATATTAGTTCGAAGGAAATTCTTACGAACTAATATAGTTCGTAGGAAATTCCTAGGATCTAATATAGCTCGTTGGAACCTAAATATGTAATATAAGTTTATTATTTGCAGTTGCAACGAATTTTATTTGTCCGTATCAATTTCTATGAACAAATGAAGTTCGTAGGAACCATTTGCGAATTCAACAACTGTTCAGCAAAATTCCAAATTGAGTGCCTTTTCTCATACAAAATTTGTCCGTTTCTACCCACCATTCGAAACCTCTCAATTTGTAAACTTACAAATTTTGTTGGCTTTTTCGCCCACCACTACGGATGCTCTTACATCCAGTATTTCACGTGTCGCTTCTCAAGAAGAAAGTTGGTGCTCTAATTTCTCCTACTCACATTCCCCCAAATAGGGCCAAATGCTTCTAGAAGCAAAACACATATACTAGATCGCCACACAATTTTGTTGGGAAATCGTCCAGTCTATCAAGTGTTAGTATGCTGGTCCCATTCGCATCCAGAGGACGCGACTTGGGAGGTTACAAGTTACAGACCAAAAATCTCATTTTTCCTCATTTGATCCTTGATCAGCTTCATAAGGGGAGAGGGTATTGTCACGAATTGCAATAAGCCACTGGGGTTCACGTGCCCAGCACAAGGAGTTGAGTTGGTTTACCCATTTGTTAGTTAGCATAGTCATGTTTGTTAACCAGTTAGTTAGCTTAGTTGGAACAACTAACACGTGTAACTGGTTGAAACCATAATATGATTAGTTAGGCCTCGTTTGGTTCTGTAATTTGTTTATAAACGGGCTAATTTGGAATTAAAGTCATTTAAGATGAAGATTAAATCCAATTTGTCTAGTGCTTGAAAAGGTAAAATGGAGTTATTCACCGTTAGTGTGTGTGTGTATATATATATATGGAGCGGATCTGTTACATACCCAGTATGAGGTCCCAGTATGCGAACCAATTTTTTAAAATAGTAAAAAAAATAGTTTTGTATTGATTTTTTTATGGTATTTAAAAATTTCGGTTGACCCATAAAAAAATCAGCTCAAAATGAATTTTTTTGCTATTTTAAAAAAATCGGTCAAACTATACCAACTTTTAAGATGTTTTTTTGACATATTTGACCGATTTTTTTAAAATAGCAAAAAAAATCATTTTGAGCTGATTTTTTTATGGGTCCACTGAAATGTTTAAATACCATAAAAAAATGGTCCAAAAAATATTTTTTTTTTTCTATTTCATCAAAAATAGTCCGTATACTGAACCCCTCATACTGGGTATGCATGAAAACCGCTCTCATGGGACTAATTGAAAGTGTGGGTGGTAACGATAGAAAAATCAATGGAAGTAGTCAATTTAAGGTTCCGTTTGTTTTTACATCTTAATATGAATAAAGTTTGAATCTAAAGTCTGGAATCTGAATCTCAAAAATATATTTGTTTTTATGTCTGAATAGACCTCTGAATGAATGTATTTAGATTCATTTAGACTTCTAAGAGGCAATTTTACCTCTTAATCATTCAGAGGCAAAAATAACAGTTAGCCTCTTAATCACTTAAAAAATAAAGACTATTAGTACCTCTTAAGTCTGAATGGCTCAGATTCAGGCTTTAGAGGTAAAAACAAACAATCAAGACTCATGTTATAATATTTAAATAGTTCTATTTCTAGTTTTTTGTGAAATTGTCTAATTGTAGTGTTTATGAATTACCTTGAATTGGTTGATCTTATAATATGTTCAACCCATTTTAAATGGGCTAATTTACAATTTTGGGGGCAATCAATTGAGCCCTTAGTGGTTAGTAACAATAGAATTGTAACGAGTATGGATGTACTTTATTTATCTTGTAATGAGTTAAATGAGTATAAAATAAAATTCAATACATAAAAAATCTAAAGAAATACACAATTTGGTTTTAATTGAAGGGTACCTCTTGGCTACAGCGAAAAGGGCATTAGAGTTGTTGGTTTCCACTTCAAAATTTTCATCATCATCAATGAATCGACGTATGAATCTGTAGCATACCAACCCACAAATTAGCTCCACCCACATATTTGGATTTTGAAATGAAATTAGTCCCCTTTGATTTCTTCTTGTATTTAGTTACACCAAAATTGTTTTAATCTCAAAATGAGTTTTAAATTTTAGGGATTTTGTTACTTTGACCCCTGAAATAATATCGTAATTATTTCAAACAATTAGGTTTAACCTCGTACGCATAAGGTACGAGCGAGTTGATGGTTAAGGTATGAGCAAGTTGATGCTTAAGGTACCAACGTGATGATGTACGTGCGGGGGATAAGTCTAATTTTTTGAAATGCGGGGGTTATGTCTAATTACGACATTATTTCAAGGGGCAAAGTCGAAAAACGCTAAATTTTATTAAACTTAAAAAGCTTCAACACAAAGGAAGATAGCTGAACTCGTGCATGTTCGAATAAATGTACAAGTTAAAATTTAACATATTATTAAGTCAAGTATCTTATTAAGCTTGGCTTGGGTGTAAATTACTATACTAAAATGTTATAGTATAGTAATTTACACCGGGGGGTGAGATGTAAAAAAAAATACGCGTGTCCGTTGACGCTGCGCGGACTAATTACAACATAAGAATCAAAATTAATGGGTTGTTGGGTGTTTTTTATTAAGGTTCATTAAAATGTTCATCTTTTATGTTCACTTCTGAACCTCTCCCTATATATATATATATATAAATGTTCACTTCTGAACCTCTCCCTCGGAAGTGAACATAAAAAAACCTCTCCCTCAGAATTCATAATGAACATAAAAGATGAATTTTTTGTGTTCCTTTATGAGGGAGAGGTTCAGAAGTGAACATAAAAGATGAGCATTTTAATGAACCTTAATAAAAAACACCCAAAAACCCATTAATTTTAATTCTTATGTTGTAATTGGTCCGCGCCAGCGTCAACGGACACGCGTATTTCTTTTACAACTCACCCCCCCTCCCACCCCCACCCGACCAGAAACCCGGAACCCCACCCAACCAGAAAACCTGAACAGCTTCCATAAGGGTTGCCATGGGGGTGGGGGTGGGGGAGTGGGGGGTGGGGTGAGGGTGAGGTGGGGGGGTAGGGATCGATCGACAAGCGTGTTCGTTGCCGCTGGCGCGAACCAATTACAACATATTTTTTTTATAAAAAAATCAACTCAAAAATATTTTTTTACTATTTTATCAAAAATGATCCGCATACTGGGACCTCTTACTCTTACTGGGTATGCATGAGAACCGCTCTCATGGGACTAATTGAAAGTGTGGGTGGTAACAGTAAAAAAATCTAGTGAAGTAGTCAATTGAAGACTCATGCTATAATATTTAAATAGTTTAATTTATTGTTTTTTGTGAAATTATCTAATTTTAGTGTTTATGAATTACCTTGAATTGGTTGATCTTATTATATGCTCAACCCATTTTAAATGGGCTAATTTACAAATTTGGGGGCAACCAATCGAGCCCTTAGTAGTTAGTAACAATAGAATTGTAATGAGTATAAATAGTTAGACTCTCCAATATACCTCCTAGCAACATACCTATAAACACACCTATTTTTTTTAAATAGTAAAAAAATATATTTTTTGACCAAATTTTGTATACATAATGTCCATAACGAGGAGATCATCTACAAAAATAATCATAACAAATTTTGTATACATATTTAAAACAATCATATTTATAATCATGTAACAACATAAGGGACTGCACACTTAACACTAAAAATATATTATTACCCAACACAAGAAACCCATTTGGTAGAATATAAAATAAAATTGAATACATAAGAAATCTAAAGATTGACACAATTTGGTTTTAATTGAAAGGTACCTCTCGATTACAGAGAAAAGGGTACTAGAATCGTTGGTTTCCACTTCAAAATTTTCATCATCATCAAAGAATCTACGTATTAATTTGTAGCATACCAACCCACAAATTAACTCCACCCACATATTTGTTGGACTATGAAATGAAATGAAATGAGTCCCCTTTGATTTCTTCTTGTATTAAACTTAAAAGCTTCAACACAAAGGAATATAGCTGAAGTCCTGCATGTTTGAATAAAATGTACAAGTCAAGGTTGAATGACTCAAGGTTGACACCTTCATATTTTGGCATGGGAGGTGTCACTCACGCGGCCAAATCACGTCATCAGAATGACAATTACATTTTTTAAATATGACGATAATATGAGATATTAAAAAAAATCCAGACACATAAAATAATCTCTCGAATATTTTTTAATACATGTTTAATTCCATCCTTTTTCTTTTGCTTCAAAAAGTCATTCACCATGCTGGTGGCGTAAACCTTTTAAAACAAAATAATATTAGTTAAATGGGTGTTTGAGGAACTTTTTGGTACAAAATAAAACGCTTGAACTAAGGTGTTGTCTGTTTTTACCTCTTAAGTCTGAATCTGAACCATTCAGACTTAAGAGGTATCAAAAAGTGTTTGTTTTTTTACATGATTAAGAGGTTAACGGTCATATTTGGCTCTTAATGGTTAAGAGGTAGAGTTACATCTGAAGTCTGAATCCGAAGTCTGAATCAGTCTAAATACATTCATTCAGAAATATATTCAGACGTAACAAAATCAGTCTAAATACATTCATTCAGAAATATATTCAGACGTAAAAACAAACATATTTTTCAGATTCAGATAAAAAAAAAAACGCAACCTAAATGTGTATTAAAAAATGTTTGAGGGACTTTTTGGTATTTGATCCAAAAAAAAATTTACAAGATATAAGGGGTTCGATTCGTTTGATTGACGTTGGACAAAAGAGTTGGAATGGCATCTAGACAAAAATGTATTTGCCAACTTTTTATGTTTGATAGGCCTGCTTTGCCTACTGAAAACACTTATCTGCCTACTCATGTTGTTTGATAGTCAAATTTTATCTTGGTAAATACAAGCTTTGTCAATATAATTTTGACAAAATCTTGCCATTTTTTACATTTCCGTTATAACCAATTCAGCTTACTTACGTTTTTTTTTTCATTTTCAGGATTAACAATGTAATTTCGAATGGAAGTCAAGTCGGATGCCTACTTTTAATGTGGATGAACCAAATTTTTTTTAGTTGGGAATACTTATTGTCATGTACTTTTGTGTTAATTTTAAGTGGATAAAATTTTAAAATGGCATTTATTTGGACAAAATTTATTTCGAATGAGAGCACATTTATTTCGACAAAATCTGTTGAAATTAAATGAATGTACTTGCATGGTGATGAAAGAATGTGGACAAAACTAATTTAAAATGATCAGTTGATAATGTGGAATTTTGTTAAACAAACAGATTTAAAATCAAAAATTCAAAAAAAAATAATAATAAAATAAAAAAGTACATTTCTGAACTCAAAATTAAATATTAAAATTTACCAAATAAACACATAATAAACAAATTAAAAACAAAATTACATATTAATTACTTCACATATTTACCAAATGAATAGGTAACAGCATACAATGTGATCAAATATTAACAGGTATCAAATAATACTACAACAACATATTATCAAATTTTGAATAGGTATCAAATTTGAACAGTTATAGCCTTAATTTGAAACCACTTATCAGTTGAAGCAACATCCAACAGTTATAGCCATCAATTATACGAGTCATCAGTTATAAACATCAGTTACATCAGTAGCAGACACCGGTTTGGGCAAAGTTTTCCAATCCAAATAGCAAGGCAAAAAATACCCACGAAAATGGGCAAAAACAGGTCACGTGATCAGTTTTGGGCAAATTTTGCCATGAGTAAAAATGGCTATCAAACACTACATTTGTGGTTAAAAATGTGTGCAAAACACATTTGCCATGGCAAATTTAGCCAACCAAACGGACCCTAATTTGAAAATAATCCAACGAATGTAAACAGTCAACACAATAAAATTCATCACCATGTCAATTGCAATAAATAAATCTCAATTCCAAAAGATAAAATAATACTCAAATGAAATAATCCAACTACAAATCTCCAACTTAAACAATAAACAACTTTGGAATCGAATGACCCACGAAAAATTTATGAATGACTGTCTCATAAAAGTACGTCTGGAAAGGAGAACTAAACTACTAAGGTAATAAAAGTAACTTCAGCTGCAACTCCATGAATTTTTAATCAATCCTAGGTAGCCAGCAACTAAACCTAAAATGTTAGTCAACGCAATGAATCAGAGCCTATAGCATAAATACCAGATACTCCTCTCAAATAGGATATGTCAATACAGACATAAGCATCATACGAGATAAATATCACAATAAAGTATTTTGAATTAAAACGATCTAAGAAGATGCAAGTAAAGTAAAACAGTACTAACTATCTTCATAAGCTAAGCCACCCCATTACTTAAGTCCAATTATGTTATTTCAATAATGAATTAGATTTAAAATTTTATCTTACTTAATTAAATTATTTAACTAACTTATTAGTGCAACGACACTATTGCCAATTTACCTTTCTATTGGTCCTGCACATATTCCTGACGCGCTTAAAATCTCAGCACAATGCACACACACACACACCCATCACTACAGCCAGTCAGCCTAATTTCGTTAGCCATGCACATACTCGTGATGTTCCATGCATGGCATGTCACTATATCCACTCAACGTAATTTCGTTAGCGTGCACATACTCGTGATGCCAACACACATCCACGTCACTATGGAAACTTTGTCCAATTTCATAAGCGTTGCGTATACTTGTAACATAAATCCATTTTTAATAGTTGTTTATTATCTTAGGCGTTAATCATAATTGTTTTATCAAGTTCTCTTTATTTTTCAACCAGCCTCACCCATAATTCGGGTAACACAAATCCCTGGTCCCATACCTAGAGATCACCAAACCATAAGTATTACCTAGCATATCACATAGGAAGAATACCTACCAAAAAGCATCAAATAGTCTCGCACCTAGGCTAAAGGAATAACATAACGGCGCACTATGTAGCCTCGTTAAGAAAAATACTGAGAATGCAAGTAATCTAATGGATTGATTTGTATCTTAGTTTGCCACACACAAATCCATTTTTTACCAAATTTTAATCTTATATTAAATTAGGTTTGCATACAAAATGTATTCCAATTTCAATAATCAAACTCCGCATGCAATTAACATTTAGCACTATCGTAAGTTTTGACGGACAATCGACTTACAAAAGACTTAGAAGCACTAAGGTACGCGCAGAGTCTTCAAAACTTCCAACAGAATATGACTCAGTCCGGAGCCGTCCACAGGTAGCGATCTACCCTCAATATCCATCGATCAACCTTTCTTTTTCTTTAGCAGTGAACCCTCGGTTCACAAGTCAGTCGTAAAGTATAAACTCCAAGGTGTATGGACGATATTCAAACTTAGGCTTTTATAAAAGTTCACAAATCACATAGGGGATGAAAGGACTGTGAATCAAAAATTATTTTTGTGAATTAAAATATGAAAACCTTTGGATTATATATGCAGAAATTGTTTTGTCCAAATTCACATGAAAAATAACTCAAAACAGGTATTTATGAGGTTTTCACAAATTCCGAGGCGGCGCGGGTCGTTCGAACGAAAGTGAATGTCATTCGAACTAAAAAACATATTTCGTTCGAATGAGCTTCAAACTCATTCTAACGAAATGGCTAATTTCGTTTAAACCAACATCTAATGAACTTCTAACGACATTTTTCTATGAGGCTAGGAAAAGTCGTTTGAATGTCTTTTGAAGTTTGTTCTAACGAGACTGCATTCTCGTTCGAACGAGATTGGTTCTCGTTTGGACGAGGCCAAAAATAAATAATTAAAATATTTTAAAATCCTTTTGAAAAACAACCTCGATTTTATAAAAACAAATATGATTTACAAAGACTATGATCACCCAGAGTTTTATACCTTCATGAGATGTAGGGGTGTCTTCGATCTTGGAGATGTTAGAGTTCGGTTCGACGAGTCGATTTGTAACGGGATATGCTAAAATATAAAATAAAGCCTAAGCAATGAGCAATTATAAATATTTGCTCTTACAAATACCTAATCGTACAAGTGCACACTCACTAGTACCATACTTAGAAAGTGACAATAATAACAAAGTTTACCTACTAATTACATACCTAGTAAGCAACCAACTAAAGAGGGTGAAAGTATAACCACTCCCTAAAAATCACAACGTCCCCATAGTGTCGAAATATTAACACGAACAATCTCTACACAACACATATTTTTAATTCAACATTACAATATCACGATTAATCCTATGAATTCAATTCCATTATACTTATATCAACCTGCTCATGTAATAATCGAGTTCTACAAAATAGATACACAAGTTGTCAAATTCCATAATTCCAATATAAGTGATGTTATACCAATTCAAATATGCGTAGTAACAACGTTTCACAACAATTAATTCCATTCTACAACATACACATTAATATCATAATTTTACGAGTCAAAACATTATTCAAAAATTTCATATTTTAATTCTAACATACAATTCATCCCATAAATCTATCATAATCTAATAAACAAATCAAGGCATGCGATGTTTTAAGTCTTAAATCATATTTTTAGATTTTATAAATATCCCCAAATTTATTTTCACGTTCCCCAATTAATCTGTCTAATTATTTAAAAAGACGTTATTAATTAAGGTTTAGGCAACATTTAGCACTTAAGTAGAACAATAGAGATTTCATGCCTGAAAATAAGTCGTCTCAAATATCTGATTATGCGGTTGTGACCATTTCATGAAAATACAAAAGATTCGTTCTTGGAGGATCTTGAGAAACCTTGATTTGATCCTTCAAAAATTGGGTTAAAGTTTGTTTAATGGAGGTTTAGGTTTTGTAGAAGAGGGAGAGGAAAACTTGGGAAGCTACTGTTTTTAAGATAATATAAAAGTGTTGAAAAAGCCTAAACCCCGAGTATTTAAATATAAGAAAAACAATAGAGTCCTAAACCATAGTAAACACACAAAAAGAAGTCATCCCCCAACTTCTGCCCCGATAAGAATCGATTCTCCCCTAACGCCGAATCAATTTAGCACCTAAGAGGAGCCCAGGTCTGCCAATTTAAAATAAAAGTTAGAAAATTTGATTTTCATCCCAATTTCAAACCCGATTAAAACCCTACTATTTTTATATCAAAATAAACATTATTAAATGCTAAAAATATTTAAGTCCAACAATAAGTTTATTTCTTTTCGATTTCCAAATTATATAAAGTATTCAATTATCCACAAATTACGGGGTATTACATCAAGCTTGAATAGTTTTTTAAGAATGTTAAACATTTTTTACACACGCTTGAGTAACCTTAGACTCGTCTCAACTCAACTCATTTAGACCTCCACTTCCATTGCTATATAGTTTTAAAAGAAAATCTATAAAGACTATAAAGTTGAGTTTGTGTTTATTATTAATATCGTGAAACTTATTGTTAGAGTGAGAGAGGACATGAGAGTGAGTGAGGAATCAGAAGGAGAAGAAGAAAAAAGAAGCTCGTCCTTAAAGGATAAGAATGTGGAGAAGATGAATAATGAGCACATGGCCACACGGAGAAGAGTCCCCCTTGAGAGAAAGGGGAAGATGGAAAAGAGTATCATAGAAAAATGACAAATTAGTATAGCAATGTTAACCTTCCTTCAAACTCTTATAATTAAAGTAATAAAAAGAGGCATGTGCAGTGCATATGTCAAATATTAAGGCCAAAATAGGTATACCCCTTTCAAATTCAAATATGTGAGATATACATTCATTCAACCGTGGGCACTTGTGAAGGGACGAATTTGTCTTATGGAAACTATGTGAAACACAATGCTTGACATCAATTTCCTTTATATAGTTTATAAGCTTGGTGTGTTAAAATTTATCATTATTTGAATTTACATCTATATGAATTTGTCTCATGTATGATTTTATTAAGAAAATGCAAAGTCACATATATTTTATCCAACAAAAAGTAGAGTTGTCCCCAAATTGAGAAACTTATGGATTGCAACCTTTATGTATGTCATCTAAAAAATTTGGTGTGCAATGAACAAGCTTAGACTTTAGAATTTCATGACAAAATTTGAAGTTATTTGTAGTAGTACCAAAGTTTGGATTCAACTTAGTAGAGGGAGGTTAAAGTTAATGGTTGATCAAACGAGTAATCTTTCCCATCCAGATGTGTAAAGGATAATTGAAGACAAAAAGGTAGAACCAAGATTGATCGAAAGAACATCACTTGTAGGAATTCCCACCAACTAGAAAGCTCGCTCAGACATACTCCAGAATAAACAAGGTTACTCGACAAAACTCCCTATAAGAAGCAAGCTTGACCGAAGAGGCTCCACGAAACACATTTATAATATGAACAATAATTTATATTTGTTTCTTTTTTATCGAATATTGGGGAGCTATTTGTAATAATATTAAGGTTACTTGGTACCTATGAAGGAGCATGTCTGGAAGGAGCATGTCTAGAAGGACATGTGAAATCTTGCATGCACTATCGAACGGCCTCATTTAGAGAATCTCATAGGGATTTGGTTTTAAGGATTAGGAACGAGGAAACATTGGGAAACAATCCCATCCTCTTGGGTAAACTTGGGAAAAACCTCTCTTTAATAGGGTCAAGATAGTACTTCAAAATATTTTCCTCCTAAGGGACCTCTCCCGAAGGACCTTGTCAAAACTAATTCGTTTAAAGGATCCTCACCTCATAAACACAGTGTAAGGTTGTTCGAGTAACCTTCTCTCGAAGAACCTCATTTAGCTGATAAGACATCATATCTTATTTCCACTATTTACTATCTTTATGACGTCATGATTTCTGACACTTTAGGATCTCGAGAAAGCTAGTACATGAGTAGGTTAATTCCTTGGACTACTGGCTCATTTGGAGGGATATCCCATCAGCCATCATAAAACAAGCCTTCGCGCCAACCTGTCACATCTCAATCAATGTAAGGGACATTCTCGGGGGACTAAATAGTGTTCCCGCCAAGAAATAATATACCATGCATTTAATATATCCTTGGTATTAAATGCACAATACTCTTAGCATTAAAGAGGCATCAGAGCATTTAATACGCGCGAAGTAATTCGAACATCATGGCATTCCGATAAAGACTTTCATTAGAGTATATATTTCTAATATTGAGTTTCCCATACACGAGTGCTTCATGTGAGATATCATTATTAGGTCTTATCCATTTGTTCTCAGAGTTTAACTAATATTTATTCCTAATCATTTACATTCATTACACTGAGAGGTTTACTGCCTTGATTTTATTGTACCAAAGTGCTTGTTCTTTGTCCCTCCACCGAAATTGGTTGTTGAGATTCACTTCACTTATTGCATTAAGAGGATATTTATGTTGTAAAGTTTTATTTGATATATATTATGTGGCATTAAGACCATTTATTGCAAGTATTGGAGTTAATCATTTAATCCGTTATTCTTCGTGCATTAATTATCATTCTAAAGGGGGTACGCCTCGTTAAATACTAATTGTATTTAATGAACCCATATCTTACATTTGGCAAATCCGCTGGGGAGGAATTTTATTTGAAGAATGAATAACGGTAAAGTGGCGAAGAATATTTATTTCGACGCTATACAATGTGAAGAAGAATGAAAGGTGATTGTCCTACCAGAGGCCAACATGACTGTGGCCATCCTGATCACGTGAATTCCCCCTCCTCTCTCTTTCTTTCCGAAAAAGGGGGATGGGGGAAGAAAGGGGATGAAAAGTATCGCGACCTTTGTGACTTATGAATGCTTCGATCGTCGTCAGTGTGGGGTGAATGTAAAGAGATGGAGTCGCTAGCCTATTTTGCACAAAAAAGGCAAAAGAACATGTTGTCGTCTCGAGAGAACGGCATCAAAGACAAACTTATACTTACGAAACTAATAGTTCGAAAGGGTTCGAGGGCTTAGTTATGGAACGGGAAGGTGTTAAACACCCATCCTGCCCTTTCTGTCTCTCATGGGCTTGTTTTATTATTTTTCTTTATTTCTTCACGAAATGTGTGTGCACGTATATATAATGGATATCGGAATCGCCCAACTAATACCATAGAAAAGAAAGAGTATGAAGTCATCCAAAGGAATGTTCTCAAAATATTCTATATAAAATACGTTTTTAAGCGTTTATCACGATATTGATCATTTTCGTAAAACGATAATATATTTTTTGATTGAACGCTAACAAAGAACACAAATATAATATGTATAGTAATGTAAGAATATGATAAATATGAAAATGGGGAATTTGGGAAAATTGGAAAATTTGGACTCGAGTCTCGAATTTTAATCCAAAAGCCCTACGTAGCCTATAAAGTCATCAAAGTCCACGTAGTTCGCACGTAGCATAAGGGTGGGGATTATCCCATAGATTCGAACGAAATTTTATTATATGTGCGTGTATAGAAAGTGGGTTTTTAGTTTTGAAAAGTGTGATGGATAATCCCGTTCAGAAATTATGGGCGTAACCCTCTTTTTATTTTATTTTTTGTTTTTTTTTTTGTAGAAAATAAAATATATGCAATACACTAATAAAAATGTAATATATTAATATGTATGAACTAAAGTAAAACTAGATTATAAATCTAATGAATTTTAGGCAAAAATAAGAAATTTAAAGAGATGGGGAAAGATTTGGACCTTTTTTGAAACTTGATCTTTGATCTTGGATGAACTCCCTTGAATGTGAGATGAATGTTGGATGAGAAAGAATGAGATTTTTCCAAATTGGGTATGAAAAGTATGGGAATATAAGCTTAAACGAAATTTCACATGAAGAAATTCGCTGATTTTAAGAGAATGTTGTTGAGATCACTAGTGCTAATGGATATGAAGTGTGCTTTGGGAATGTTACCGAGTTTCAGTGCCATGTTTCACGTCATCAACATCATATTTCAAGTCTCCAAAGGTATGAATGCTTTTATATATTTGTAGGAGACTTGGAATATTTTTTTAAGGGTGTAATTTTATTTAAAATAATTTTTTATGTCAAAAACCTAATTTATAACTTGGTGTCAATTTTACATTTTTTGGAATTAATTTTATAATTGTATACTTAAGTTTTTGGACTTTATCTTGGATTTCCTCTTTCTGACGTTTCGTTCGAAATTGTCGTTCGAACGAAAATTTCGTTCGAATGAGTTTGCCAACTAGTTTTCCATTTTGACCATTGACTTTTCGTTTAGAACGAAATGTCGTTCGAACGAAAATCTCGTTCGAACGACATTTCTGGGCGGGAACAATTTTGGCAGTTTTATCCCATTTTCCCACTCTTTTGTCCCACTTCTTTTTGGCAGTTTAAATCTTACTCGGGACAGAATTTTCAAAAGACTTTGGTACCTTCATTGAGAGCTCTTTTGAGAGAAAATACACCAACCAAAGTTTCATGTTTCATGTGTTAAATTTCAATTGAAAATGTTCTCCAAACATATGTTTATACACCCATTATTTTGATTAGTTTATTCCAAGTACCACATATATATATCTTGCTTGGAACGTTTGGCATCGGGTTAATTCTCATCCCATAAAAAGTTGTTTTGGTTCTTCTCTATTCCAAAAATGAGAAAAGTTTGTTGTGGCGTTCCCACTCGAAGAAAGGCTTCAGGTGCGGGTTGACGATTGTCCTAAGACCTCATTGGTGGATTCCAAGGATCCGGTGGAGTTTCGGGATTAACGACTAAGAGGAGGTTGGTACAAGAAGACGCATTATGGGATTTAAGGAGTCAAGTTGAGTTGATTAAGTCATTTGTCTTGTACTTGTAAAACTTCCATACATAGTGGACTTAAAGCTAGGGTCGTCCGAGGTTTTTCCCATTTTGATTTTCCTCGTACATCGGCGCGTCGTGTGATATTGTTTATTTATCTTGCTTAAGTCACCTTAGAATGCGTACATAGCCTAATAAGATCAAATTGGTTTAATTATCACACTTGTCTATTTTTGGTGCTAAAATTAATTTGGGTGCAATTTAAGTTAATTTAACTCCATTCATATATTTAATTTGGTTTGGCCTAATTTGGTAATATTGAAAATATTGGGTAGGCAAATTTTAGGGCTTGTGTTAAATTAATTTCGGTCTAAAAGTAACTTTCTCATATTTTACTTTAAGTGTTAATTTTTATATTTGAGAAAAAACAAAAAATTAGTTTGAGTGAATTTTGTGTGTGTGTTCACCATAATTCACTTATTTAGGTTTAATTTTAATTTTGTTTTTAGAAATTAAAATTTGTGTTTAATTTAATTTTTCATATTTTTAAGGAAAAGAAAATCAAATAAATTTTGGAAAATTAAATTGTTGTTAGTAACCATCTTTATTCCGCACTTTTAGGAAATTATAGCGAAAGATTTTAAAATTGAGGGCCCTATCAAGCATTTCTCAAATTTTTAGCCTGAAATTAATTTAGCACAATTCCTAAAATTTGCCTACCCAATATTTTCATTATTATCAAATTAGGCCAAACCAAATTAAATATATGACTTGAGTTAAATCAACTTATATTTCACCTAATTTAATTTTAGCACCAAAAATAGACAAGTGTGATAATTAAACCAATTTTATCTTGTTAACTTATGCATGCATTCTAAGGAGATTTGAGCAATATAAAATAAGCAATATCACATGACGTGCCGATGTACGAGGTAAACCCAAATGGGAAAAACCTCGGACGACCCTAGCCTTAAGTCCACTAAGTATGGAATTTTTATAAGTACAAGACAAATGACTTACTCAACTCAACTTGACTCCTTCAAGCCCATGACGCGTCTTCTTGTACCAACCTCCACTTAGTCGATAATCCAGGAACTCCACCGGAACCTTGGAATCCACCAATGAGGTCTTAGGACAACCGTCAACCAGCACCCGAAGCCTTTCTCCGAGTGGGAACACCGCATCAAACTTTTCTCCTTTTTGGAATAGAGAAGAACCAAAACAACTCTTTTATGGGATGAGAATTAACCCGTTGCTAAACGCTCCAAGCAAGATATATATATGTGGTACTTGGAATAAACTAATCAAAATAATGGGTGTATAAACATGTGTTTGAAGTACATTTTCTATTGAAATTTAACACATGAAAACAATCGACATTTGGGTGGAAGGATTTTCTCTCTTAAGCTCTCACAGTATGTTCCAAAGTCTTACAAAAAATCTGTCCCGAAATTGGTTAAAAACTGTCAAAAAGTAGTGGGACAAAATAGTGGGAAACTGCCAAAAACTATTCTCGCTTGAAATCTCGTTCGAACGAGATTTTCAATCGAACGACTTTTGTAACGAAAAGTCAGTGGCCAAAATGGGAAACTCGTTGGCAAACTCGTTGGCAAACTCGTTAGAACGAAATTCTTATTCGAACGACATTCTCGTTGGAACGACAATTTCGAACGAAATGTCAGAATGTCCATTTTTCAATTTTAAGCCCAAAAACTTTATTTTAAATAAACAATTACACCCTTAAAGAATATTCCAAGTCTCCTACAAATATATAAAAGCATTCATACCTTTGAAGACTTGAAATATGATGTTGATGACGTGAAACGTGGCACTAAAACTCGGCAATGATGTTCTCTTGAAAAATAGGCCGCAACGTCTTCAACTTTAACATATCATAGGCTTGAAGGATACACAAGAACACTATCTTATGACTCAAATGTTTTTGTCCGAAATTGAGCTAACACTACATAAGACTCAATTGGAGACTTGTGTCCTTACAAATCTCCCCCTTTGGCTATTCTGGGACAAAAATCAAAAATAAAATCCTAAAGGGCCATCAAGCTCTACTAGACTCAAAAACTTCCCACCCAAAACAAATAAGAAGCTTGACTCAAGGACACCACTTAGGATAAATAGCTTTGCTGATGAAAGTTGCCACTTCGAAAAATTCATGCACACTTAAGCAAACTATCAAACGCATAGGGAATATCAACAATATTAAATGCATGTAAAATAAATACTTCCCCTAAATTAATTCTCCCTTTTTTATCTAACAATGACATACTTAGAAAGATGTCTCCCCCTAAGATAAATCTCCCAATCTAAGATACGATAATAATAGCAATAGATACCATTTCTCCCCTATATATATATATATATGTGTGTGTGTGTGTGTGTGTGTGTGTGTGACAACCCGCCTACTAAAATAATAGGTGGCCAGCCCAATACTCTAATAATCACAGGAATCATAGATGGTCCATTCTCAGCATCGCTGTCGATTAAAATAATAGTACGAGATAACCACCAATCATTTTAGAAAATGGACTATCAATTTAAAAATTTGATAAGAAAAAGGAAAACACTTAGACAATCCCATTTGTAAAAATGGTGGATATCAAAAATCGATGAATAAGGAATAACAATATAATAAATAATCACCGAATAAGTTGTCGGTGAACAAACCAATACAAATAGTTACACCGAGTATTACATTTCAATATTTATAATATAATAAATGAATGCACTCCTTGGGCAACACGCCCAAATAAATGACTGAACATAACTAGAGTACAATAGAAAGAAGCGTCTAAACGATAACCTACAACATCCGCATTATGCCGTAGCTCCATGACAACCAGAATGGAAATGTAAATACGGGTGTCCATGCGGTAGAGCACCTGTACGATAAGGAGTATATGCAAAACAAAGAAATATAGACGGATCAGGGCCCGGTTTGATATGATTCCCATGTGACTGAAATGCATGACACTTAAGTGCGTAATTCTCTCGCAGTTAACAATAATATTTCTCACCTCTCAGTTTAAAAGCAACCTAGTGCAATATCAATGATGATTCTCTAGTTAACCCAAAGTACTAAGGGCTAACTTCTCCCCAGTCTCAACACTATGCCTTATTTGTGCGTGGGGTGTCTCGCAAAGCGAAATCCAAACAAGGAACCCCCCCGATACACTACTACTTAAGAAAGGTTGATCGTCGAGATCCATTAGACCCTAAGCACATAATCAATATATATATGTATTTGTATGCATATGATCTACAACTACTCAATAGAACATAATTAATCCCATTCACCATCTAAAGCACAATTCCTAATTCTTCTTTTAGGAATATATATAAATGGTACAACATTTTATCAAATGTTTACCATACAATTTCATCATGTACACTTATTCATTTCATAGTTCCATTCCTTATCAGGAAATATAATCACAGTTTTTTTATGCACTTTGTGGCATTTTATCTCAATTATACACTTTGTAAAAATACCTTCCTTATCAGGAATATAGTCATCATCGTATGCTCTTTGTGGCATTTCATTGTGCTCTTTATGGCACTTCATCATCATCATATGCTCTTTGTGGCATTTCATTGTGCTCTTTATGGCACTACATACATCAAGTCCAACTTGATTTAGAATAGTTATAATTATATATATATAACGATTCTAAGACCGCCCGTCCGGGTTTCTCCACTGTGCGCGCCCCTAAATGGCTATCATCTTCCAGGGCCTATCATTTAGACAACCTGGGATCCTACCGAAACGTCGGGAAGCGGCCATATGCCTGCGGGGTAGTCATAACCACACCCGGAATTACCTACCCATCGCAGAAACACACAATAAACGCTCATATGGCCTAGGGATATATCCACCATGCATTCGCTAGCCAGGAGGCTTCACCACAACGCGCGAACTTCCCTTAAGATAGCGATTTAGAGAGGGTTTGTATCCATACCTTTTTAACATTTATGAAAATCATCTCCCTTTTCATTTGAAAACATCCATTTTTACATTCTCAAAAATTATTTGTACTTATTTATTAGTACCACATTTAATAATATTCATTTCTTATTCTTAGAGTCATATTTTATTAATGACCTAAGACCCGAAGCGCCATAAACCTAAAATTAGTCTCTAAGAGTTCATACATTTCACAAACCCTCAAAGTAAGCCTCCTTCAAGGAGTATCTCCCAAAAGCCTCAACTTTCGCATTTTATCTCCAATTTTATCTTTCGGTTAACTTCCTATATCATTCGGGCATTAACCTATACAAACTAGCCCTCGGGTAAGCCCAATCATTCTATTTTAGCATAGGACATTAGCCTACCCATAACAACCCTCTAGGACTCCTAATTACTTCCCAAAGGAAGGTCCCTAAACCTTGGACCTACAAGAAAAGGGCTAAAAACTAAGCTGGAAAAACATCCCCAAAATGCAGGAATTTCGAATCGATTCGCCCTGGCCGAATCGATTCGGTCCTGAAAGCCAATCGATTCGGTCAAGGAGACCCTGGCATTCTGCATAACCCCGAATCGATTCGGTGGGTCCGAATCGATTCGCCCTATTCAGACTTGTAGCCTTCCCTATTACCGAATCGATTCGCTAGGGGCGAATCGATTCGATCCTGCAGAATTTCCAAGTATGGGCTACGGGTTGTTTGAACCCTAAAACCCCAAATCCCTCAAACTCTTGATTCTTCCCAACATCAACAATAACAATTCAACCCAAATCATTTCTACACTATTAATAACTAATAATTTATCCTCCAATCAAATTAAAACCTAAAATTTAGGGGTTTAATCATCAAAATCAACAAAACCAAATTATGGTTTAAATCTCCAAAACTTAACTAAACATGCAATTTATCACATTAAATCAATATCTATCAAGTAAGAAACTTGCCTCAGGTTCTTAGTCTCAGATGCACCTCCAATAGCAATGGGTTTCAGCCTCAAATCTCCATTTTTCTCTCTTTTTCTCCATTTCTCCCAACTCTCTCTTCTCTCTCTCTGTCCTTTGGCTTCTCTCACAAATGAAGAAAGAAAAAGGGGTGGGGGACTTAAACGGGTTTTAAAACATAATTCCCCTCTTTTAATTGCTAATACACCAATAAAATGACTCATAACCACATAATTGAGTCATAACACCCCAAAAGTGCCCGAAACCCAAAAATGCAATATGGCACTTATTTCGACTATCTCGACTATTTTAAAAACAACCACACCCCCTATTTTGGCATTCGGGATAATGTGAACAAGTTTTATGTTCTAACTTCATTTTATTTCATTAATTATTGTGACAACCCTGCTTTTTATATCTAATTCGGTCAGCTACGCCCAATTAAATTAAAGCGGAGCGTCAATATGTTGGCATTAGAAACATAATTTAAATGAACGCAGTAAAGTAAATATGTACACTCCCATACGTGTAACCAAATCACATCATAGAAAGTATAGGATCCATAAGTAATATCAGTACTGAGTATAAAATGCCCAAACATACGAGCCCAAAGATAAACTAGGTAAAGAGTGTAATGTAAACCTCTCAACACTATTAAATCCCTAACAATGGGAAATCTCTGATACCACACTCTAAGGAAGAGTGACAAAATAGGATAAGGACCAGCGTCCACCACTACAAGATCCTAAGAATAGATTCGAGGTCATCCAGCTCCACGATCTACTGTCCAACGGGGCGAGGACATGTAACATACATACATAGGAGAGGAGCAAGAAGCAAGATAGACGAACGTCAAAGCAAGAAAACAAGCTATAAGATTATAAGATGTACTTATAATGAAAGCACACTAGTCATTACTTGTCTCCAGTAATTAAATTGTTCAATTACCCAACCAATGTTCCTATGTCGGGACTACCCAACCCAAACTAGAGTAACGTGTAGTCTCATATCGTATCTTGATTAATCATTATTAATCTCATTTCAGTATTTAACGTATCAAAATATTTCCTTCAAGTATAATATCAAATGCATCGATTCGGGATATTATTTTAAGACACAAGCATAATATCTCACACAAGTCATATCGGGTCACTATTGTTACCCGGGGGAACAAGTCGTAACACTAGGCCTACACACGAATATTTTTCAATATTACGTGGCAAGGGAAATCATACTAAGTCCTAAATCACATGGCGTTTCAAGGTCTTTCTATCTGACCCGCATTACAACCATGTGTCCGGTTCCGGTGGTTTATCTCCGACACGGCACTCGAGCGGAACCTAACCGGATCAATCACAAAAAATCGCATTCAACACGTGCCTACGTCGACCGGGGGACTAGTCTAGTGTATACTCAACGATATACATGTAAAACAATTTCACACTTATGTATATATACAATCGTGTCAAGTCTCTTACTCGAGTTATACAATAGTCATTATTTATAATATAACATAATTTACATCATTAATTTACTAATTCAACACCAAATCATTTCAAGGTTATATATCCCTAATAACCTTAAGTATGTGATCAAGTTAGGATATTAGGCACAACACCACAATTATCTTACTAACAACATGAAAAATATTATCACTCTTATTTCAACAACATGCTGCCCAGAATTTAAAATGCAGATTCGAGGCTCTTCCAATTCATTTTTGGAAAAACTTAAAGCTACAAAGTTTTTCGGAACGTGATTTTCTACAAGGACATGGGAGCACGCTACCATAGCCGGCCTAAAACAGATCCGAAACTAACATATAATATTCACCCCTGTTTTCGACAACATTCTGCCCAAAATTTTGAAACGCCGATTTGAAGCTTTTCCGATCCGTTTTTGGGAAAACTTAAAACTACAAAGTTGTTCGGAACGTGATTTTCTACAAGAACGCGTGAGCACGCTACCGTAGCCTGCTTAAAACAGATCCGAAATTAACATATACGGTTCGGACCTGTTCACGATAACTTTCTGCGCAGAATTTTAAAACGCATATTCGAGGATTTTTCGATCCGTTTTTGAAAAAACTTAAAACTACAAAGTTGTCCAGAATATGATTTTCTACCGGACAACGCGGACGAAATATACATTCTCGGAATTAAAACAGCTCAAAACAATTTTTTAATATGACGATTTACTCAATTTCATAGATTTCTCAAATTCAAGAGTTTGTTCAACAATTCAATCCCTATAATGATGTTATCACATTTGAATCTACATGGAGGATGATCCTAATACATTGCATATCACTTTTAACATTAATTTCATTTTAATTTAGGGATCCAAATACATGTTCATGTGAAATTTCATTATAGACACATAATATACACATATAGGTTATTAACTTGCCTTGGATTGTATGGAGAAATTGAAATCCTCTTGAAATCCTCTTAGCTTCTTCTCTTCTTACTCTCTCTCTCTACCAAACCCTAGCCCCCATTTCAAATGAAAGAATGAAGACTTCTTCTCTTCCTTTCTATGTATACCTAGGGTTAGTTTATTTACAAAAATGTCATTGTGCCAAATTTAACCCTCTAGATCCTTTTACGCGTTAATTCGCTTCTAATATTTAAGTCGCACATTCGTATCTCAATTAATTCATTTTAAATTTTCATTTCCAAACATTTCGAATATATATACTGCCATAGTTATTTTTTTCTTCAATTAGTTCAATTTTAATTCAATAAAAAATGTGGGGTATTACATTCTCCCCCTCTACAAACGGGATTTCGTCCTCGATTCGAAATAAAATAAATCAATTCAAGTCAAGTAAGGTAGTTTCGCACGTACCTTCCTTGAAGAGATATGGGTGACTAATTCGCAAGTCATCCTCTCTCTCCCAAGTGGCCTCAGACTCATCATGATTACTCCGCATAACACGAACAAGAGGAATGACTTTTGACCTCAACTGCTGCTCACGACGATCTAGGATCCTGACCGGCCTCTCCTCGTAGCTCCCATCGGGCTGCAACTCAACCCCGTCTAAATCTATATGTAGGTGTGATTCCTTGGGACGTAAGAACTTCCTCAACATGGATACATGAAAAACATCATGTACCCGCTGGAGATGGTCAGGTAGAGCTAAACGGTAAGCAATCGGTCCCACCCTGTCCAACACTGTAAACGGACCTACGCATCACGGTGAAAGCTTCCCTTTGGCACCAAAGCGAACAACGCCTCTCATGGGTGAGACCCTTAACAGCACTTGGTCCCCAACGGCGAACTCTAACTTCCTCCGCCTTATGTCAGCATAAGTCTTCTGACGATCTTGCGCGGTCTTCATTCGTGCACGAATCAAGTCAACCTTCTCTGAGGTCTCCCTAACAAAATCCGGACCCAACATCCGGTGCTCTCCGAACTCCAACCAACATGTAGGGGATCGACAAGGCCTACCGTATAAAGCCTCGTATAGTGCCATGCCAATAGTCTGTTGATAACTATTATTGTATGCGAACTCCACCAGTGGCAAATGCATATCCCAACCACCTTTGAAGTCCAACACACAAACTCGCAACATGTCCTCCAAAATCTGGTTCACCCGCTCCGTCTGACCATAAGACTGAGGGTGGAATGCGGTACTCAAACTCAACTGAACTCCCATTGCCTCCTGAAGTCTGCCCCAAAAGTGCGAGATGAAGACACTGCCACGGTCGGACACGATATCACGCGGTACCCCATGCAACTTCACAATCTCGTTAATAAACATCGTGGCGTACTGTGCTGTCGTATAATCCGTCCTCATTGGAAGGAAATGAGCCTCCTTTGTTAGTCTGTCGACGATGACCCAAATCGAATCATGACCGCACTGCAATCTTGGCAACCCAACAATAAAATCTATGGAGATGCTTTCCCATTTCCACTCGGGAATGGACAACGACTGCATCTCCCCTCCAGGTCTCTGATGTTCCACCTTTACAAGCTGACAAGTGGCACACTTTGAGACAAACTCGGCTACATCACGCTTTAACCTAACCTACCAATACATACGGTGCATATCCTAATACATCTTATCACCTTTGGGGTGAACAGTGAATCTAGATCCATGCGCCTCAGATAATAAGGCCTTTCGTAACTCGGTATCATTTGGCACAACAATCCGTCCCTGATAACAAAGTCCCCCATCAGAACCGATCGAGAAACCTTGAATGCCCCCAGACATCGATGCCTTCACTTTCTCCTGACAAAAGTCATCAGAAGACTGGGCCTTCACAACTCGTTCAATCATATAAACTGATATAGATACAGTCCCCATAAATGCTCTGCCAATATCAAGGCTACCTAGCTCCTTCCACTGAGCTTTCCAAACACTTGACAATTCAACACTCTCCTCCACATCCAAGGCGGACAATGACGTTACGGGTCTTCGGCTCAAAGCATCTGCAACCACGTTTGCCTTACCCGGGTGGTACTGTATGGAAAATTGGTAGTCCTTCACATATTCCACCCATCTACTCTGTCGTATGTTCAAGTTCTTCTGAGAGAACAAGTACTAAAGACTCTTATGGTCGGTAAACAACGTAAACTTCTCCCCAAGTAAGTAGTGTCTCCATGAATACAACGCAAAAATAACCGCCGCCAACTCTAAGTCACGAGTCAGGTAACGGTCCTCATGAGGCCTCAATTTCCTCGAAATATAGGAAATCGGTCTCTCCTCCTGCATCAGAATAACTCCTAACCCCTGTAATGACACATCAGTGTGCACGCAGTACTCAACCCCAGCTTTCGGCAACGCAAGGACTGGCACTGACGTAAGCTTCTCTTTCAAAGTTTCGAAAGCCTCCTAACACTCTGAACTCCAGAAGAAAGTAACACCCTTCTTTTTCAAATGGGTAAGAGGACTCGCAATCTTCTAGATGCCCTTAATAACCCTTCGATAGTAACCCGCTAGTCCCAGAAAACTCTGAATCTCAGTCGGCGTAGTGGGTAGCCCCCACTCGACAACAGCAGTAACCTTGCTGGATCGACAGCAATCCCAGCCTCCGTCACAATGTGGCCCAAAAACTACACCTCTCCCAGCCAAAACCCGCACTTGGAGAGCTTAGCATAAAGTTGATGCTCTCTCAAGGTCTCAAGGGCCAATCGTAAATGTCCAGCATGGTCCTCCTCGGACCGTGAATAGATCAGGATATCGTCAATGAACAAGATAATAAATTGATCCAAGTATGGCCTGAATACACGATTCATCAAATCCATGAATACTGCAGGCGCATTGGTTAAGCCGAACGGCAAGACCCAAAACTCGTACGAACCATATCGTGTCAGGAACGCTGTCTTTGGCACATCCTCCTCCCGAATCCTCAACCGGTGATAACCGAAACGCAAATCAATCTTCGAAAAGAATGAAGCATCCCTCAACTGATTGAACATATCATTAATACGAGGCAACGGATACTTATTCCGAATCGTTACCTTGTTCAACTCTCGATAATCGACGCACAATCGAAGTGAGCCATCCCTTTTCGTCACAAAGAGCACTGGAGCTCCCCAAGGTGAGGTACTCCTACGGATAAAACCTTGGCCCAACAGCTGCTGAATCTTCTCCCTAAGCTCCCTCATCTCTAAGGGTGCCATACGGTACGGGGCCTTGGCAATCGGTCTCGTGCCCGGCGATAACTCTATGCAAAACTCTATCTCACGAGCTGGAGGTAAACCAGGAACCTCAGCAAAGATGTCCGCGAACTCCCTCACTGTAGGGATCGTATCCAAAGAAACGGACACCACATCAGGAGAATCCTCCTCGATGTAAAACAGATGTGTGCTGGCTCCACCCTCTAGACCAGGTAATGCGATTAGGTACATCTCCTGACTAGGAATGGCAAATGTGATTGCACTCCCACGACAGTCAATCTGGGCATGATATGAATACAACCAATCAAAACCTATAATCACGTCGTAGGCACACATCTCAATCAAAATAAGGTCTACAGAGAAGTGAAGCCTCCCGATATCAATCGCGACCCCTCTACAAACGTGGCGAAGGTCCGTACCACTCAAAGGTGTACTCACATGGGCAACTATCGCCTCTGCAACGTCTATCATCCCTGATGTCCTAGCAAACTCATAACTGGAGAACGAGTGTGATGCACCAGTGTCAAAAAGTACTCTCGCATGAGAACTATAAACATAAAACGTACCCTGAATCGCCGATCGTCGCACATGCGGCTGAAAAGGCTGAACGTCATATACACGCCCATGGTACAACTGTGGCTGAATTGGTGTTGTTGCTGCCATTAGCAATGCCGAAAATGATGGTGGTGGTGGTGGTGGTGGGAGTACCTGCTGCTGTGCTCTATCTCCCTGTGCCTATCCTCAGGGACAAGCCCTCCTCATATGTCCAGTCTCTCCGCACTGGAAGCATATAATAGGACCCCCATCTCGTGCTTGCTTCACCAAAGCTCCGATGATAGGCCTATTGGCCCGGTGTTGATCTCTCACACCCTGACCCCGTTGGCCCAGCTGTCCCTGGCCCTACTGCGGGTGACCCTGACCTGGAATGGTCTGAACCGGATTGGCCTGAATGGCCTGACCCTGCTGGCCCTGGGCCTGCTGCCCATGGTGACGGCCTCTGTACCGCTTGGTCTGATGGCCTCCTGACTGTTGGCCCCCCTGTGGGCCCTGTTGGCCTGCAACTACAACCTCATGGGGCCTACCCTGCTGGCCTATCACCCCTTGTTTTCCCACCACATGCTCAGAACGATCATTGCAGTGATGCAATGCTGCATTCACCGCTACCTCATAACAGTCGAACGACGAATTCGCCAGAAGGAACCCCCGAATTGGCCAAGATAGCCCCTCAACAAACCTCTGAGTCTTCAAAGCATCATCTGCCTGCACCTCGGGAGCAAACTCTACCAATGAGGTAAACTCTCGCTCAGACTCAAAAACTGAACTAGTCTGCTTCAGGGTATCAAACCTTCTCCTCAAAGCCACACGTTGTGCGGGAGGTACAAACTTCGCCTTGAAACGAGCCCAAAAATCAGCAATAGGCATAACATCTCGCTGAGCTGTAGAAGTAATGGACTCCCACCAGCACAACGCCTCCCCAGTCAGACGAAAGGTAGCTAAAATCTGTTTCTGCACCTCTGTGGAGTCAACTAGTCTCAAATGTCTCCATATATCTCGCTTCCACTGAAGCGCCTCCAACGGACCCACGTCACCGGCGAACGAAGGCGGACGTCTCTTCTCAAACCCATTTACAAAAGATGCCCAAGTGGGTTGCACAACTACTGGCACCTGTGGCTCCGGCTCAGCCACTGCAGGTGGTGCGATGACAACATGTGGTACTGGTGCGGACGCGGGATGCGCCGAAAGTGTTGCTGCTACTGCTGTAGCTACAACCTGTGCTATAGCCATCAAATCGGCATGGGACAAACCTCCTACCGTCCCCTGTGCGAGTGGGGGCGGCTGCTCCTGAGCCCCCGCCCGTCCTGTTGCTCCTGCTAGTTTATCGTTGCGTCTCCTCATCTAAAGAGAGTAAACACAGAGTATGAGAACTATAAGGAAAAGTTCAAAACATATATCACATATATAATTGGGTGCAACAGTTTAAAGTGTTGGAAATATCATGCGAAAAGTCCTAACTCCCGATAAAAGTAAACCTTCGTGCGTGGAGCGTCTTGCAAGCGAAATCCAAACAAGGAACCCCTCTTATACACTCGGGCACTCATAGTCGGTCGTGTCGGATCAGTGGCTCGATTTTTTTTTTCGAAGTCATAGAATACAAAGCCTAGTTGTAAGGCTCAAAGTATCAAAGAAACGATGCGCGGAAAACGTAACGGACGCCCTCAGATCCCTAAAGGCTCTAAAATCGTGCTCTGGTACCAACTGTGACAACCCTGTTTTTTATATCTAATTCGGTTAGCTACTCCCGATTAAATTAAAGCGGAGCGTCAATATGTTGGCATTAGAAACATAATTTAAATGAACGCACTAAAGTAAATATGTACACTCCCATACGTGTAACCAAATCACATCATAGAAAGTATAGGATCCACAAATAATATCATACTGAATATAAAATGCCCAAACATACGGGCCCAAAGATAAACTAGGTAAAGAGTGTAATGTAAACCTCTCAACACTATTAAATCCCTAACAATGGGAAATCTCTGATACCACACTCTAAGGAAGAGTGACAAAATAGGATAAGGACCAACGTCCACCACTACAAGATCCTAAGAATAGATGCGAGGTCATCCAGCTCCACGATCTACTGTCCAACGGGGCGAGGACCTGTAATATACATACATAGGAGAGGAGCAAGAAGCAAGATAGACGAACGTTAAAGCAAGAAAACAAGCTATAAGATTATAAGATGTACTTATAATGAAAGCACACTAGTCATTACTCATCTCCAGTAATTAAATTGTTCAATTACCCAACCAATGTTCCTATGTCGGGACTACCCAACCCAAACTAGAGTAACGTGTAGTCTCATATCGTATATTGATTAATCATTATTAATCTCATTTCAGTATTTAACGTATCAAAATATTTCCTTCAAGTATAATATCAAATGCATTGATTCGGGATATTATTTTAAGACACAAGCATAATATCTCACACAAGTCATATCGGGTCACTATTGCTACCCGGGGGAACAAGTCGTAACACTAGGCCTACACACGAATATTTTTCAATATTACGTGGCAAGGGAAATCATACTAAGTCCTAAATCACATGGCATTTCAAGGTCTTTCTATCTGACCCGCATTACAACCATGTGTCCGGTTCCGCTGGTTTATCTCCGACACGGCACTCGAGCGGAACCTAACCGGATCAATCACAAAAAATCGCATTCAACACGTGCCTACGTCGACCGGAGGACTAGTCTAGTGTATACTCAACGATATACATGTAAAACAATTTCACACTTATGTATATATACAATCGTGTCAAGTCTCTTACTCGAGTTATACAATAGTCATTATTTATAATATAGCATAATTTACATCATTAATTTACTAATTCAACACCAAATCATTTCAAGGTTATATATCCCTAATAACCTTAAGTATGTGATCAAGTTAGGATATTAGGCACAACACCACAATTATCTTACTAACAACATTAAAAATATTATCACTCTTATTTCAACAACATGCTGCCCAGAATTTAAAATGCAGATTCGAGGCTCTTCCAATTCGTTTTTGGAAAAACTTAAAACTACAAAGTTGTTCGGAACGTGATTTTCTACAAGCATATGGGAGCACGCTACCATAACCGGCCTAAAACAGACCCGAAACTAACATATAATATTCTCCCCTGTTTTTGACAACATTCTGCCCAGAAGTTTTAAAACGCCGATTTGAAGCTTTTCCGATCCGTTTTTGGGAAAACTTAAAACTACAAAGTTGTTCGGAACGTGATTTTCTACAAGGACTCGCGAGCTCGCTACCGTAGCCTACTTAAAACAGATCCGAAATTAAAATATACAGTTCGGACCTCTCACGATAACTTTCTGCGCAGAATTTTAAAACGCATATTTGAGGATTTTCCGATCCGTTTTTGAAAAAACTTAAAACTACAAAGTTGTCCAGAATATGATTTTCTACCGGGAAACGCGGAGAAATATACATTCTCGGAATTAAAATGGCTCAAAACAATTTTTTAATATGACGATTTACTCAATTTCATAGATTTCTCAAATTCAAGAGTTTGTTCAACAATTCAATCCCTATAATGATGTTATTGCATTTGAATCTACATGGAGGATGATCCTAATACATTGCATATCATTTTTAACATTAATTTCATATTAATTTAGGGATCCAAATACATGTTCGTGTGAAATTTCATTATAGATACATAATATACACATATAGATTATTAACTTGCCTTGGATTGTATGGAGAAATTGAAATCCTCTTAGCTTCTTCTCTTCTTACTCTCTCTCTCTCTAACAAACCCTAGCCCCCATTTCAAATGAAATAATGAAGACTTCTTCTCTTCCTTTCTATTTATACCTAGGGTTAGTTTATTTACAAAAATGCCATTGCGCCAAATTTAACCCTCTAGATCCTTTTACGCGCTAATTCGCTTCTAATATTTAAGTCGCACATTCGTATCTCAATTAATTCATTTTAAATTTTCATTTCCAAACATTTCGAATATATATACTGCCATAGTTATTTTTTTCTTCAATTAGTTCAATTTTAATTCAATAAAAAATGCGGGGTATTACAATTATACTCCAACTTAAATATGAATCATAACCGTCGTTTTACATATAACGACGCAATATATCACAATATTATGCTATTTACCTTCTCATACGGTAAATAGACAAGACATAGTAAATATTATCCCTTAATATCACGGGAAAATAATATTTACGTCAACTTCCCCTATTTTATAAGATTAGCCCATCGGGCAAAATAATATAAAATAGCCGCTCAAAAACCTGGGTTGTTACAATATATATATATATATATGTGTGTGTGTGTGTGTGTGTGTGTGTGTGTGTGTGTGCACGGGGAAGGGCTCCGAAATGAAATTTATCCTTTGTGAGTAAGTCACCGTCTATTATGGACTTAAAAGAAATACGTGGTCCAAAGGCCTAGAAGAAAAATATGGCATTAAAAGAAAAATAATTTGCCAAGGCCTATTTTGTTTAGTTGATATAGTCATTCCATAATTAATATGCTTATTTTGAGGAGCTTTGGATGGTATATCAACGGTTTTGCACAATGTCCGTTTATCCTATTTGCGTTTTGATTGCCATGACTCTATTGGTTTGTAGAATCATCAAAATTCTTGGCATGTTCATTGTGTATGTTTGTTCATTGAGTTCAATTTATATTGTCACATGAGGTTATATCTAAATGTGATAAATTTTTGCAATCAAATGATAACTCCTTGAACATGTTTTAAGTGATTGGTTCGAAATTTAATTATTACTAGTTTACACCCCTACACTTCCGTTTACCACATGTATTTGGGCACATTTTTGCCATACGAGTGTGAAAAGCTTAATGTATTTTGTGTCATGTGTGGTGTTTATTCCTATATATATATGTGCTTGTGCGTTAGTGATATTCTTTATGTCTACATATATATGGTGATTTTTTTTAGTCTTTGCCATTTTAGCTAGTCCTCCTATGCTTTGATTCATAATTGGTATCTAGTTGGTTGCAAAATGTTTGTTTTATATCACGTGCTTAGTCTCTTATGTTTCAAATTGATATCGTTTTTGTTCGCATCATAGTTAGCATTCATTATTCTTACTTGGATTAGTTATTGTCTATTGTTGTTCATATGCTTTCATGTATTTAACACTTTATGCATCTTCGCTGGACTTGTTTTCCCATATTTATATCATTTGTGTAGTTTTTAGGGAGAGAATTCATACTTAGTTAAATTGGGGGGGGGGGGGGGAATAAGTATTTTATAAATTTTATCACCATTTGTCTATTCCTGAACAAAAAGGGGGAGAATGATAGGGGGATAAATGGTATATATTCCTATTATTAACGTATCTTAGTTTGGGAGATTTATCTTTGGGGGAACTTCTTTCTAAGTATGTCAATGTTAGATAAAAAGGGGATAATTAATTTAGGGTGAGTATTTATTTTACATGCATTTAATATTGTTGATATTCCATATGCGTTTGATAGTTTGCTAAAGTGTGCAGGAATTTTTCGAAGTGGAAACTTTCATTGGCAAAGCTATTTATTCTAAGTGGTGCCCTTGAGTCAAGCTTCTTATTTTTTTTTTGGTGGGAAGTTTTTGAGTCTAGTAGAGCTTGACGGACCTTTAAGAATTTTGTTTTGGTTTTGTCCCGGAATAGCCAAAGGGGGAGATTTGTAAGGACACAAGTCTCTAATTGAGTCTTATGTAGCGTTGGCTCAATTCCGGACAAAAACATTTGAGTTATAAGATAGTGTTCTTGTGTATCCTTCAAGCCTATGACATGTTAAAGTTGAAGACGTTGCGGCCTATTTTTGAAGAGAACATCATTGTCGAGTTTCAGTTCCACATTTCACGTCATCAACATCATATTTCAAGTCTCCAAAGGTATAAATGCTTTTCTATATTTGTAGGAGACTTGGAATATTTTTTTAAGGGTGTAGTTTTATTTAAAATCATTTTTTATGTCAAAACCTAATTTATAACTTGGTATAAATTTTACATTTTCTGGAATTAATTTTATAATCGTATACTTAGTTTTTTGGACTTAATCGTGGATTTCCTCTTTTTGACATTTCGTTCGAAATTTTCATTCGAACGAGAATGTCGTTCAAACGAGAATGTCATTCAAACGAGAATTTTGTTTGAACGAGTTTCCCATTTTGGCCACTGACTTTTCGTTAGAAAAGTCGTTCGAACGAAATGTCGTTCGAACGAAAATCTCGTTCGAACGAGATTTCTGGGATGGAACAGTTTTGGTAGTTTTATCCCATTTTCCCACTCTTTTGTCCCACTTCTTTTTGACAGTTTAAATCTTACTCGGGACAGAATTTTCAAAAGACATTGGTACCTTCCTTGAAATCTCTTTTGAGAGAAAATACACCAACCAAAGTTCCATGTTTCATATATTAAATTTCAATAGAAAATGTTCTTCAAACACATGTTTATACACCTATTGTTTTGATTAGTTTATTCCAAGTACCACATATATATCTTGCTTGGAACGTTTGGCATCGGGTTAATTCTCATCCCATAAAAGAGTTGTTTTGGTTCTTCTCTATTTCAAAAATGAGAAAAGTTTGTTGCGGCGTTCCCACTTGAAGAAAGGCTTCAGGTGCGGTTGACGATCGTCCTAAGACCTCATTGGTGGATTCCAAGGTTCCGGTGGAGTTTTGGGATTGTCGACTAAGCGGATGTTGGTACAAGAAGACGCGTTAGGGGCCTGAAGTAGTCAAGTTGAGTTGAGTAATTCATTTTTCTTGTACTTGTAAAAATTCCGTACTTAGTGGACTTAAGGCTAGGGTCGTCTGAGATTTTTTCCATTTGAGTTTTCCTCGTACATCGGCGCGTCGTGTGATATTTTTTATTTATCTTGCTTAAATCACCTTAGAATGCATGCATAGGTTAACAAGATAAAATTGGTTTAATTATCACACTTGTCCATTTTTTGTGCTAAAATTAAATTGGGTGCAATTTAAGTTGATTTAACTCAAGTCATATATTTAATTTGGTTTGGCCTAATTTTGTAATATTGAAAATATTGTGTAGGCAAATTTTAGGACTTGTGTTAAATTAATTTCAGGCTAAAAGTAACTTTCTCATATTTTACTTTAAGTGTTAATTTTTGTTTTTGAGAAAAAACTAAAATTTGGTTTGAGTGAATTTTGTGTGTGTGTGTGTGTGTGTGTGTGTGTGTGTTCACCATAATTCACTTATTTAGGTTTGATTTTAATTTTGTTTTTGGTAATTAAAATTTGTGTTTAATTTAATTTTTCATCTTTTTAAAGAAAAGACAATCATATAAATTTTGGAAAATTAAATTGTTGTTAGTAACCATCTTTATTCCGCATTTTTAGGAAATTAAAGCAAAAGATTTTAAAATTGGGGGCCCTATCAAGCGTTTCTCACTTAAGTAGAAATGACTAATTCTGAGGTTCAAAGCCAATTATGAGGGCTTAAGTAGAGATGGTCAATTCTAAGGGTCAAAGTCAATTTTGAGGACTTTATGTAGAGATGACCAATTGTGAGGGTTGAGGCCAATTCCGAGGGCTTTAAGTAGAGATGACCAATTTTGAGGGTCCAAGCCAATTCTGAGGGCTTAAGTAGAGATGACCAATTGTGAGGGTCAAAGTCAATTGCTGGAGAGGGATTTCCCTGCGGTGAAAGAGTCACCTGCACGCTGGACGTTTATTATAATCGGCTCACAAACTCAATACAAAAATCAAAACTGTGATTACACTCTTTTAAGGGTGTATATCGTCCAGCTCGTGTATCTAAAATACACATAGACAAGTTGCTAGAATTATATTGGCTTAATACTTCTAAAATAAAAGTGCAAAGGGTGATTTTGAACATAAAAGAAAAGATAACTAGGCGAGTGTATTTAAACTAGATTAACAAAAGGAATAAAAACTATAGGTTGCGACAGATATCCCTCAACTCGATTTAATTAGTGTAAATGGTTACATGGTTTTACAAATTTAGTAAGATTGAGTCTCATTTCAATAGTTAATTAAATCTAGAGTCTTCACCCCCTAAATTCGCATAAAAGCCTAATATGATTTTGGCATCAACAAATACCCGAAAATTGTACACGTAAGGTCGTAAATACGGAGCATACATGATATACCCCATTAAATCTCCTAAGTGTAATAACAAGGACAACCCAATCGAATTAAATGAATAAAATCCATCACCAAAGCAAAGCAACTAAATCAACCCAAGGTGAGTTCAATCAAACACAACCTAATTTAAGTTAGCCACTAAGCATAATGAAATATAGAAATTAAAGAAACTAATTAATTGAAGCAAAGAATAAATAAATAAACTACAATAATTAAATAGGCAAAAAATAAATAATAAGCATGAAAATAAAGGAACAGAGTAGAAATAAGTAAGGAAGAAGATGAATAGTAACTAGAAACTTACATTAATGGGTGTTAACCAAAGAAATGGAGGGGAGGGGAAAAACTCCACAAAAATCCCTAAATGATCTCTAACCCTAGATACTAAAAAGAAAAGAAGATAAAAATACAAGATATCCTTTACAAATAAAAAAAGTCTTCCTTTTATACTAAGATACCAAAAAAATAATAAAAGAAAAGGGAAAAGAAAAGTAAAACAAAGGCACACAGATCTCGGCCAAACAAAAGGGAAACAACGCCGAAAATTAAACATGGTCGGTCGATCGCGGGGCATGGTCGGTCGACCGATGGGAGGGATTCAAACCTACTTCTTTAGTTTAAAGGCAAAAATACAATCATTGGTCGACTGGTGGGAAGGGCCGGTTGACCGCCGATGCTGGACCTACTCAAAATCATATGGTTTTGCTGCTATGTTCTTGATGCCGAGATTTGCTACTTGTTTTTTATTATCACACAAGACCCGCTCCTATTTTCTTTTGGGCAAAGACCCACTACAATTTCCATTGGTCGAAACCTACAACTATCATCCAAGACCTGTTGCTGATTTGGGGCAAGGACACAAACGACAATTCATTATTTGTTATATATTTTATTAATTCTCTTATAATTCTTCCTCTGCTCAAAGGCCTATACAATATTCGTTTGGATTCTAATTTGCGCACTATTTGAGGACAAGCAAAGCTTGACCCAAGAGATTCAACTTTCGTGAAGATTTTGGGCAAAAATCCCAAAGTGTGAAATGATTGATTTGCCTCTGAACATGTGAATGTCGACGGGACTTTATCGGAATACAACCAAACCTCACACTGAGCACCGTAACACCTACAAAAGATCAATAATACCTCAAATAGCATATTAACATATAAAACGGAGGTTGTCTGGTTATCGAGAATAATTACAGGAATTAAAGTACCCGAGGGAGCTAAAAGGCATAAGTATAAAGGGTAATAAGTGCCATGATTCGGGACGAATCATACCCCTTAACTTACGCATTGCTAATCCATAGCAATGAAAGTCAAAGCAAGACGAACTATAAGAAAACCACAAGACATGAAATCTATACAAAAGCGATAAAAGCCATTTTCGTAGGCGAACGATTGCATTTAGCGTATGCAATAAGCCATTAAACCCCTCGATTACCCTAGTTGACGACTGTCATCTTGTGAGGATGTTCAGGGATGAAACCCACCAACATCATATGGTTTCCTCAAAATGTATGCCCAATCGCATGCGATAAGCCCAACAATAACGAAAAATATTTCTAACACGTTATTAACAAAGTGAATGAATTCACACAAAAATTCGTAGTTTTCAACATTACAAAACGAACTTCATAGAATTAAAACTTCAAAATGTGAGAGGGGAGCGAGCACATGCAAAGTATGATTTGACAAAAACTTAAATAAATCGGTAAATAAACATTAAAGCATGCATATAAGTCAATCCTCACCGGGCATTACGCTCAACAAATGAAATCACTATGAATGGGAGGTAATACATGGGACATGCGGGCATAAAGAGTAAATGTAAATGAAATGTAGGCCGCACACATGTCGAAAATGAAGAAAGCTATATATATAATAAAAACTGTAATCTCAATTAAAGATGCCGTCATTAAAGGAGGCGAGATGCGTTTTCATAGATTATCAAAACTATTTAAACTTTTAAATTGAATTCACCCTAGGATCATATAGGACTTTATAGGGTTACAATGTAGGTTAGGCTCGGGTTATGAAACGAAAGAAATTTGTATGGATTCAAAGTGTTCGGAGATAACAAACTCGGGATAATGGGAAATTACGGTCAATTTCAAAATTGGAAAAATAACTTGCATAACAAGCATAAAATATAACAACGGGGAGAGTAAACAAAGCTTACTGAACACTATACACAACATATACAAAATTCTCTTTCTTTTCTTTTCTTTTCTTTTCTTTTTTTTTCTCACTTTTTCTTTTGTTTTTTACTCTCGCGTTTCAATTGCAACCACATAGCGCGAACATCATTCAATCCCAAGTACCATTCCAAAAAAATTTATGGAAAGTGATGTGAATGGATTATAATTCCAATGCGGATTTGGGGTTATGAAACGAAGGGATATATTTAGGCCTAAAGGGGTTGATAAGGGAAAATACTAAAGGTGGGGTCAAGGACAATATGGGTGATATAACAAGAATGGCCTATGATCATTTCCTAAAGATTACACAATTATCGAGTCAAAATAAACTTTGAAAATCATGCTCAGCTACCACATTTCAAGATATAAACTCAATCAATGAACGATCAATGAAAGAATAGTGAGATTACCGACGACGGTAACGTTTTCAAAGAGGAAAGATAAGTGTATAACACTCACAAATGAAGAAAAGCCCGAATCTCACTAGTTGTAAGTATATACAATGCAACAAAAGATTACCGAGTTATAAAAATCTTAAACCAAATCAATAAAGCATGAAAAGTGCATGTGCTCATGGGATTAAACTTTAATTCATAAAGTTATTCATAATATCAATAATTTAAGACAAAATTCTAATAACTTCTAAAATCGAGAACAAACATCATTGAGTTGTCTATTAGATTAGCAAAAAATTAAAATTTATCGTCGAAAACAAAGGCAAAAGGCACAATAAAGGAGAGAAAAAGAAAGAAAATCTTTTTGAAATTTGTAATTTTTTACAAGAAAAACATGATTGGAAATAACATATAATCAAAACAAAGAAACTACTAGTGAATGGATAGAATATCCCACACCCCTTAACTTTAAACCTGACATTGTCCTCAATGTGAATTAAGAACCAAGTTAAAGAGAGGAAAAGAGCAATATTTCTCAAAATGGAGTGATCTCATGAAAGTACAAGTCCAATGATTCTACAAAATATGTTAGTACCAACCATAGCAAAAAGCAACTAACAAAAACTTAACTAACTACACTAAACAATAAGTAAAAATAAAGAAAACAAGAAAAATAAAACAAAACTAACTATTTACAACCTACAATTTTAACTTCTAACTAACTATACACTAGAAGTTGAATTTTTTCAGGGTCCACCTAAAATACGATTTGACTTTGGAGGATCAACGAGAAACCCTCCCTTTCATGCATACCTTTCGAAAGATAGGAATTTCGTTCAAACCACAAAAGGCGTGTGTAAGGCGGAAGAAACGAACCATCACAAATTAAAAATTTTGGAGGGATGATGGGGGATTTGGATTAAATGGGTCATAAGTACACAAGGGGACAGAAAAAATAGAATTTTCTCCCAAATATTTTGCAATTGAAATGGGAGGTGGCGCACATGGAGGCAAAGATGCCTTCATCAAAAGCAACTCGAGCGAGTACTCCTCATTGGTGAAAAGGTTTAACACTTTAAAGTTTGGAACTGATTCATCGGGTACTAGCATCAGTTAGACAATATAGAATAAAGATGGGGACTAAAGAAATTCAAACTCAAGAGTGTAACACCCCGCACTTTTGGGGAAAAAAATTAAATTTCGTAAGTAGGCGTAATTTGGAGATTAAGGGAAATTCTGTGAATAGTAATTTTGGGATTTATGAACATTTGATCATTTTTGGGGTTTGTTTCATTTACTTTTGAGACTAAGTAAAAGAGTTGGAGTATTTTAATTACATGTCGCAGTTGGAGAAAGCGACAACGGTTAATGTTTTAACTGGAAAAGCCAGTTTGAGAGGCATTGGGGTTTAATTAGTATATCATAATTAAGTGACTTGGATGGAGAATTCGAGTGCGCGGATAGTTTTAGAATAGCCGAGATAGTCAGAATAGAGTATCCGGGGGTATTGTTTAGGCCCCGTGAGTTTTGGCGCTAATAGGGACTCGCAACTGAGTAAACCAGTCATTTTTGGGTTTTAAGTGGATAAACCCTTACTCTCTCCTATAAAAGGAAAGGGAGAGAGGGATAAAGGAAGAAAAAGAGAGAAGAGAAGAGAGGAAGGAAGAAAGGGAGAGGAAAAGGGATATTCTGGCCAAACTCCGCAGGATTCGACTCGAGGTCGTCGAATTTTATCCACGAGGCAAGTGTTTACTTACTTTCCTTATTTTTTGCATAAATATCATATCGTAGTTGGTAGTGATAAGCCAAAACTATTTTTGGGATGATTTTTTTTAATCAAAACGGGTTTTCGAAAGTTAAAACGAGTAAACCCCGAATAATTTCTAATTCGAGAAACTTAGGAGTTTATTGAAATAAATTACTGGTTATGGGTTCTAGGATGTTTAAAACCCCTTTTTATATGTGTAGACGTAGTTGATTGAGGTCGGAGGATGTTAGGAGAAGAGATAAAAGCTTAGGGAAGCTTTAATGGCCGAACAGCTTCTCGGAGAATAAGCTGCCCGGAGCCATCGATCGATCGATGGTCCAGGGTCGATCGATCGATGGTTCAGTAATTTTGACAATTTCGGCTAGGGTTGTTTATATGGGATAAATTCCAAATTCAATTAATTTTAGTTTATTTAATTGAGGATATAAAGACTCATTTAGAGGTTTAATAGCTAGCCAATTGAGGAAATTTATAAGGGCTAGGAGGGTGCTAAATTGGTGTGGCACTAAAAGTATATTTCGAGGAAAATAAAGAGTTTAATGGAATTTAAAAGTTTAGAGTTCCTAAATTAGAGTGGGGACCTCTAAGTTTATTTTTGAATGGTATGTAAGCTACGAGTTCAAGGAAAATAAGATCCATGACTCATTTAATTATGGATGTTCGGGACGAGTAACACCCGAGGGAGTATTTTAGCGAGCGATTATAGATAATAATTTTTCACGTAGAAAAGGAAATTGTATGTGGATTGTGAGTTAATCCTAGGAGGCAATTAGGATGGAATTCGGGTTCTAGGCTAAAAATAAGTTGAGGGCGTACTTATTAAATGATTATGAATTGGGATATGTAGAGAGTATATACATCCCTAACGGTGATCGAGGTATATCTATGTAAGAGTATACTTCTAGGATTCGTATTCTAAGTATGAGAATACTTAAATACTTTTGAGATTTGCAATTATAGCCAGGTATACACTCGAGGGGAGATAATTTGTATATATATATATATATATATATATATATATATATATATATATATATATATATATGTGTGTGTGTGTGTGTGTGTGTGTGTGTGTGTGTGTGATTGGTATATGTGTATCTTAGAGGCTGGTTCCACGGCCTTTCCTTTAGCGTAGGGTTGGAACAACCAGATTACATATTTTTTGTAGTGCGATCTAGGGAGGTTGCGCGATGTGGGTGAATCCCCTGGCTTGAGGAGCAGGGTGAGTATTTCCCCGGGTCATCTCGTCCCGCGTTCGAGTGCGATGTGTGTACTACACTTGCAGAGGGAATATGACTGCCCCCACCGTTGTGTGTATTTTACCAAGACCATTGAGTAAGTCTAGCTTGGTACTGTGGTATAGTGTGTAAACCCGGATTCGGGATTGGCAATATGAGACTGCATCCTCGAGTTATAGCTCGGTAGGATGGTTATTATACTTATGTTTGCGATAGGTATAATTATATATTGGATGCCTATAGTATATTGTTTGTATATGAAAATGAGACATCATATAGTAAACTTATGTATATAAAGTGAAAAGCCTAATAAGGTGTATTTTCCCCTTTCGGTAGTTTTATCTTCGGATTTATATGAATATGAATCAGAGTTCTAGTAAGAACTATATATATATATATATATATATATGTCTTGTATTGAGGGCCTAACGGATCTCGACGATTACACTGCCAAGTAGTAGTGTATCGGGGGGTTCCTTGTTTGGATTTCGCATCGCGAGACACCCCACGCACGAACGTAATGCAGTGTTGAGAATGGAAAGAAGTTTAGCCCTCAGTACTCGGGTTTTTCGAGGTTTCTAGAGGGCAAGCGTGATAGATTAGTTAGGTGGGGTAGCTTAACTAGGATGTCTTAAATGGATGCATTAGGTGTGCACTGTTAGAGGAGGGGTATCTCATGGGAGTACGATACCAACTTAACTATGAGGTAAAGCATATTTTTAAAATATGGCATTTATGCACTTGCAAAATATTTTTACGACTCGGGCTCGGACCCGTTTATCTATTTTCCCTCCTGTTATATATATATATATATATATATATATATATATATATATATGTGTGTGTGTGTGTGTGTGTGTGTGTGTGTGTGTATTATAGGTGTCCAGACTCAGGGACGCCTGGATGACGATTTCTTTGAGTCAGACGTCTGCTGTAGCAGCTGTGGATGCATGCAGGTATACTATAGACGCTTCCATCCTTGTATTCTAGATAGGAGATATGTATAAACATTCAGGCTAATCACCCAATTTCATTTAGTTATTCTTTTACCGCCTTTTAGTGCGGCCATATTATTTGGTAGTATGATGTTAAACCGAGTGTTCGGTGATTTTATTTCGTTTCAGTTCTTCTTATAAATTATTGTGGATGTCTTAATTCGAATGGTCTGTTTAAAAAGATTAGTTAAATAAAATTTTGACGCCAACCTAATAGGTTATTAGTAATTAATTTGGTTTTCGACAGTAATGCTAAAAATGAACCATATGTGACTCCTATTTTAATTTGGTATAGGAGTGATCGCCCGGTATCCTATTAGGCGGGTTGTCACAGATGGTATCAGAGCATCAGGTTCGAGTGTCCTTAGGAATCTATGCGGATGTACTACGCTTTCAGCGTTGCTCTCGATTTGATATAGAGCCTTAGGATTAGTATTGGTTATTCCTCTTGTGATATTTCATCCTCCTGTCATATTATAAGATTATAGTAATCTTTTGCGCGCTTGTTTGAGGTTCGTGTGCTGATCATGGAAGGGCGACCACAGAAGGCCGCGATGAGGACCGCAGCAGAGGTCACTCCATTTGTGGCATTATCGAGGATTGTTGCAACATCTACTAAAGTATATTAGTTGTGAGTATATAAGTGCCACTGTAGTAGAGAGTGGTGCTAAAGTTGAGTTGGAAAAAGGTTCGAAAGGTCTTCGATAAGGACCATCTGGTTCGTATCAAATTATGCATTTAATTACCCTCAAACTTAGGCTTTTTAGCCCCCTCGGGTACTTTAATGCCTATAATTATGCTCGTTAATCAGACAACCTCCATTTTATATGCTAAAATATTATTTGAGGTATAATTGAGCTATTATAGGTATTAAAGTGCTTAGTATGAAGGTTGGACACATTCCGACTATGTTTCGTCACGATTCGCACATTCGGGGGCATTTTGATAATTTTACACTTCAGGATTTTTATCCGAAGTCTTCACAGAAGTTGTAGCCCTTGGGCCAAGCTTCGCGTGGCCGTGAACGGTGCTCAAATCGAACTCCGAACGAAGAAAACACGGACCTTTAATCGGAAAGAATAATAAGAGATTCATTAACAATTCTATTAATTCCCCTTATATCCTTCTTCTCTTTTATTAACAAATTCATTAATTACATCAATGTCCCAAAATCGTTTTTGTAGGAAATAAAATGGTGATTTTGGTTTTTATCTCGGGTTTTGCTCGAGTTTTGGGTTCGTCCCAAATTGATGACTTTGGTATGAAATTGGAGCTCGATTTTGGTTCACACGCGCAAATGGGTCTCTTTGACCATTTTTTGGAGCTTAGGTTTTGGCCATTAATGGCTATGGAGGTTTGGAGCTTGGAAGTGGGTTTTGCAATTTTTACATGGAGTTTGCATTTTGATCTCGGTTTGGGCACATATTCGCAGTTTGGATTTGGTGACTTGGGCTACCATGGGAGTTGGGCAATTTCTGTTGCTGGTCTCGGCTATACCCATATATGTTTTTTTTTGCTTTGCGCATTTTTTGACATCTACCGATCGACCGGCGGACAACTCGCGATCGACCGGGAATTGGATTTTTGTTGTGGGGTTTAAACAGTGTGACTCCTCCATTTTCGTGATCGACCGGTCACCACCCCCGGTCAATCGGTACCCTGTTTTGTGCGATACCTGTTACTTCTCCTTTCCTTTTTTCTATTTATTTTTCTTTTATTTTAATTGTTACTTAAACCTTTTTCTTTTCTTTTCTTTTCTTTTATCTTTTCTTTTCTTTTCTTTTATCTTTTCTTTTCTTTATTTTTTGCAACTTAGTATAAAAGGAAGACTTGTCTCATTTTTGTAGATATCTTGTAATTTAATTAGTTTTTAGGTTAGAAATTGAGAGCTTCTCTCTCTTATGTCTTTTTTCCCATTTCTTGGTTTGTAAAGCACTATTCCTTCTCCTCCATTAATGTAAGTTCCAATCTTATTTATGCCTTGTTCCTTTTATTTATTACTTTGTTAATTTCATGCCTAGTTAATTAGTGTAATTTATTTATTTCTTATTTTAATTATTAATTAGTTGTTTAATTTAGGTTAATCATGTTGTGTGAGTAGTTAAATAGGGTTTGGATCGTGTGTCCGTCATTAATGGGCGTCGAGCTCCGAAAATTAGGTTTTGTGTAAAATTATATTTAATTGAGACCTCGCGCATTAAAATGGGATTATTATGCGTTTAACTTTCTTTGTCACGCAACGTTAGTATTTAAAGCGATAATCCAATTTTAAGACGCGTGTCGCCATTTTTTTATTAAATATTTAATCTCGCATCGTTGGCTTAAAGTCCTTCATGTGTGATGTTTATGATTAATTAAAAATGCTCAATTAAATATTTTCGAATCGAAATTCTAATTCCGCGTGTTTAGCCCATGGCGGGTACGCGATCCTAACCCTCGTTTTTATTAATTATTGTTTATACTTAACTTCTTATTTTCCCCTTTTATTTACAACCACCCATCACCTTCTACGTTTTTATTCTTGAAATAATAAATCGATTAAAATCTGTCGAACACTCCCTATGGATTTGATACCCGACTTACCGTTATACTTGTATCGAAAGTGCAGTCATAATTTAGGTTTTTGTATTAACGCGGTGAAACGAATACAACGATTAGCTTTTTGATGCGACGCTACTTTTCACCCTTGATCAAAATGGCGTCGTTACCAGGGAGTGTTTTGTTATAAATTGTAATTGTCTTATTATTTCGTAGTATTTTTTTCTTTTGCATTTGTATTCTTTGTTTTAACTTTTTTTGCTGGATTTCTACATTTGAGCGCCAAGAACCGCTTGAATTTTGCCGTGCGCGCATCGTCTTTGTGGAAATAACCATCGCGAGCCTTTGTTGGGGGTAAGCATGTCTTATTCCAATCCTTTCGGTAATCATTATGATAATTCTCAAAATCCCCGTACTCCTATGACTTTTGGTCAATACTTAGAGTCCCAAAAAATTGCTAATTCAAAAATGACTTTGCGCGAGTATTACAAAAGTCAAGCTTTGGAGTACGTATATTTTGGGGATGATGATAACGATTTTGGACCCCTAATTCCTTATAATAGGAATGTTGAAACTAAAAGCTATAGATTTCAAAATTCTTATAATAATGAGTTTGAGTATAGTTCCGATAATAATTTTTAAACTTCTCACTTCCAAGAATCCGCACCTCGGCCTATGAATTTCGGCGAGGGTTTGTTCATGCTTAAGAATGAGAGGTATGAGGATCATTATCGGGAAGAAAATCGTTTGTGGGAACATGAATTGGATTTATTATTTGAATCCTACGACGATTTTTCTTCCGAAACTTTTGAAGTCGAGGGATGTTTTGAACCAAATGAGGATTTTATGCCTACTTTGGAACAAACCATTCTTGACTTGGCCCATGGTTTAATAGAGAATGAAAGTGAGGATGAAATGGATGTAGTATCCATTTGCAATGAAATGATTTCGTCTTTGGATCCCAAAGAAGAATGTTTCATTGTAAATAATCCTATCTCCTTCGAAATTCCAACGTTGAGTGATGATAACTCATCTCTTAAGTTTTAATTTCTTTCCTCCCCCTTTTCATTCTCCATTATCACACCGTCTCAAGTAGCCGATGAATTTGCGCCGAACTTTAAAACGTTCAACCCTTTCACCGACAAGGAGTACTTGCTCGAGTTGCTCTCCATGAAGGCATCTTTGCCTCCATGTGCGCCCCCTCCCATTCCAATTGAAAAATATTTGGGATAAAATTCATTTTTTTTAGTCCCCTTGTGTATTTGTCACCCGTCCAATCCAAATCCCCCATCCTCCCTCCCAAATTTTTAATTGGGGATGGTTTCCCTTTTCCGACACCCACATGCCTTTCGTTGTTTGAACGGAATTCCTATATTCTGGGAGGCATGCATGAAAGGGAGGGTCCACTGTTGATCCTCCAAAGTCAAATTATATTTTGGGTGGACCCTAAAAAATTTAGACTTCTAGTGTATAGTTAGTTAGGAGTCTAAATGGTAGGTTGTACATAGTTAGCTTTTTATTATTTCTTTCTTTTTACTTTTTCTTTCCTTTTAGTTTAATCTAGTGTATTTAGTTAAACTTTTTGTTATTGATTTTTTTTATGCCTTGGTACTAACATATTTTGTAGAATCATTGGGCTTGAACTTTCCGGAGATCGCTCCATTTTGGGTAATATCGCTTTTTTCCTTCTTTAACTTGGCTCTTAATTAACATTGAGGACAATGTCGGGTTTTAAGTTAGGGGGTGTGGGATATTCTATCCATTCATTGGTAGTGTCCATGATTTTGATTATATGTTATTTTCAAGCATGCTTTTCTTGAAAAAATCAAAAAGTTCAAAAAGAGTTTCTTTCTTTTTTCTCTTTCTTGGGCTTTTTGCCTTAATTTCCTATGATAAATTTAATAATTTCCCTATCCAATTGCTAACTCAATGATGTATTTTCTATTTTTTTCATGTTATTAAACTTTAATCCTCACATTATTCAATATTGGGAATAAATGCATGAATTAAACCATGAAAACCCATGAGCATATTTTCTAAAATCATTCGGTAGGACAATCACTACACCAAATCCTGTGAATGGTCACACCAAGTGGGTCACGGCCTAAGTCCGCGACCATCTAGTCGCGGACTTAGGCCGTGACCCACTCAATATTTGGCGTGACCAATTTTATTACCACATTAAATTATCCATGCTCTGGAAATGGTCACGGACTAAATCCCTGACCATAGAGGGTCACGACCCGAGTCCCTGACCAGGTCGTGACCAGTTTGGCGCCAAAATTCCCTCCAAACTGGTCGCGGGTCGGTCACGACCCAAATCCGTGACCAGGTCGTGACCAGTTTGGCGCCAAAAATCCCTCTAAACTGGTCGCGGATGGGTCACGGACTTGGGCCGTGACTAATGGCGCGACGAAGCAGAAAACACACACACATTGAGGGTCACGACTATGGGCCGTGACGATTTGTGGGACTGGGTCATGGCTATGGGCCGTGACCATACATCATTCAAACACCAAGGCTGTTGGAAAAGCGTCACGCATTATGGGTCATGGCCCATAGCCGTGACCATATCGGAATCCCCATTGTTCTGTAAGAAAGTGATGGGTCGCGCGCATGGGTCATGGCTCTTGGTCGTGACCAGTTTGGAATCGCCATTGCCAAAGTCATTAATGGGTCACGGCTCTTGGCCGTGACCAGGTCGAAATCGCTAGAAATCATGCTCATTAATGGGTCGCGCACATCGGGTCAGGGCTCTAGGCCGTGACCATAGTCTGGTCTTAAAAAGAAATATTCCCAGCTTCTCATTTATTACGTCCGACTTCGTTGCTGTTAGGGTTTTTACGATTTCGAGCTCCTGCGATTTCGGTTGGATTTCTATTGGATTTGCATTTGGATTTCAGTTGGATTTGCATTTGGCTAATCGATTTCAGTTGGTATGTATTGATTCATTTGGATTTCGTGATTTCTAACTAAAGCCCTAATTTTTGTGTATGTATGTGTAGATTTATGTTTGTATGTGTGTATGTGTGTGTATGTATAGATTGTATGTATGTGTATGTATAGATTTATGTCAAAAAAAATATTAGGGTTTAGTAAACCTTAAATAGTATGTGTGTGTATGTTTAGATTATGTCAATAAACCCTAGCTTGTATGTGTGTGTATGTATAGATTATGTCAATAAACCCTAGATTGTATATGTGTGTATTTTTTTTAATCAAAATATGCCTGTGTCTTTTTTTTTTTGAGAAAATATAATTAAATGATTTTTTTTGACATATGAGTCGCAAACACGTGTACACATTACTATAGTGAGATATTGTTGGCTTGGTTGTTGGATACTATGTTGAATTTATTGAATTGATACTAGTGTCGATAAATGTATATGTTATTAAATTTGTTGGGTGTGCTCTTGATTTGCCTATGAAAAAGTATATCACATATGCTTGTCTTGTTTATGTGTATATGTATGTTTAAACTCTCATAACTTTCAAACCTAAACCTTAATAGCAGGACTCGTATTCATGCCCTCGTATACTTTTCTCAGGAAAAATGAGGCACGGTGATAAATACTGTCAACAAGAGTGGGACAGGTTGCAATTAGACCGCACACATAACTCTTTTATTAGCGTGCGTCATATAGAGGGTACTCCTATTTATCGGTACGGAAATAAAAAGATCGAACAATTTAACTACCTTATAAATCATGGATTTGATATCCAGCAAGATTACTTATTCGATCGTATTCTATTTTCTCTACCAGAAAACTGGGATGACGTTATACAAAATATATTTCACACACATAATCCCGACATAGCCCTGACCTTGGTTACGTTGTTGGAGAAGGCGGAAAAAAAAATCCACCTGTTATGGATACAACTGCGTACAGAGAGCATTGACATAGACTGTGATGTCTCGCGCCACATGCACGTAAAATTGAATCTTGCCAACAAGTTGAGAAATAGGGGATTCCGAGTTCATGTCTCTGACATCTACACATCAATCATAGATACCCTTCCTTCTAGTTGGCCACGTGCAAAAATTCATAGGTTCTTAAAAACTAATACCGAATGGATGGAGATCAGACACATTGAACTTATTCTAAAGTATTACTTTGAAAAGGTATCTATCTATCTATATATATATAACTAATTAAGCTTGATTAATTAGTTATAATTTCATATTATTATAATTATTTAGTCACTTATATTTTTTAATTTTTGTAGATAATGTCGAGAGGAAACAACCCTATGGTACCAAGTGCCGATGTGACACCACAACGAGGTTCACCATCTCGTGCAGAACCCGAATTCTCAACACCAATGGCTGAGCAATTCACAACTCCACCAATGGTTCACTCCTCACCAAGTTCAACCCCAAGTGCTCCTACGCCCCAATCCAGCACTCCCGTTGCTTTAACGCCCCAATCCAACACTCATGATGCCTCCCGCTCAAATGAAAAGAAGCCTATTGGCTTCTCCATTCTCGGGAATAACCCGACGGGTGATAGGAATGACGTGCTGAACTTAAAAGCCCGGTGTTTGTCGCTGGGAAAAATGAACGTGGGAGTCGGTGGACCAGACAATTGGAACCTTGTTGATCAAGCTATCAAAGATGACATATATGACCAACTTTGCAAGCATTTCTCATTTCCTGACCATTCCAAGAATAAGGTTCTATCTCGGGTTGCTGAAGGATTGAGGACATACAGGAGAAACCTTCGGAAGAAACATTTCCCGAAAGAGGCAGCGAGCTCCGATATTTTGGCTTTGAAAGAGAAAGTGCCTCCCAATATTGAAATGCCGGTGGACCAGTGGAATAAGTTTTTGGAGAATGAGGCGAAGGAAAACAAGTTGGTCCAGAGGGAGCAAAAAAAAAAAATAGGGCACAAAAAACTGATATCCATAGGCTGGGATCCAAATCATATGAGGATTTGAAGAATGAATGGGAGAGTAGGACAAAATATGGTCCAAATGCCGGTAAAAACCCAAATCGGTCCAACTTATTCCTTCATGCTCGACGGGACAAAGATAATAAATTCCCACTGCACTTGGCTAAGACACTGGAATCAATAGAGGCCATCAGCAGTCAATCAGATTCGAGCCCTACTGATGACTTTGACCTTGAAAATGATGCCCTGACTAAGACCTTTGGAAAGGACAAAAGGGGGAGGACGAGAGGTGTTGGCTCACATATGCCAAAAACAAAACTTCAACACATTGCACCTCTTGTGGACGAGCTTTCTTCGGTCAAGAATTGTATCTCATCCCAAAAGGAGCACCAGTTGAAGACCGATGGAGATGTCCATGAGATTAAAAATTCCCTGGGATTATTGACAAATCAAATTGGGAAACTTGTGAATCTTATTGAAAGTTATAGGCCCCCAATGCCTCCTCAAGGTTTCACACATCCTTCCCCTCCAACATTCCCCTCTCAAATGCCTCATCCTCCAACATTCCCCTCCCCTGGACCTCCGCCAATCACGGGGCTCGGATCATCGTCAACAACGCACGGTGACTATGGCGAAGAGTACTATATCAAGGACATGAGCAATTCGAGGTTTGTTAGCGTGTGCATACTCATCTCCAGGGTTCCTGGAACTCTAGTACATCACCGACCTTTGGAGAAGGGTGAGGCTAAAATAATGGTCGATGAAATATACAACGGCTGCGGAGATGTACCTGTGTACGTTAACAACGGGGATGGGATGGAATTGAGGAGTTATGCAAAATCTTTTATTACTTGGCCACTTTATCTGTTGGCCAAGATTTAATAATATTTTCTTTCGTTTCAGTTGTAATAATTTTTTTTTGTTTTAGTTGTAAGAATATTGTTTTTGCTTCAGTTGGAATGATATTTTTTTTGTTTCAGTTGTAAGAATATTGGTTTTGTTTTGTTTGGAATGATATTTTTTTTGTTTCAGTCGTAAGAATAATCTTTCTGTTTCATTTGGAATAATATTTTTTAACCTATTACCACAGGACTGAAATTTGAAGATTATTACATGGATTTCCCACAATACAAAGAGTGGATGGGAGAGACTAACCGGATATCAATTAATCATGTAAAGGGCGTTTATGAATTTGTTAAATATGCTTCCAAAAATCTTAAAAGTGAGAAGATTCCGTGTCCGTGCACTCATTGTATTAACGGAAAATATAAGTCATTGGAAGTTGTTGAGTTGCATTTACTAAAGTGGGGAATCTGTCAAGACTATATAATATGGACATACCATGGTGAAAAAGTTGTACCTTATGTTCCAGAAGAATTATCGGGAGCCGACCGTGTATCGGAACCTCAAGGAGTAGAAGTGGTACATGATTCACCAACACATCGTCCATTGACCGACTTAATTGACGATGCTTACGGACTCCACAACCAACAAAACCACCAACCTATGGATACAAATAATGCGCATTATGACCAAGTAAATGAACAAATTGATGTTGAACTACTAGGAGATCGGGAATACATACGGTTGAAAGCCGATGCGGCTAGACCGTTGTATAAAGATTGCGATGAAGATCACTCGGTATTATATGCAATGATTGGTTTGCATAATTTGAAGAGTCAATTTGGTTTATCTGGAAACAGCGTAACCGGAATTCTTAAGTGGTTAAAGAAATTCTCCCAAAAGAGAACATGTTACCAGACAATTATCCTACCATGAAGAAGAGTTTGAAGGGTTTAGGTTTGAAATACAAATCTATTCATGCTTGCAAGTATGATTGCATATTGTACCGAAATGAGCACGAAGAGAAGGATGAATGTCCTGTATGCAGTGAGCCTAGATATATGGTTTGTGAGAATGGAAATGACAAACATGCAAAAAATCGCAAGTGCTCGCAAGTCCCACAAAAGGTTTTGAAGTATTTTCCACTTGGGCCATGGTTAAAACATTTTTTTACTGTACCGTGGATAGCGGAGGCCATGACATGGCATGCTCGATGCGAGGTGGGTGGGAATTTGATGCGTCATCCGGTTGATTCACTCATCTGGCAAATTTCGAATGCACAACACCATGAATTTGCAAAGGAACCGCGCAACGTTCGTCTTGCAATCTCAACCGATGGGTTTAACCCTTTCGGTAATTTAAGTACTAGTCAGAGTTATTGGCCAGTTCTTATGGCGCCTTTAAGTCTTCCTCCGACGTTATGCATGAGAAAGGAGTTCACATTGTTATCTCTGTTGATACCCGGGCCAAAGGCTCCCAGTGATGATATTGATATATTCTTAGCACCATTAATCGAAGAACTTAAAGAGTTGTGGGATAAAGGCGTGACGGCGTTCGATTCTCATAAGGGTGAAGAGTTCACACTTAAAGCAATGGTGATGTGGGCGATCCACGATCTTCCTGCTTATGGGACCTTGTCCGGTTGTAATGTTCATGGTTATTATGGATGTCCCATATGTGGGGAGGAAACTGAAGCCTGTTGGTTAAAACATAGTGGTAAGTTGAGTTACAGGGCCGACCAGTCACCCTTTTAGGAATGACAAGTTTAACTTTTTGCCTGTCGGTCACGAGCGAAGAACGTCACCTATTCGACTTTCTGGTCAGCAAATTGAGGAGAAGGCGGTGGCTACGACTGCGGGGAATAGGTATTTAGGCAAACACCCCCAGTTTGTAAACCTGAAGCGTAAAGCTAGGGAGGATCCGAACGACCCTAGTAAAGCGAAGCCATGGTCCAGGCGATCAATATTTTTTGATTTGTCGTGTTGGAAAGATCATCGTGTAAGGCATATAATTGATGTGATGCACACAGAGAAGAATGTTGCAGAACATTTGATAGGAACATGTCTGGGTGGATCTCATTCCAAAGATGGCGAGCGTGCCTGCCGAGATCTACAGGATATGAAAATAAAGAAGAGACTGTGGTTAAAAAATGATCCAACGACAGGAAGAATTTCTATCCCCCCGACTGCTTTCACTTTGACTACTAGTGAGAAGAAGATCCTCTTAGACACGTTATTCAACTTGAAGACTCCAACCAGTTATTCTGGTAATTTACGTAGGGTAGTAAACTACCAAGCAAATGACTTGAAACACTGCAAGTCTCACGACTAGCACGTAATCATCCAATTAATCCCGTTTTTATTTCGGCATTGCTTCTCTGAACACAAACATCTCCGTCGGGAAATTATGCAAATCAGTTTGTGTTTTACCCTACTTTGTGCAAAAGTGGTAAACAAAAGACACATTAAAGCTGCGAAATCAACTTTAGCCGAGGCAGTTTGTGTGTTAGAGAAATATTTTCCTCCGTCATTCTTCGATATCAGTATCCACCTGCTTGTGCATTTATGCGATGAAGATTTATTATGTGGTTCCGTGAGGTATCGTTGGATGTATCCTTTTGAGCGCTTGATGAAAACCTTCAAAGATTATGTAAAGAATACACGGTATATTGGAAGGTCAATTACTGAAGAATACGTATCGGTGGAATCGTCGCTATACGCTAGGGAACATATGCCAGAACAAGAGGTGAGGAGGTTTAATCCTCGTGGAGAACGAGTGATAGAGGAACCTGACGAGTTTGAGGACGAATTATCGTTTGGGAACCCTAAAGAGGTGAAACTCACAAACCTACAATACGAGCAAGCAACTCGTCATGTCTTCGAATCGCAAGATGAAGTCCAAGACTGGAGAGAGTGAGTATCTACTAAATTCTTCTTCTTTGATTATATGTATTTCTTATTTTATTATCTAAACTCTATAATTTTTCGGTAGGAAGTACGAGAACGAAATTATCCAAAATCAAAGGAGAAATTGGACGACAACTGACTTTAGGGCATGTGTGTCAAAAGAGGTACTTTTTACATCTTATGTGTGCGGTTATTTATTCATGTGTGGTAAAAACATGCCCTAATACAAATTCATTAATAAATGCAGCTTCTAAAAAGAGGTGATGTCTCTTCCAGACTTGCACGTCTAGCAAAAGGTCCTAGTTTTGGTGCAAAAGAGTTTAAGAAATTCCGCACCAACGGTTTTGATTTCATTTCATATCCATATGAGGAAAAGCTTTTGACGCAAAACAGTGGAATATCAATTTCTGCCTTGACCACCTGTATCGCTAGCAAAAGTGATAAAAATCCAAAGAATACGGTACTAACCTATTATGGGATAATTCAACAAATCCTAGAACTTGATTACTTGGATTTCACAGAAACCGTATTCTATTGTGATTGGGTAAAGGCGGAGGATACAACGAATGCTTGCAAAGTTGATCCCGACTCCAAACTTATTATGGTAGATTTATCAAAGCTGAAGACTAAAGACCGCATAGTCGACGAGCCTTTTATTTGTGCCTTTCAGAATGTAAAGAAGTTATTCTACTCAAAGTGCATAAACGATGGCAATTGGTCTATTGTTGTGCATGCACCAAAGGGTATGACTACTGAAGTAGACGCATAAAAGGCTACAAAAGAGTTCCGGTCAGCTCTTGATGACAACCCTAATTTGAAGGATCTTTTAGTTGATTTAGAGGAAGATTGAGTATCAAAATATTATTTTATCCTCATCAATCTTATTTGTATCCTATTATGATATTGACATTGTATTAGCACTTTACATTAATTTATGAATTTCATCTACTTTTAAATGTAATGTCCCGCTATTGAACATAACTGTTTGCAAAATATTTTTTGGTTCTACCATTTTTTTAATTGAACATAACTGTTTGCAAAAAATTCATTATTTTTTCACTGTCATAGGATACATTGATGTTGGGGTCGAACTACTATCAAACATAATCTGAAATTGCATCGCTGCTGGCATAGAGAAGGTTCTGATTGGCATTGGATGTAACAAAATATCTAGGTAATGGATAGACCTATGATGAACTTTATTTTAAGGTTAAATATGCATTGATTCAATTTTTTTAATTATTTTGGGTTTGGATAACTTTTGAACAAAGAATAGTTAGGGTGAACACTAGAAAAAGAAGTCATTATCCAACGGATTGCCACTTTCTATGTTTAAGGCGCTCCCGGTTTGATTGTACGACGTAAATTTGCAAAAAATTAGACTTAAGCATAAAAACATGCCATCGAATGGTGAAAACGTAAAATAGCCACAAAACAGTCCCATAAGAGTCACGAACACCTCGCACGAGACCAATGTAAATCGCAGGAACTGACCGTGTAGTCACGGCGCTCCCGGTTTGAGTGTATGACGTAAATTTGCAAAAAAATAAACTTAAGCATAAAAACATGCCATCGAAGGGTGAAAACGTAAAACAGGCTTAAAAGGGTCCCGTAAGAGTCATGAACCCCTCGCACGGGACTAATGTGACTCGTAGGAACTGACCGCGTAGTCACGGGGCTCCCGGTTTGAGTGTATGACGTAAATTTGTAAAAAGTTATACTTAAGCATAAAAACATGCCACCGAAGGGTGAAAACGTAAAATAGCCATAAAACGGTCCGGTAAGAGTCACGAACACTTCGTACGGGACTAATGTAACTCATAGAAACCGACCACGTAGTCACGGGGCTCCCGGTTAGAGTGTACGACGTAAATTTGCAAAAAAAATATACTTGAGCATAAAAACATGCCATCGAAGGGTGAAAACGTACAACAAGCACAAAACGGTCCCGTAAGAGTCACGAACACCTCGCACGGGACCAATGTGACTCGTAGGAACCGATCGCGTAGTCACGGCGCTCCCGATTGGAGTGTACGACATTAATTTGCAAAAAATTAGACTTAAGCATAAAAGCATGCCTTAGAAGGGTGAAAACGTAAAAAAGCCACAAAACGGTACCGTAAGAGTCACAAACACCTCGCACGGGACCAATGTTAATAGTAGGAACCAAACGCGTATTCACAAGGATCCCGGTTTGAGTATACGGCGTAAATTTGCAGAAAGTTAGACTTGAGAATAAAAAAGATGCCATCGAAGGGTGAAAACGTAAAACACCCACAAAACGGTCCTGCAAGAGTCACGAACATCTCGTAGGAACCGACCGTGTAGTCACGGCGCTCCCGGCTTGTGTGTGTGCGTGTGTGCATGTTTGTGTGTGTGCGCGTGTGAGTGGGAAAGGGGGGAGGGGATGGGCAGGGGGCGCGTGTGTGCATGTTTGTGTGTGTGCGCGTGTGCAAGTGGGGAAGGGAGGGGCAGGGGGCGCGCGTGTGTGTGTGTGCGTGTGTGTGTTTGTGTGTGAGTGTGTGTGTGTGTGTGTGTGTGTGTGTGAGCGGGGAAGGGGGGAGGGGACGGGGCATGTATGCATATATGTAGTGAGAGTGTGTGCATATATGCATATATGTAGTGAGAGTGTGCGTGTGTGCGTGCGTGTGTTTGTGTGCGCGTGTGAGTGTGTGCATATTGGTGATAAAATCCAAAATAAAATAGAGAGTATACCTGATCTAGGGTTAATCCAAGAGTGGGATCTACAAAACAAACCTCCTGACACTCATATTCGGTCATCTGATCCGTTACGGTTGCCTCTGGTTCCGGTATCACGTAGGACTTTAAATAATTGTCACCTGAAAGAGAAATAACATATCTGCATATATAATTATTAATATGAAACTAATATATATGCAGGGGGAGTAGTAACGGGGCAGGGGGCGGGGTGAGGCAGTACTGCATATATATGCAGTGCATATATATGCAACTGCATATATATGCAGTGGGGGGAAGGCGGGATTGGCGCATCTACAAGTTGAGAGTGTGCTCGGGCAAGTGGGCTAACCAGAACTACTAGTAACGGGATTTGCCTGCAATACGAGTAAGGGGAATGGAACTCTTGTTTGAGAACTTTAGCTACGAACTTAGGTTAGCTAGCTCAGCTTCTCCTATGGCTATTTGGATTAAGGAAGTAGGGTAATGCGCAGACAAAGAAGGCCTAATATAATAATGGTGAGTCGAATCAGGCGTGGCAGCCGTTCGTGCATATATATGCAACTGCTGCATATATATGCAACATATGCTTATATATGCAGATGCCGCTTACAATCGACTTTTGATGAAGGTTTGCCTGCGTATAGAACGCAAGTTCACGTGCCAGGTCATTATTCACGTCCACGTCTTGCTCTTGGTCAATGTTAACAGATAGGTTGTGTATCCAATCCACGTTTTCAGTAGACCATCCTTGTTGTATAGATCTAATAAATATTTATAATGTGCCTACCTCTATTCAATCTGTCCGAAATTTCACCCTTGTTGTGACAAAGAAATCCACATTGACCGGGGGCCTTATCCTCCACATTTGCCTCCATGGGTACATAATATCCCTCCTACCAATAAGCACCGGGGGTATGCTTATTTAAAGTAAAGAAAAGTAATTATTTGTCAATGAATCGAAATACCTGGAAAATAAAACCAAACAATCATGTCAAGTTTGCAATGGGTTTGAAATCCTAAATGTTTTCGAGACTATACAATATCCTAACCATCTACAATAATTAAGGCTCTAAATCAATCAACCGTCCATAACCGCGGGTGAAAACTCGAAAACTCGAAACAACCCTAAACGGCCCCGTGGGTGGCACTAAAACCTCCCACGGGACCAACGTAACTCGTAGGAACTGACCTCGCAGGGGTCTCCCGGTTTGAGAGTAATACGGTAATTTGCATATTTAAAGACTTAGGTTTAAAAACATGACGTTAGAGGGTGAAAACTCGAAACAGCCCCCGAACGGCCCCGTGGGTGGCACCAACACCTCCCACGGGGCCAACGTAACTCGTAGGAACTGACCCCGCAGCCGCGGGTCTCCCGGTTTGAGAGTACGACGGTAATTTGCTTATTTCTAGACTTAGGCTTAAAAACATGACGTTAGAGGGTGAAAACTCGAAACAGCCCCCGAACGGCCCCGTGGGTGGCACCAACACCTCCCACGGGACCAACGTAACTCGTAGGAACTGACCTCGCAGCCGCGGGTCTCCAGGTTTGAGAATACGACCGTAATTTTTGTATTTTTACACTTAAGCAAAACATGGCGTTAGAGGGTGAAAACTCGAAGCAGCCCCCAAACGGCCCCGTTGGTGGTACCAACACCTCCCACGGAACCAACGTAACTCATAGGAACTGACCTCGCAGCCGCGGGTCTCCCGGTTTGAGAGTAATACGGTAATTTGCATATTTAAAGACTTAGGTTTAAAAACATGACGTTAGAGGGTGAAAACTCGAAACAGACCCCAAACGGCCCCGTGGGTGGCACTAACACCTCCCACGGGACCAACGTAACTCATAGGAATTGACCTCGCAGCCGCGGATCTCCCGGTTTGAGAGTAATACGGTAATTTGCATATTTAAAGACTTAGGCTTAAAAACATGACGTTAGAGGGTGAAAACTCGAAACAACCCCCAAACGGCCCCGTGGGTGGCACCAACACCTCCCACGGGACCAACGTAACTCGTAGGAACTGACCCCGCAACCGCGGGTCTCCCGATTTGAGAGTACGAGGGTAATTTGCGTATTTCTACACTTAAGCAAACCATGACGTTAGAGGGTGAAAACTTGAAACAGCCCCCAAACGGCCCCGTGGGTGGCACTAACACCTCCCACGGGACCAACGTAACTCATAGGAACTGACCCCGCAGCCGCGGGACTCCCGGTTTGAGAATACGACCGTAATTTGCGTATTTCTACACTTAAGCAAAACATGACGTTAAAGGGTGAAAACTCGAAACAGCCCCCGAACGGCCCCGTGGGTGGCACAAACACCTCCCACGGGACCAATGTAACTCGTAGGAACTGACCCCGCAGCCGCGGGACTCCCGGTTTGAGAGTACGACGGTAATTTGCTTATTTCTAGACTTAAGCTTAAAAACATGACGTTAGAGGGTGAAAACTCGAAACAGCCCCCGAACGGCCCCGTGGGTGGCACCAACACCTCCCACGGGACCAACGTAACTCGTAGGAACTGACCCCGTAGCCGCAGGAATCCCGGTTTGAGAGTAATACGGTAATTTGTATATTTCAAGACTTAGGCTTAAAAACATGACGTTAAAGGGTGAAAACTCGAAACAGCCCCCGAACGGCCCCGTGGGTGGCACCAACACCTCCCACGGGACCAACGTAACTCGTAGGAACTGACCCCGCAGCCGCGGGTCTCCCGGTTTGAGAATACGACCGTAATTTGCGTATTTCTACACTTAAGCAAAACATGGCGTTAAAGGGTGAAAACTCGAAACAGCCCCCGAACGGCCCCGTGGGTGGCACCAACACCTCCCACGGCACCAACATAACTCATAGGAACTGACCCAGCAGCCGCGGGAATCCCGGTTTGCGAGTAATACGGTAATTTGTTTATTTCAAGACTTAGGCTTAAAAACATGACGTTAAAGGGTGAAAACTCGAAACAGCCCCCGAACGGCCCCGTGGGTGGCACCAACACCTCCCACGGGACCAACGTAACTCGTAGGAACTGACCCCGTAGCCGCGGGACTCCCGGTTTGAGAATACGACCGTAATTTGCGTATTTCTACACTTAAGCAAAACATGGCGTTAAAGGGTGAAAACTCGAAACAGCCCCCGAACGGCCCCGTGGGTGGAACCAACACCTCCCACGGGACCAACATAACTCGTAGGAACTGACCCCGCAGCCTCGGGAATCCCGGTTTGAGAGTAATACGGTAATTTGTATATTTCAAGACTTATGCTTAAAAACATGACGTTAAAGGGTGAAAACTCGAAACAGCCCCTGAACGGCCCCGTGGGTGGCACCAACACCTCCCACGGGACCAACATAACTCGTAAGAACTGACCCCGCAGCCGCGGGTCTCCCGGTTTGCGAGTACGAGGGTAATTTGCGTATTTCTACACTTAAGCAAAACATGACGTTAGAGGGTGAAAACTTGAAACAGCCCCCAAACGGCCCCGTGGGTGGCACTAACACCTCCCACGGGACCAACGTAACTCGTAGGAACTGACCTCGCAGCCGCGGGTCTCCCGATTTGAGAGTAATACGGTAATTTGCATATTTAAAGACTTAGGCTTAAAAACATGACGTTAGAGGGTGAAAACTCGAAACAGCCCCCGAACGGCCCCGTGGGTGGCACCAACACCTCCCACGGGACCAACGTAACTCGTAGGAACTGACCCCGCAGCCGCGGGACTCCCAGTTTGAGAGTATGACGATAATTTTCTTATTTCTAGACTTAGGCTTGAAAACATGACGTTAGAGGGTGAAAACTCGAAACAGCCCCCGAACGGCCCCGTGGGTGGCACCAACACCTCCCACCAACACCTCTCAAAACGACGGTAATTTTCATATTTCTACTTGGTTACTGATAATTTTAACTCATATATGCAATTTTTCAGCTTGATTAAATTTTTTGTAAAAATACTTGGTTACTGATATTTTTGTTTTTTGTATCCTATCATTTGTAGGATTTTTGCACGTAGATCAAATGAAGGAGGCAATGGTTTACAACATGATGATTATTTATATGTTGTGGACATTCAGGATAATGTTTTTTATGTGTTATAGCCGTGCAGGCTTTTATTGTTTAGTTTTATGGCCATGCGGGCTTTTATAATTTGATTGTTGAATTTTATAGCCGTGCGGGCTTTATAATAAACAGGTTTTTCATTTACAGGTTTCGGAATGCCAAGAAAATAGAGGAAACTCTGCCCAATTTTTTTTTGGTCTGTGAATTATTAAGACGTGTAATATTTTTAAGTTTGTATATATATTTGTTTATTAACAACATTCTCAATTCGCAATTTGTGATTTTTTTTATTGTTTTGCCTATAATAAATATTTGTAACACCTCGTAGCAACCGACGGTGCACTCACAGGACCCCCAATTTTAGGATTGGACAAAAAAAATACATTTTTTTAAAATTATAGATAAATATGGTCATGGACTTTGTCCATGACCATTTTTATTTTTTTTTGTCGCGCTTAAAAATGGTCGCGGCCAAAGTCCGCGACCATTTTTTTTATTTTTTTGTCACGGTTATGGGTCGCGGACTAGGGCCGCGACCAATTTTTTTAATTTTTTTTTGTCACGCACGTGGGTCGCGGACTTTGGCCGCGACCAATTTGTCACGGTTGTGGGTCACGGATAAGGGCCGCGACCAATTTTGTTTTATTTTTTTTTTGTCACGGACGTGGGTCACGGACTTTGGCCGCGACCAATTTGTCACGGTTGTGGGTCACGGATAAGGGCCGCGACCCGTCACGGCATGGGTCACGGCCAAAGTCCGCGACCATCTGCCGTGACCCCTCTTGGCCGTGACCATTTTTTGGTCACGGACTTGGGCCGCGACCCACGAAAATGGTCACGCCAGAAATGGTCACGGCTAAAGTCCGCGACCCACAGTTTTGGTCAGGGATTTTGGCCATGACCAATCGCCAGTTTTGGTGTAGTGAATTATAGCTTGGTATCTTTTTGTTGCTATGTGTACACTAAAAACCTAGCGAGCTTCGTGCTTTTCTTCATTTCCGAGTGCTTATATATTACTCTTTCTCTTTCTTGAATAACGTATCTTGTTGGCGATCTCATTTTCTTTTCATTGATTGTATATTAATTGAATTATCACTTGAGCGTGATTTTCGATGGTGTTGAGTCCCGAGAATCACATGAAATTTTAGGAAAGGGTCTTAGGACCTCTTTGTTGTTTAACCCATATAACCTTAACCATACCCTTGTACATGTCCCTAGCCAACCCCATTGAGCCCTATTATGACCTTTCTTTTCATCCCAAATCCCCTAACCAACTCCACATTGGAGTTTTAAACCATACTTATTACCTTTCTTACCTATGTTTGGAATGATATTTGGGATTGAGTGATGTTATGTAGTGTGGTTGCAATTTAAGCATATGAAAAGAGCATGAAAAAGTAAAGAAAAAAAAAGAGAAAGAAGAAAACAAAAGAAAAAGTGAGAAAAAGAAGAAAAGAAAAAGAAGGAGAAATTTGTATATATTGTTTATAGTGATTCAATAATCCTTGCTACTCTCTCAATTGATAAATTTAATGCTTGTTTGGAAATCATTTTCCAATTTTGAAATTGCCCGCTATTTTCCATTATCCCAAATTTTTCATCTCCGAACATCTTTGAATCCGTACATATTTCCTTCATTTCGTACCCCTAACCCCCAGCCTACATTACAACCCAATAAAGTCCTATTTGATCTTAGGGTAATGTTATTCAAAGGTCAAATATTAGCGATAATCTGTTTGAGTGCATTTTATATTGATTGATATGTGATATCCTTTCATGAGATTGTATTTTGCACTTTTATATATATCGTTCTTCATTAATGACATGTGTGCGGCCTTGTTTCCTTTTACAATTACTCTTTATGCCCACATGTCTCGTGTGTTACACCCTATTCCGAGTGCTTCTATTTGTTGAGTGTGATATCCGGAGAGGATTGAGTGGAAGCATGCTTTAATTGTTATCCGGGTTATAGGCATTTTTACTGAATCAAAGCTTTTTGCATGTGCAAGCACCCCACTCACATTTGAGGTTTCAATTCCATGTAGTTATTCTTTTAATATTGATAGTTGCGGATTAGTGGGCAAACATATTTTTTGCTTTATTAATAATATGTTGAAATATATAATTGTTGTTGAGTTTGGCATATTGGTTGTTTGGCCATACATTTTGAGGAAATTTGATGTTTGTGGGTTTCATCCCTGAAAATCCTCACGAGACGACACTCGTCCACTAGGGTAACCTAGGGGTTTCACGGCTTATTGTATACGCTAAATGCAATCGTATTCCCTACGAAAGTGGCATTTATATTTCGATGCATATAGACATGTTGTGATTTTCTTATAGTTCTTCGTGCGTTGAATTTCATTACTAGGGAATAGCAATGTGTAAGTTAGGGAGTGTGATTCGTATTGAATTATGCATTTAATTACCCTCGAACTTAGGCTTTTTAGCCCCCTCGGGTACTTTAATGCCTATAGTTATGCTCGTTAATCAGACAACCTCCATTTTATATGCTAAAATGTTATTTGAGGTATAATTGATCTATTATAGGTATTAAAGTGCTAAGTATGAAGGATGGGCACATTCCGACTAAGTTTCGTCGCGATTCGCACATTCGGGGGCATTTTGGTAATTTATACTTCGAGATTTTTGCCCGAAGTCTTCACGGAAGGTGTAGCCCTTGGGCGAAGCTTTGCGTGGCCTTGAACGGTGCTCAAATCAGACTCCGAACGAAGGAAACACAAACCTTTAATCGAAAAGAATAATAAGAGATTCATTAATAATTTTATTAATTCCCCTTATATCCTTCTTCTCTTTTATTAACAAATTCATTAATTACATCCATGTCCCAAAATCATTTTTGCAGGAAATAAAATGGCGATTTTGGTTTTTGGCTCGGGTTTTGCTCGGGTTCGTCCCATATTGATGACTTTGGTCCGAAATTGAAGCTCGATTTTGGGTCACACGCGCAAATGGGTCTCTTTGGCCATTTTTTGGAGCTTAGGTTTTGGCCATTAATGGCTATCGAGGTTTTGGAGCTTCGAAGTGGGTTTTGCCATTTTTACATGGAGTTTGCATTTTGGTCTCGGTTTGGGCACATATTCACAGTTGAGATTTGACGACTTGGGCTACCATGGGAGTTGGGCAATTTCTGTTGCAGGTCTCGGTTATACACATATATTTTTTTTTTTGGCTTTGCTCATTTTTTGACATCTACCGGTCGACCGACGGCCAACTCGCGGTCGATCGGCAATTGGATTTTTGCCGTGGGGTTTAGACAGTGTGACTCCCCCATTTTCGTGATCGACCGGCCACCACCCCCCGGTCGACCGGTACCCTGTTTTGTGCGATACATGTTACTTCTCCTTTCCTTTTTTCTATTTATTTTTCTTTTATTTTAATTGTAACTTAAACCTTTTTCTTTTCTTTTCTTTTATCTTTTCTTTTCTTTATCTTTTGCAACTTAGTATAAAAGGAAGACTTGTCTCATTTTAGTAGATATCTTGTAATTTAATTAGTTTTTAGGTTAGAAATTGAGACCTTCTCTCTCATATCTTTTTTCCCATTTCTTGGTTTGTAAAGCACTATTCCTTCTCCTCCATTAATGTAAGTTCCAATCTTATTTATGTCTTGTTCCTTTTATTTATTGCTTTGTTAATTTCATGCCTAGTTAATTAGTGTAATTTATTTATTTCTTATTTTAATTATTAATTAGTTGTTTAATTTAGTTTAATCAAGTTGTGTGAGTAGTTAAATAGGGTTTGGGTCGTGTGTCCGCTATTAATGGGCGTCGAGCTCCAAAAATTAGGTTTTGTGTAAAATTATATTTAATTGAGACCTCGCGTATTAAAATGGGATTATTATGCGTTTAACTTTCCTTGTCACGCAACGTTAGTATTTAAAGCAATAATCCAATTTTAAGACGCGTGTCGCCATTTTTTTTATTAAATATTTAATCTGTCATCGTTGGCTTAAAGTCCTTCATGTGTGATGTTTATGATTAATTAAAAATGCTCGATTAAAGGATTTTGAACCGAAGTTCTAATTTCGCGTGTTTAGCCCATGGCGGGTACGCCATCCCAACCCTCGTTTTATTAATTATTGTTTAGACTTAACTTCTTATTTTTCCCTTTTATTTACAATCACCCATCACCTTTTACGTTTTTATTCTTGAAATAATAAATCGATTAAAATATATTGAACACTCCTTGTGGATTTGACACTCGACTTACCGCTATACTTGTATCGCAAGTGCAGTCATAAGTTTTGTTTTTGTATTAACGCGGTGAAACGAATACAACAATTAGCGTTTTGATGCAACGCTACTTTTCACCCGTGATCACCATACCCTAAAGATAAGTTATACGAAGTTAGTGTAGCTTTACTCAGTGGAAGTAGAGGGCTCGGGAGCTTTGGCTTAGAGCAGGTCATAAAAAATACCCGGATGTGAAAACTTGAGAAAAAAATTTCACTAGTGGGAGAAATGTTGAAATGGTGAATATGATGGTCACCATATACGAGGGAGCCGGATGTTTTGCCCATAGAAGGATCTTACGGGTGGATATACTCGTTAGTTCCTTTGGTCTGTCAGAAATGGAGGGAAGGCAGTTTTTGGATTATTCACATAGGATCCGTTAGAGGCCGACAGTGAACAAAGAATTATAGGAATAAGTGAACTTTGTACCGAATAGAGAAGGTACAATGAAGGAAGAGTCCTTCAGAGGAATGATAGGCCCACTAGTAAGTGTTGAAAACACTTATGGAGAAGGTATGTTCATGAAACCCCATTGGTGGGCATCCACACGGGGAGTTCCTGTAAATAGGGCTATTGAAGCCGGTAGTGGAGTCTCCTTCTAACAAAGAGGTTAAGGGGACTATGAAGGTGATTGTTAGGATCGAGGCTATAGAGTCTGATGATACTGATAACTTTAGCATGGTCAGGAAGGCCAGAAATGGAAATAGGGTGATGTGGAATGTTGAGCCACACGGTTTGTCCTTTCCCTGTAGAAGTAAAAGGATAAGAAGGGCGGTTCCTGGATGAGGCATTGAGTTAAGTAACTTTGGTTCAGTTAGGGCAAGTGTACCAAGTTCGAGAATGATTTTGGAATTTCCAGAGTAATTGGCAAAAATGTTGTCTCGAGTTTCACCTCGGTTGAAGGAGGCATACTTTGTGTGGCTAGATAAAGTCGTGGTATTTCGCTAACTCTTTATTCGTGTGTGTAATTCGAGCTTTGTGGCAATATCGATAACATTATTACAGTGTAAGTCTATATGTTTTTCCGCGATAGCGGGGTCCTATTTTCCTTCATTCGTTGTGAAAGCGGGTATTGATATTTTGAAAATATATCTAGTTTATACTTCTCGTTCTATATGTGTTATACGAGTATGGTAATATTTTGAGTATGATATGTTCTTAGTTGATCGGAGCGATATCAGGCTAATGATTGCAAGACTATCGTGTCCGCAGTTCCAAGGAGGAACAGGTTGTTGCGATACCTCATCTGGATACAGATCGAGCTCACCTTTATATTATGCTTAGATAGAACCTCATTGACTAGACGTTTAATTATCATGCTTGGAGTACGTGGCGATCTTATAAGTATGATTTAAGGTGTGTGGGATTTAGTACTGAGTCGTGATTTTAAGCTCATGGTTGTTTGCGCTAAGGACTTGATGTTAGTACAAGCGCTTGGTGGTGTGACTCCTGGAAGGAAATAGGAGTTCTGACCACATTCTGTAGATAGGTGGGATGGGATTATCCCAGTGGAATATTTGAAACTAACGGACCTCCACGACCGACAACGTTAAGTAGTAGTGTATTGGAGTGGTTCCTTGTTTGGATTTCTCTTGCGAGACGCTCCGCGCATAAACCTTAATGACGTTGGGAGTGGAGAGGTGTTATGAGATGAAAGGATATTGGTTTTGATGATAGGTTACCTAGTGTAGAGTAAACACTATGGACTTAGAGCCGTGTGATGAGTGTATGCTTATGGAGATAAAAGTGTTATGGAAAAGCACTGAAATGGTTCTCTCACCATAAGTATGTGGGTGAGACGAGGTAAAGGATATTGATTTGAGGCTAATAGCCACGCCTTGGATAGAAGGATAATTAAGAGTAAGTATCTTTTAGGTAAGATGATCGTAACACTATTGCAGAGAGTAGGCACCCCGATTAGTTAGACTTTCCATTTCGCTTAGATAGAAGGATATAGTAGTGGTAGAGTGTTAGTAGTTTAGCGAGGTAGGATTTAGGACGTCCCACTGGTGTGCCTCAGGAAGGTATATCTCAATGTCTGACAATACGAGGAAGTATTGTAACGGGAGGGTTCCTTATTTGGATTTCGCTCTGCGAGACGTCCCATGCATAAAGCCGAGCAAATGTCGGAAGTTGAGAGAGGCCTTGGGAACTAGGGATACTTAGGATAGTATTAGTTTTATGTGTGTTGGAAACACATCGATCATAGGATTATTAGAATTTTAAGTCATAAGGATTAGTACAAGAAGGAGTTAGTTGTGAGTTAACCACAAGAAGATTGGTGGGTTGACTCAATAAAAGATTCCATTTCCAGTAATAGGAAAGATTGGAGTTGAAGTATTCGGGTTAGGAAAACCTAGATGTTAGTACCAGGTCAAGGCACTGAGGCCCATTGTTTAGAGAAAGTGTCACGTGTCGGACGTTCACTATGAATGTGTATATGTGCTCAGGTAGGAAGGTGTATGGTCACCTTAGTAAGTTAATTTATTATACACCGCCAGGAATTGAAGTGGGCGTGGTATATAAAACGAAAGTTTATGCCGTAAGGGGTTATAAGTGAGATTGAAGTTTGTTGGATGTAACGTCATAGGAGGCACGCGATAATTCAATTGTATAGGTGCAACAGAGTTTGTGCACCTAAGATAAGCGAGAAGACTGACGGAAGTAGTGAAATTTCCTTCATGAGGGAGATCAATTGTCTTGTTGTAGACGAGCGGATGCCTAGAGTGTTAGCGAGAGTATCGGCTTTTTGAAACGTTGAAGCAATAGCTATAGCCTCATTCTTTGTATAGGCGATTATAGAAGCACTAGGTGGGTCGCATCGTTGTTAGAGTTAACTTTACAACCGAGTTAGTGCGTTAGCATGAAGAAATTTAGAAAATCTTGAGTTTAAGCTAGTGTGCTAGAGCATACGCCTTGAGATAGGTGGAAAATGGCAGGAGATCATCGTGTTAGTAACTTTTGACTTGGGGGTACTAGGACGTAATGAAATTAGCAATCGTAGGATGGTGGTGTAGGTTATATGCGAATTTCGAGGGCGAAATTCCGTTGTAAGGGGGGGAGTATGTAACACCCCGCACTTTTGGGGGAAAAATTAATTTTCGTAAGTAGGCGTAATTTGGAGATTAAGGGAAATTCTGTGAATAGTAATTTGGGGATTTACGAACATTTGATCATTTCTGGGTTGTGTTTCATTTACTATTGAGACTAAGTAAATGAGTTGGAGTATTTTAATTACATGTCGCAGTTGGAGAAAGCGACAACGGTGAATGTTCTAATTGGAAAACTAGGCTTGAGAGGCATTGGGGTTTAATTAGTAAATCACAGGTAAGTGACTTGGATGGAGATTTCGAGCACGCGATTGATTTTTGAATAGCCGAGATAGTCAGAATAGAGTATCCGGGGGTATTGTTTAGGCCCCGGGAGTTTTTGGGCTAATAGGGACTCGCAACTGAGTAAACGAGTTATTTTTGGGTTTTAAGTGGATAAACCCTTACTCTACCCTATAAAAGGAAAGGGAGAGTAGGAGAAAGTAAGAAAAAGAGAGAGAAGAGAATAGAGGAAGGAAGAAAGGGAGAGGAAAAGGGATATTCCTGCCAAACTCCGTAGGATTCGACTCGAGGTCGTCGTATTTTATTCACGAGGCAAATGTTTGCTTGCTTTCCTTATTTTATGCATAAACCTCATATCGTAGTTGGTAGTGATAAACCAAAAAGATTTTTGGGATGTTTTTTTTAATAAAAACGGTTTTTCGAAAGTTAAAACGAGTACACCCCGAATAATTTCTAATTCGAGAAACTTAGGAGTTTATTGAAATAAATTACTAGTTATGGGTTCTAGGATGTTTAGAACCCCTTTTTATATGTGTAGACGTAGTTGATTGAGGTCGGAGGATGTTAGGAGAAGAGATAAAAGCTTAGGGAAAGCTTTAATGGTCGAACAGCTTCTCGGAGAATAAGTTGGCCGGAGCCATCGATCGATCGATGGTCCAGGGTCGATCGATTGATGGTTCAGTAATTTCGGCTAGGGTTGTTTATATGGGATAAATTCAAAATTTAATTAATTTCAATTTATTTAATTGAGGATATAAAGACTCATTTAGAGGTTTAATAGCTAACCATTTGAGGAAATTTATAGGGGCTAGGAGGGTGCTAAATTGGGGTGGCACTAAAAGTATATTTGGGGGAAAATAAAGAGTTTAATGGAATTTAAAGTTTTAGATTTCCTAAATTAGAGTGGAGACCTCTAAGTTTATTTTTGAATTGTGTGTAAGCTACGAGTTCATGGAAAATAGGATCCATAACTCATTTAATTATGGATTTCCGGGACGAGTAACACCCGATGGAGTATTTTAGCGAGAGATTACAGATAATAATTGTGCGCGTAGAAAAGTAAATTGTATGTGGATTGTGAGTTAATCCTAGGAGGCAGCTAGGATGGAATTCAGGTTATAGGCTAAAAATAAGTTGAGGGCATACTTATTAAATGATTATGAATTGGGATATGTGGAGAATATATAAATCCCTAACGGTGATCGAGGTATATCTATGTAAGAGTATACTTCTAGGATTAGTATTCTAAGCATGAGAATACATATGTACTTTTGAGATTTGCAATTATAGTCAGGTATACACTCGAGGGGAGATAATTTGTATATATATAAATATATATATATACGATGTGATTATGGTATATATTATATACGATATGAATACATATATATCTGTGTGTGATTGGTATATGTGTATTTTAGAGGTTGGTTCCACGGGCTTTCCTTTGGCGCAGGGTTGGAATAGACATATTATATATTTTCTCTAGTGCGATCTAGGGAGGTTGCGCGATGTGGGTGAATCCCCTAGCTTGAGGAGCAGGGTGAGTATATCCCCAGGTCATCTCGTCCCGCGTTCGAGTGCGATGTGTGTACTCCACTTGCAGAGGGAATATGATCGCCCCCACCGTTGTGTGTATTTTACCAAGACTAATGAGTAGGTTTAACTTGGTACCGCGGTATAGTGAGTAAACCCGGATTTGGGATCGGCAATATGAGACTGCATCCTCGAGTTATAGCTCGGTAGGATGGTTATTATACTTATGTTTGTGATATGTATAATTATATACTGGATGCGTATAGTATATTATTTGTATATGAAAATGAGACATCATATAGTAAACTTATGTATATAAAGTGAAAAGCCTAATAAGGTGTATTTTCCCCTTCCGGTAGTTTTATATCCGGATTTATATGAATATGAATCAGAGTTCTAGTAAGAAATATATATATATATATATATATATATGTCTTGTATTTAGGGCCTAACGGATCTCGACGATTGACACTGCCATGTAGTAGTTTATTGGGGGGTTCCTTGTTTGGATTTCGCATCGCGAGACACCCCACACACGAACGTAGTGCAGTGTTGAGAATGGAGAGAAGTTTAGCCCTCAGTACTCGGGTTTTTCGAGGTTTCTAGAGGGCAGGCGTGATAGATTAGTTAGGTTTGGTAGCTTAACTAGGATGTCTTAAATGGATGCATTAGGTGTGCACTGTTAGAGGAGGGGTATCTCATGGGAGTGCGATACCAACTTAACTATGAGGTAAAGCATATTTTTAAAATATGGCATTTATGCACTTGCAAAATATTTTTACGACTCAGGCTCTGACTTGTTTTTCAATTTTCCCTCCTGCTATATATATATATATATATATATATATATTATAGGTGTCCAGACTCAGGGACGCCTGGATGGCGATTCCTTCGAGTCAGACGTCTGCTGCAGCAGTTGTGGATGCATGCAGGTATACTATAGACGCTTCCATCCTTGTATTCTAGATAGGAGATATTGTATCAACATTCGGGCTAATCACTCAATTTCATTTAGTTATTCTTTTACCGCCTTTTAGTGCGGCCATATTATTTGGTAGTATGATGTTAAACCGAGTTTTCGGTGATTTTATATCATTTTAGTTCTTCTTATAAATTGTTGTGAATGTTTTAAATTGGATGGTCTATTTTAAAAGATTAGTTAAATAAAATTTCGACGCCGGCCTAATAGGTTATTAGTAATTAATTTGATTTTCGACAGTGATGCTAAGAATGAACCATATGCGACTCTTGTTTTAATGTGGTGCATGAGTGATCGCCCGGTATCCTATTAGGCGAGTTGTCACAAAGAGAGGACTCATCATCACTTGAAGATTGAGTTTCAAAGGAAATAAGATCATTTTCAATGAAATATTCTTCTTCGGGGGCCAAAGAAGAAATCATTTCATTGCAATTGGATACTATGTTCGTTTCTTCCTCATTTTCATTCTCTATTATACAATGGGTCAACTCAATAATGGTTTGTTCCAAAGTAGGCACAAAATCCTCATTTGGTTCAAAACATTCCTACACTTCGAAAGTCTCGAAAGAAAAATTATCATCGAATTAAAATAATAAATCCAACTCATGCTCCCAACAACGATTTTGTTCCCGATAATAATTTTCAAATTTTTCATTTTCAAGAAGGCACAAGCCCTCATCGAAAGTCATTGGCCGAGGCGCGGATTCTTGCAAATGAGAACTTTGAAAATTATCCTTGGAACTACTATCAAAATCAGTAACATAAGAATTTAGAAAGCTATTACAATTCGTTTCAAAATTATTATCATAAGGATCTTGGGGACCAAGATCGAAATAATCATTCTCAAAGTTCCCATAATCAATAACTTGACTTTGGTAATACTCACCCAAAGACATTTTTGATTTTTCAATTTTTTGGTCTTGTAATTATTGACTAAAAGTCATAGGTGTAGGACTTTATAGGGTTGCAATGTAGGTTAGGCTTGGGTTATGAAACGAAAGAAATATGTATGGATTCAAAGTGTTCGGAGATAACAAACTCGGGATAATGGGAAATTGCAGGCAATTTCAATATTGGAAAAATAATTTCCATAACAAGCATTAAATATAACAATGGGGAGAGTAAACAAAGCTTATTGAACACTATACACAATATATACAAATTTCTCTTTCTTTTCTTTTCTTCGTTTTCTCACTTTTTCTTTTGTTTTCTCTCTCGCATGCTTAATTACAACCACATAATGTGAACATCATTCAATCCCAAGTATCATTCCAAACAAAGGTATGGAAAGTAGTATGTATGGCTTATAACTCCAATGGGGAGTTGGTTATGGGATTTGGGATTATGAAACGAAGGGCTAAATTTAGGCTCAAAGGGGTTGACGAGGGAAAACATTAAAGGTGAGATCAAGGCCAATATGGGTGATATAACCAAAATGGCATATGATTATTTCCTTAAGTTTACGCAATTCTCGAGTCAAAACAAACTTTGAAAATCATGCTCAAGTAACACATTTCAAGATATAAACTCAATTAATGAATGTTCAATGAAATAATAGTGAGATTACCAACGACTGTAACGTTTTCAAAGAGGAAAGAGTGTATAACACTCATACATGAAGAAAAGCCCGAAGCTCACTAGGTGTAAGTATATACAATGCAACAAAAGATTACCGAGTTATAAAAATCTTACACCAAATTAATAAATCGAGAAAAGTGCATGTGCTCATGGGATTAAAGTTTAATTCATGAAGTTATTTATAATATCAATAATTGAGGAGAAAATTCTAATAACTTCTAAAATCGAGAACATGCATCTTGAGTTGTTTATTAGATCGACCAATTAATAAAATTTATAATCGAAAACAAAGACAAAATGCCCAATAAAGGAGAGAAAAGGAAATAAAATCATTTTAAAATTTTAATTTTTTTACAAGAAAAACATGCTTGGAAATAACATATAATCAAATCAAAGAAACTATAAATTAATGGATAGAATATCCCACTCCCCCTAACTTAAAACCTGACATTGTCCTCAATGTGAATTAAGAACTAAGTTACAGAGAGGAAAAAAGGGATATTACCCAAAATGGAGCGATCTCATGAAAGTACAAGTCCAATGATTCTACAAAATATGTTAGTAATAAGCATAGTGATTAAGGGTGAAAAGTAGCACATAGTCAAAACGCTTATCGTTGTTTTCGATTCACCTCCTCAATACAAAAACCTAAAATATTGACTACACACTTTTAAGGAAGTATAGCGGTCTGTCCGGGTATCGAATCCACAGAGACGAGTTGCTAGAATTTAATTGGTTAATTACTTCTAGAATGAATGTGTAAAAAGTAATGTTAACAAAAATAAAAGATAATAAAGAGAAAAGATTATTCTAGGCAAGGGTAAATTAAACTAAGATTAAATAAGTGAATAAAAACTATAGGTTGCGCTAGATATCCCTCTCCCCAAGTTAATTGGTATAAATGGTTACATGGGTTCACAAGTTATTAAGATTGCGTCTCGTTTCGTCAGTTAATTAAATAATGAGTTGTCACACCCCTAAATTTGCATAAAAGACTACTACGATTTTGGCATCAACAAATACCCCAAAAATTACACACGCAAGGTCGTAAATAAGGAGCATACGTGATTGTTGATGTAAAAAATTAGATCACTCTAATAATTCAATCACAGATAAATAAATGAGATAAAAGATTTTAAAGTGGTTCAGCCTTATAAGAATGGCCTACATCCACTGTTATTTTATTGCTGATTGTTTGGGAATTCTCGATTACAAGAAATTCCATTCTGGATCCTAGAGTTTGGATTCAGGATTCAGATCCCCTACAATGAGGATTGTACAACGTATTTATAGCCTTGAGGCTGTCATCTGAAAGGGTGATACATTAAATGATATACATATGAAAGGGTAATACATTTAATGCCCTTTAAGCGTGTGCGTCTAAATAAACCAATTAAATTCCTGGTATTCCTGGTATTCCGAGAAAGAATGTTCTGGAAGTGCTTGTTAGTGCCATGTAGATAACCACTTGTCTTCATATGATTGGTCCACGTTAGTAGATTAAATTTGGTATCAACAGAAGCCCCCAATGTTTCATAATTCGAAATTTGAGGAGTATGGAACATTCTTTCTCGGAATATGGTAGCTTTAAATAGTCTTCCTAATTTTTAGGAGCGTTTCCCTTGTATTTTACTTTCTTCTTCCAAATTCATAGAATCATGCTTTTTTGGACTTTTCTGCGTGCTTCGATTTCCGCGTTACTTTTCGGCCGCTGTTGCCCTCTTTGGTTCCCGCGCCACTTTTCATCTTTTTAGCCGTCGGTAACGTAATCATCCTTTTTGTAATCATTACTTCGCCAGTTCCCAAAGTAAGGTATTTAAACTTCACAGACACTCCCATTGTCTTCTATCTTTTCAAATTTTCATCTTTTGAGTTTTACATCGTCTCTTCCTACTCTCTTGTGCGTTCATCTTTTCCGTCGTTCGTTGTCAGCAGATCCGTTCCCTTCCTGTAAGATCTTATTCCTTCATCTTTATTTCTTTATTCACCATGGTTTATCCTGTTGAGTCTCTAGAGAAATTCCGTTCTGAATTCTCTATTCCTTTTTGGGTTGTTTTGGAAGAGCTTTCTGAGCCTTCTAATTATTTCAATTTGGCTAAGGGACATTGGTTCCTCAGTCTCTTTTTTGCTGAGTGTGGATTTTCTTTTCCACCAAATTCTCTGTGTCTGGAATTCTGTCAGTATTTTGATGTTGTTCCTGCACGAATAGCCCCCAACACATGGAGAATAGTTAATGGGGTGCATAAATTAAATCAAGTGCATGGAACTCGTATAGGAATTCCAGAAATCATGTACTGCTATAGATGGGCAGTTAATGATAATATTTATTATTTAAAAACTAGGTTTATAAATAGAGCCTTAGTAGTCAATCTCCCTGATGCCAACAGGGATTATTTTGAACATGGGGTTGTTGTAAAAAATTGGCAACACCCCCTTTAACCGGAGATGAGATTTACCAGGGTCCCAGATGCCCTCCTTATGGCAATGGGATAGGTTATTTTTATTTTATTTTATTTATTTTGAAAATCATGTTTGTTTTGTGTTTGATAAAATGTGTTACTGATAACAATATTTGTTTATTTGCAGTTGATAGCAAGAGAAGGTTCCCAAAAGAAACAGATGCCAATATAAGGCATTTGGGACTTATCTGGGGTTTGCATCAAAGGGTTGCCGACGAGCATATTAGGTCGGCTTCCTATCTGCTCCAGTACAAGAGCTACACAACTTCCTTCACTGCTCGTCCAGTGGTTATTGAAGCAGAACCTGTACCAGCTTCTGCAAGCTCATCGCCTGAATCTCATATCCCTTTGAGCGAGAGGATGAAGAAGAGAAGACCTCCCACTCTGTTTGAAAAAACTGCCTCCGGTTCTGGAGAGGAAAAAAGGAGCAGGATAGATGTCCCAAAGGAGGGGACAAAGAAAACTGTTACAGTTCCTCCAGATGCTCCTGCAAAAACTGCCGAAAAGCCCGCAGTGGCTCCGAGCAGGCCTGCTGCTCTTGGAGAGGTGATTGTGATATCACCGACCAAGGATTCTTCCTTGGCTGTACCTATTCCCCCGAGGAGGCTGAAGAAGAGCTCCTCGGTCAATTTGGCTGACACCACCATTCAGCCCCTGCTGCTGGGACAGGGGTTCCCACATCTGTCCCCCCGAGCTCTGACATGAGCTCGGTAAAGTCCTTGACCATTCCCGAGGTGTAAGGTAATGAAGATAACCTTACTCGGGATATGGTTACTTCTTTGGCTGCTCGTCATCTTGCTTCAGTAAGTACCTTTACTTTGAACTTTTCATATTTTCCTTTGTTATTTCTCATATTTGTTTCTGACTTTGCTTTCTTTTTCTGTTTACAGTTGACGAGCTGCTTTAACATAATCCTTAAGAAGGATGAAGCAATCAAAGCTTCTTGCTCCTCGTCCAGCGTGGAGGGAGCTCTGGAAGAAGCCATCAAATCTTTGGAAGACTCCTGCCAGAAGTATGCCACTGATAAGGCTATCTGGGAGAAAAAAATTGCCTCCTCCGAGCAAGAAAAAGCACAAGCTGTTGATGCCTCCAAGGAGTTGGAGAAGAAAAAGATTGCCCTGGAGAAGGCTAGTGAAGAGCTCGAAGAGAAGCTCAGGGCTGAAGGGGAGCTTGAAAAGAAGCTCAAAGTTGCTGAGGAGAGGTTGGTCCATCTTCAGGAGGTAACTCGGCAGAAGGAAGAAGCTGAACAAAAATTGAAAGCTGCTGATGATTCGCTGTCCGAGAAGCTTGCCTTGGAGAAGGCCAAAAGGAAAGCTGCTGTGAAGAAATCCTTCAGCTCTGGCTGGGATAAGGGATGGGATAAGGGGTGTGCTGCCATGGTCTCTCAAGTGGACTATGGCAGTATAAAGTATTTTAGGGACGGATGGGTTGCTGCCCTTCAGGAAATGAAGGTCGACGAGTCATCTGAGCTCTTCCAGAAACACATCCCTGGTCCCCCTCCTACTCCAGAAGAATTAGAAGAGGACGAAGCTACCTCTGAGGAGTCTTCAATGGTAATGGGGGAGCATGCCCCAACCATCCAGTCTGCTGCCGAACAAGTCGTCTCTTCATCCGAGCAACAGCTGGTTCTCCCCGAACAACTCAAAGTTCCCTCCGAGCAACCTGCCTCCTCTTCCCAACCTCCCGAGAAGGTTTTGGGAGATAAGGAAAAGGTGTAGTGTTGTTCGGTTTTCTCTTTACTTTTCTTTTTGTCAATTGTAATCCAGAACTTGTAACTCCAAATTTCATGATCTAATAAACTTGAGTTCTTTTTGCATACTGTTGTCTCTTTTCTATTTGTACTCTGTCTTGATCTTCTTTTTGATGATTGTCTTTTCTTTCTCTGCTAGTTTCTGGCCAGGATGGACCTACTATCTGCTCATGATACAAAGTTGTTGCAATAATGCAATGAGTACTTTAAAGCTGGTCACACAGACTTGAGTGCTGCACAAATTGCTGACATCCTTGGTCATGATGCTTTAGAGCAGGCAGTGGAGGCATATCAGTACGTGAAGTGTCTGCTTGACCGAGCTGTGGCCAATAATGTTGCTTACTATGAAATGATCGAGGATCTTCAATGTACCCTCGAAGACCTTCAGAATCAGTACAAGGAATCAACTGCCCTGTTGCATGAGGGGTATGAGAAGAGGTATCGGCAGCTTTCTGCCGAGAAGGGCTACGAGAAGCTCCTTACTGGGTACTATGTCAAGGAGAGAACCCTAAGGGGTGAAGTTGAAGCATGTAGACAGATTGCCGAGCTGTTGGAGCAAGAGAATAATAATTTACAGAAAGAGCTAGCACAGTTGAAGTCTGCAGCCTCTTCTTTAACAGCTATAATCCCAGTGACTGACGAGGGATTCTCATTTTTAGAGGTTGAGAATGCCAAATTAAGGCAAGAGTTGGACACCTTAAAAAGGCCGGGCCCTTCCACATCTCCTCGAGGACGAGCAAGAGCTCCTCGGGGAAGAGGAAGAGCAGCTCGGGTGCTTGTCGAGGAACAGAGGACAACATCTGCCTTAGAGAACCAAGCTTTCCAATTAATGTCTAAGAACCAGGCTTTGTCTGACATGTCAAAGAAGATAAGGGACTTGGAAAAATAGCTCTCTGCGCAAAAATCAGTCTTGGAGAATTGTAATAACCCGCATAATTTTGGGCTATTTTAATTAATTTTTGGAAAATGGAAGAAAATATAGTTTTTGATAACATTATTTTTATTGCTCAAATATGTAGGTTATTATTTTTAAAGGCGATAATTTCAAACGGTTTCGAAAACGGATTTAAAACGGATTTTAAAATGATTTTAAAATATTTTTAACTCTTGGAGTTGTTTTGACTTCCAACTCTTCATTTCTTTGCCTTATTTAAACGAGTCTTTTGGATTCCAACTCTTCATTTCTTTGCATTATAAAAGGGAGTCATGGGCAATCCTTTTAACCTACTTTGGGCACAAATTTTGGCAGCAAATATATTTTATATTCCTCTTCTTTTTATATACACTTTGGCCCTCGAGATTTGTGAGTTCCAACCTTAGATTAGAGGTGTTCTTGGGGCTATTTTGTTGGAGGTTCTTTGAGGTGCTTTTGTAGATCTTTTGTGTTGATCTTGAGGATGTGATCATTGGTTTCTCATCATAATTTGAGGTATGGGGTTTTACACAATATGCTCCTTAAATCTCTCGAGAGTTATTCCGTTGATTTCATGTTTAATTGAACTCATATTTGAATTGATAAATTCATTGAAATCTGAAAAATAATTGTTGAAATTATTTTGATTCATGTGGTATCATTATATTGTTGATGAGTACGTTGTCATGAGATTTTAATATGACACGGATGTTGGGCACCCGCCAAAATTCCTGTTTCCCGGGCTATGGCTTGATAAAGCATATACGGATGTGGTGAGGCCTGGTGACCCGGTTGATGTGTTGTTGAGAAATTATATTGATGAAATGCTATTGAGATTTGCATTTTGATTTGAATATTCGTACTCGTGTTGTTACATTGTGGGATTTATTTAGATGCTCTATACCTTATTATTCGTGGATTTGGTTTAGTTTTATTGCATTAGCGCTCCGTTCGCTCTCATCGGGCGGACGGGGTGTTACAAATGGTATCAGAGCTTAGGTATACGGCAACCCTCGGGTCTTGAGTTTTGGGTTCATTGCGTGGTTAGCAATTTTTGGAGATAGAAAATTTTAGGTGATATTCGTGATAAGTTTCGAGATTAGAGGTGAGGAATTTATTTTTGGGAGACGTGATTTATTTTTGGAGATAGTGTAGTGTCCTGATATTTTTAGAGTTAGGCATTCGGCGAATTTCGAGGGCGAAATTCCTTGTTAGTGGGGAAGTGTAATAACCCGCATAATTTTGGGCTATTTTAATTAATTTTTGGAAAATGGAAGAAAATATAGTTTTTGATAACATTATTTTTATTGCTCAAATATGTAGGTTATTATTTTTAAAGGCGATAATTTCAAACGGTTTCGAAAACGGATTTTAAAATGATTTTAAAATATTTTTAACTCTTGGAGTTGTTTTGACTTCCAACTCTTCATTTCTTTGCCTTATTTAAACGAGTCTTTTGGATTCCAACTCTTCATTTCTTTGCCTTATAAAAGGGAGTCATGGGCAATCCTTTTAACCTACTTTGGGCACAAATTTTGGCAGCAAATATATTTTATATTCCTCTTCTTTTTATATACACTTTGGCCCTCGAGATTTGTGAGTTCCAACCTTAGATTAGAGGTGTTCTTGGGGCTATTTTGTTGGAGGTTCTTTGAGGTGCTTTTGTAGATCTTTTGTGTTGATCTTGAGGATGTGATCATTGGTTTCTCATCATAATTTGAGGTATGGGGTTTTACACAATATGCTCCTTAAATCTCTCGAGAGTTATTCCGTTGATTTCATGTTTAATTGAACTCATATTTGAATTGATAAATTCATTGAAATCTGAAAAATAATTGTTGAAATTATTTTGATTCATGTGGTATCATTATATTGTTGATGAGTACGTTGTCATGAGATTTTAATATGACACGGATGTTGGGCACCCGCCAAAATTCCTGTTTCCCGGGCTATGGCTTGATAAAGCATATACGGATGTGGTGAGGCCTGGTGACCCATTGATGTGTTGTTGAGAAATTATATTGATAAATGCTTTCAGATTTGCATTTTGATTTGAATATTCGTACTCGTGTTGTTACGTTTTATTCATCGCTAATATATATTTGTTGAGCATCTTTCCTGTCGTATTGTGTACTTCCCTATATTTTCTTTTAGTTGGCAGGTTAGCATGGTTTTGAGCGCTATGGACCAATTGGGATTAATTTTATCATGGATTATTTGGGAAGAATTTTAATACAAGTTGGAAGAATTGTATTAATTATTTCATTGATGTATAGAGCATTTTATTCGAGTTAGTTATTTTATTATTCGAGAGAATTTTGTTGTCTTAAATTGAAGAGATTGAGATTAGTGGATTTTAATTACATTGTGGGATTTATTTAGATGCTCTATACCTTATTATTCGTGGATTTGGTTTAGTTTTATCGCATTAGCGCTCCGTTCGCTCTCATCGGGCGGACGGGGTGTTACAAGAATAAGGAGTTTTTCATCAAGAACCTCCACGAGCAGCTGGAAAGTCTAACATACCAATTCCACAAACAGCCCGGGGAATTTTGGATGGCTGGATACAACGAAGCTCTATTCCATTTGGATGATCGTATCCAGAATGCCAACAACGAGGGCTACAAATAAGGCTGACTGAATGCCTTAGGTGTGCTGAAGCTCGAACAAGGACACTATCTGTGGGACTATCATGATCCCGGGTTGCTCGACTTGCCTGTGCCGCCATTTAATTTGGATATGGAATGGTTTCCTGCTCGGGCCATTCCTCAGAGCTTAATTTCAAAATACCTCGGTGATTACAATCTTCACTCTCAGATCGAGGTATCTCGTCCCGAGCATCTTTTGGATCGACCTTCTGTGATGAACGTCAGGATGCTGAAGGATTTTAATTTCATCAATTCTCCTCAGTCTTTAAATGATCCGCCTGCTGGCGAGGAACCTGTATCGAAAGCTGAGGGGAAGAGACCAATAGAATAGGAGTTTTTAATGTAATAGTTAGTATACATGTAAATGTAACTTTCATTTTATTATCAATGTAACTAGTAATTTATTTCGAATATAATGAAAGACTTTCATTTTTTGCTTGCAAATCTTAATTGCTATTGTCTTGTAAATATCAAGCACTTTACATTTATGCATATCTGTTAAAAAGATAATAATATTGTGTTGTTCATCGACCAACTTAGTAAAAAAGTTACAAGTATCAGTAATGTTGCTCGATCACTCAATAATAAAGTAATGAGTATAAAAATGTTTAAAATTTTTCCAATCAACCAAGGTTGTTAAATTGTGCTCGTCGACCAATTATAGTTAGTGAGAGTTTATCCCCGACTAACCATACTTGGTAAATTTTTGTCTTTTTCATAAAATGTGTCCGACCAACCAAGGTCAATAAATTCTCCTCGTCGACCAATTGTAGTTAGTGGGTTTTTAATATTTTCTCCTCGTCGAACAACTATGTTGGTACAGTTTGGAATATTTTTTCCTCGTCGACCAACTATGTTGGTACAGTTTGGAATATTTTCTCCTCGTCGACCAACTATGTTGGTACAGTTTGGAATATTTTCTCCTCGTCGACCAACTATGTTGGTACAGTTTGGAATATTTTCTCCTCGTCGACCAACTATGTTGGTACAGTTTGGAATCTTTTCTTGAATATTCTGCCGAGTTGTGCCGAGTAGTGCGTAGCACTAGTATTCCCCGAAATTTTTTCAATAAACAGAGAGACTTGCAGAATACTTTTATTTTATTCATACTGATGGAAATGCGTTACATATACATCACTGATAATATTTGCGCAGGTGCTCTGTGTTCCATGCATTTTTAAACTCCTCGCCTTCTAAAGTTGCTATTCGATAAGTTCCTGGTCGAACAACTTCTGTAACTCGGTATGGTCCATGCCAATTTGCCTCCAGTTTGTTATGATTTTGAATTACTTTCTTCAGCACATAGTCTCCTTCTTTCAGGTCGCACTTCTTCACCCTCTTGTTGTAGAACAAAGCTGTCCGCTGCTGGTAAGCAGCATTTCTAATGGCTGCCTCCTCTCTGACCTCCTCGAACATATCTAAATCCAGTCTTCTCATTAAATCGCTGACAGGGGAATTGAAATTCAGCACCCTATGTGTTGGGAGACCCAACTCGGCAGGTATGACAGCTTCACTTCCAAACGCCAGCATGTATGGTGATTCTCCAGTTGCTACTCGAGGAGTAGTTCGGTAAGCCTAAAGTACTGATTGTAGCTCGTTTATCCAGTTTGCTTTTGCATAATCCAATCGTTTCTTCAACCCGTTCAGTAGCGTTATGTTTGTCACTTCAGTTTGTCCATTGCTCTGAGGATGGCCTGGTGCTGAATGAACCTTCAAAATGTTTGACCGATGACAATAGGCGATTAACTCCTCGTTATCAAATTGTGTTCCATGGTCTGTGATGAAAGCATGAGGAAGACCATATCGACAAATGATATTCTTCTATACAAATTGGTATACCTTCTCGTACGTCATATCAATGAGTGGATCAGCTTCTACCCACTTAGTAAAATAATCCACTGCGACAACAAGGTACTTGAACCTTCCTCGAGTCGTCGACAGTGGTCCAACCAGGTCAATTCCCCACATGGCAAATGGCCAAGGGGAGGTTATGGGTGTCAACAATGCTTGTGGAGTTCTTCGGATGGAGGAAAAGCGCTGGCACTTGTCACACTTCTTGGCATAGGCTATACAACCTGCCCTCATTGTCGGCCAGTAGTATCCCTGCGTCATCACCCTCTGCAAAAGCGTCCGACCTGTTACATGGGCTCCACAAGATCCTTCATGAACTTCTTCAATAAAATCTTTCACCTCGGTGGGATGCACAAACCTTTGCATACCTACCATAATTCCTCGTCTATATAAAACACCATTAGTTAATACATACCGAGTAGCTTTAAACTTCAATTTCTTGGCTGCGAGCTTATCAATTGGCAATTCTCCATCCTCGATATATGCCCTGATGGGATCCATCCAAGATGGTCCTAAATCAAGGGTAATAAAGTTCATCGTCAGATCTTCATCTATGCTCCGACCAGCCAACACTTCAATTGGGATTGTTCGTCGTAGCTCGGTGCGAGTAGCTGACGCTAGTCGAGCTAGGGAGTCTGCTATCACATTCTCCACTCTTGGTATTCTGACCAGCTGAATAGCGGCAAATTTTGATACTAGCTCCTTCGCCTTTGCATGATATCTGATCATCAATTCTCCTCTAACCGCATATACTCCCAACATTTGATTTACGATCAATTGAGAATCACTGAAAATAATAACTTGTTGCGCCTCCATAATTTTTGCCAAGCTATGTCCTGCGATCATCGCCTCATACTCAGCCTCATTATTGGAAGCTTTGAATTGGAAACGCAAGGCGTATTCCATGTCGACCTCGTTCGGAGTGCTCAAAACTATCCCCGCGCCACCTCCTATTGTGCAAGATAAGCCATCTACATATAGCCTCCATACAGGTAACTCGTCTTCAAATTTTTGATCAGTCAGAGTTCCTCGGTGAAATATTTGTTGCTTCCTTTCATCCTCCCCGGATTTTTCTTGCTCCTCGTCAATCATCTTTTCTTGCTCTTTTACCAACCGAGGTTGGTCTGAGCTCGAATTTAATGATCTTGTAACATCCACTTGCCCTTTTACCAATCGGAGTTGGTCTGAGCCAGTGTTTGTTGATCCTGTAACATCCACAGGTTGATCAGCGAGCAACTCTTGTTCCTCGTTCGGAGTCCTCCCAACAATCTCTGCATCGCATCCTGTAACATCCACACGCCCTTTTACCAATCGAAATTGGTCTGGGCTTGTGTTTGTTAATCCTGTAACATCCACAGGTTGATCAACGAGCAACTTTTTCTCCTCGGGGTTATCAGGATAAGTGAACTCCGCTATGAAATCTGCTACAGCCTGCCCTTTTAGTGATGATCGGGGTTCATAAATTATATCATATTCGCCAAGCTCTACTGCCCAGTACATCAATCTCCCTGATTTTTCTGATTTGTGAAGGGCTTGTCTCAATGGCATATCGGTATACACTACTATCGTATGAGCTTGGAAGTATGGCCTCATCCTTCTACTCACCTCAATCAGCGCCAGTGCCAATTTTTCCAGCCTTGGATATCTGATCTCTGCTCCTCGGAAGGCCTTACTTGTGTAGTAAATTGGATTTTGTACTCCATTCTCCACTCTGATCAACGCCGAGCTAACAGCATTCTCGGATACTGCAAGGTATAAATATAATTTTTCTCCCATCACCGGCCTGGACAACAGTGGGGGTGCTCCCAAGTATTTCTTCAGGTCTTGAAAAGCCTTTTCATATTCATCATTCCACTCAAAAGTCTTTCTGAGTGTCTTGAAGAATGGGAGACATCTATCAGTTGCTCGTGACATAAATCTGTTGAGTGCCGCTACTCGTCCTGTGAGACTTTGTACTTCCTTCTTCGTTATTGGAGATCGCAGCCCTAATAGAGCTTTGATCTTTTCAGGATTTGCTTCAATGCCTCGTTGATTGACAATATACCCGAGGAACATGCCTTCTCGTACTCCAAATATGCACTTCGTCGGGTTCAGCTTCATTTGTAATTTATCTAGTTGAGAGCTTGGCAAATATGATATATCGGTATACACTACTATCGTATGAGCTTGGAAGTATGGCCTCATCCTTCTACTCGCCTCAATCAGCGCTAGTGCCAATTTTTCCAGCCTTGGATATCTGATCTCTGCTCCTCGGAAGGCCTTATTTGTGTAGTAAATTGGCTTTTGTACTCCATTTTCCACTCTGATCAAAGCCGAGCTAACAGCATTCTCGAATACTGCAAGGTATAAATACAATTTTTCTCCCATCACCGGCTTGGACAACAGTGGGGGTGCTCCCAAGTATTTCTTCAGGTCTTGAAAAGCCTTTTCACATTCATCATTCCACTCAAAAGTCTTTCTGAGTGTCTTGAAGAATGGGAGACATCTATCAGTTGCTCGTGACACAAATTTGTTGAGTGCCGCTACTTGTCCTGTGAAACTTTGTACTTCCTTCTTCGTTATTGGAGATCGAAGCCCTAATAGAGCTTTGATCTTTTCAGGATTTGCTTCAATGCCTCGTTGATTGACAATGTACCAGAGGAACATGCCTTCTCGTACTCCAAATATGCACTTCGTCGGGTTCAGCTTCATTTGATATTTATCTAGTTGATCAAAAGTCTGGCTTAAGTCAACTAGATGATCGACAGCTTTCTTGCTTTTTGTCAGCATGTCGTCAACATAGACTTCCATATTGTCATTGATTTGTTCAGCAAAGACCTTGTTCATCAGCCTTTGATATGTTGCACCTGCATTTTTCAAACCAAAAGGCATAACATTATAACAATAAGTTCCCCTAGGGGTAATGAAAGAAGTACTCTCCCTGTCTTCAGGTTTCATCTTAATCTGATTGTAACCAGAATAAGCATCCATGAAGCTCAACAACTCGTGTCCCGAGGTAGCATCTACTAGTTGATCAATTCGGGGCAGTGGAAAATGATCCTTTGGGCATACTTTGTTGAGGTCGGTGAAGTCTACACACATCCTCCACTTGTTGTTCTTCTTCTTTACCATCACCACATTGGCTAACCAATCTGGATATTTAACATCTTCAATGAAACAAGCTTTCTGGAGCTTCTCGACTTCCTCCTGTATAGCTTGATTCTTCTCGGGACTGAATACTCTTCTTCTCTGCTTCACAGGCTTGATTTCCTTATTCACATTGAGTTCGTGATATAAGAAGTTTGGGTCTATCCCAGGCATATCTTCATGACTCCATGAAAAAGTTTATCTCCTGCTTCTCAGGAAAGTTATCAATTCCTGTTTTAATGAGGCTTCCAACGATGAACCTATCTGAGTAGTTCGCTCAGGGTGCTCGTCGTCCAGAATAATATTTTCAGTCGCTTCCATCACTTGACCCTTCACGAGTTGCGACTCATCTCGAGGATCCAATGTTTCAATTTCTTCACCTTCATCTACTTGGTAGGTAGTAGTCTTTTTCTTTGATTCTTCCAGTTCTTCTTGCTCCGTGGATGAATAATAGCATTCCCGAGCTACTTTTTGATCACCTTTCATAACTCCTACTCCAAAGTTTGTTGGAAATTTTAGGCACTGATGCACTGTAGATGGTACGGCCTCGAACTTCTTCAATCCTACTCTTCCCATGATGATATTGTACGATGACTGGACATTCTTATCCATCACGAAGAATCGTATTCTTTCTTTCTGACAAGCAGGCCACGTAGCAATCAATATAACCAATTTGATCGTCCCAAGTGGAAATACTTTCTCGCCCGCAAAACCGATGAGGGGTCTGTGGTAAGGCTCCAGTTGAGATAGTTTTAGATTTAAGCTATCGAAACACGAGTAGAACATGATATCTGCCGACTACCATTATCGACCAGTACTCTTGAAATCATGACCTCCTTCATTCTCATTTTGATCACCAGTGGATCATCGTGAGGATACAAAACTCCTGCAAGATCATTCTTTGAAAACCCAATAACCAATTTCTCCTTGTTCACCTTTCTCGGGCGATCTTCTTCAGCTAGATTAATTCGTTGAATGTACGAGCAAGCTTGAGCCTCTCCGAGGTAAGCTTTTCTCTCTGCAGTAAGGTATCCCCCTCCTGCATCTCCTCCTGTAATAACATTACAATCAAATGACCCAAAGCGTATTGAAAATACCTCTCGTTCTGGCTGCCTTGGTTTCTTGGGAAGATCGGGGTCATCATCTGGATTAACTTCATGGTTTCTCTTCTTGTTCTCCTCTGTTCGACGAGGAGATCTATACCTCTCTCTAGTTCGGTCGTTGTTTCTTCTTTCGCCTCCCCGATCAACATACTTTGCTAGCTTTCCTCGTCGGATGAGTGTTTCAATCTCGTTCTGAAGAGCTATGCAATTTTTTATCATATGGCCACGATCCTTATGGAACTCATAATATTTTCCCCTATTCCTCGTGTCAGGGTCTGACTTCATTTTCTTCGGCCAGTTTAACTCCTCGCTGTTCTTAATTTCTTCCAGGACGTGGTTGATATTCGCCTTCAAAGGCGTGTAGTTATCAAATTTCCTCAAGACTTCCCATAACGATCTATTGTTGGAATATTTATCACCACCATTGTTCTTATGCTCTTTCTTCTTAGCCTTATCACCTTCCACCTTGGTTTCTTTGGCGTCCATATTCTTCTTCGCAGACATAGCCTCCTCGGCATTCATAATCTTGGACGCTTTTCCCATCAGGTCCGACATGGTTCGAGGCGGATCTTTGGCCAAAGTGTAGTACAACTTATTTGGCAGCAGTCCACTCATCAAAGCGGTAATCGCTGTCTTCTCCTTATAATCAATGACTTCGAGTTTCTCGTTATTAAAATGAGTTATATAATCTCTGATACTCTCACTAGCCTTTTGTCTAACACTTAACAAATGTGCTACTCGTTTAACTGGCTTTGCTCCAAAGCAGAAATTCCCAATGAATAACTTGGCCAGTTGAAGAAAAGTTGAAATCTTACCCCGAGGAAGATTATTATACCATATCTGAGCAGATCCGGTAAGAGTTCCCGAGAATTCCCTGCATCTCATCTCGTCTGGAACAGCATAGATGTCGACAGTAGCTTGATATTGTTCTATATGAAGGACAGGGTCAGTCTTCCCATCATACTTAGGAGTCACAACAGGTTCTTTGAACTTTGATGGTGTTGGAAAATCAACAATGTCCTGGACAAAAGGTGTTCCTCGAGCAAAAGTTCGTTGTAGAGGGTTCTTGGCCATAGCCATTACCCCTAATCTATCCTCCAGCCTTTGAATAGATCCTTTCCATGCATCATTCTCTTCCTCGGGCCTATTGGTTCGAGCAACTGATCGCGTTGAAGTGGCTTCCTGGGATTTATCTCGTCGAGCAACTGGTCGATCATAGGATTCTTCTTGACGAGCAGCTGGTCGCGACTGGGCAGATCCTTCCCTCAAATCTTATGGTCGTCGAAAGCTCCTCGACGCTGCATTAAGAGGACTTTTATTCCTCCTAGGGCCTAATCGATCGAAAGGAGAGGCCCTACTTAATCTTTCCAATGCGCTGGTCCTTTCTGGGGAGAGGGTGACACGTTGTTCAGTATCTGTGGCTCGCATTGATGAAGTTCGCCCAGGTTGATAAGAAAAATCTTTAGATTCTTCATTGCGATGTGAATCAGTACGCCTAGTACGCGAAGGAGGCACACGGATATTTTTTTGAATGCTTCGTGGTCCGGAATGGGCTGATGCACCGCCATGGAGGGTTTGGATAAGTTATCGCATTGTTTCTTGCATGACGTTCTGGCCCTGGGCCAGATTTGCCATTATTTCAGTCAGATCTAGAATATTAGGCAGAGCAGATGGATTTGGAGGGGTTACAATGTTTCGATTGCTGGATTCAGGCATATCAGCCATTTCTGATGAATTGTTTTTGGTGAGAAAACGATATTACCAGTCGTTTCCCACAGACGGCGCCAATCTGCTGATGTAAAAAATTAGATCACTCTAATAATTCAATCACAGATAAATAAATAAGACAAAAGATTTTAAAGTGGTTCAGCCTTATAAGAATGGCCTACATCCACTGTTTTTTTATTGCTGATTGTTTGGGAATTCTCGATTACAAGAAATTCCGTTCTGGATCCCAGAGTTTGGATTCAGGATCCAAATCCCCTACAATGAGGATTGTACAATGTATTTATAGCCTTAAGGCTGTCATCTGAAAGGGTGATACATTAAATGATATACATATGAAAGGGTAATACATTTAATGCCCTTCAAGCGTGTGCGTCTAAATGATAAGCATTTAATGAACCAGTTGAACTGTTGGTTATCCAGCTATTAATGCTTTGTTCGAGATGCAGCTCGGACCGCCTGAGTTGCTCGGACCGCCTGAGCTTCCTGGTATTCAAGAGTTCCTTGAAGAGGTCTGTTCCTCGGAGCGTATGAGTTCCTCGGAGTAACATGGTTCCTCGGAGAGTGTGATCATCTCGGAAGTCCTTGTTAGTGCCATGTAGATATCCACTTGTCTTCATATGATTGGTCCATGTTAGTAGATTAAATTTGGTATCAACAGTGATATACCCCGTTAAACTCGTAAACTCCCTCACCAAAGCAAAGCAACCAATAAATCCTAGGTGAGTTCAATCCAACACAACCTAGATTAAACTAGCTACAAAGCATATTAAATGACATAAATTAAATGCAAGAAAATAAACCTAAATTAGAAAGCAATAAATTCTACACTACAAAGCAAGAAGGAAAGCATGTAAATAAAGGAAGAAATAAAGAAATACAAATAATGGAAGCTTGGATTGATGAAGAAGATGATGAATAGTGTTCAACACAACCATAATGGAGCAAACCCCTATATGGGTAACCCTAGGAGGGAGAAAATAACACCCTCAACATCCCTCTCCAAACCCTCTTCCTCTAACCCTAACTAAGAGAAAAAAAGATATACTATTACAAGATATCTACAAATATAAATCAAATTTGGTTTATATAGTAAGTTGAGAGAAGAAGAAAGGAAAAGGAAAAGAAAAGAAAAGTGACCGAAATCTGCTTCAACCGGTCGACCACGAGGTCATGACCGGTCGACCAGTCCTTTGGGTAAAAGCGCCTATAAAGATTCCAAGTCAACATCACAAACACCGGTCGATCGATGGCCAGGGGCCGTTCGATCGGTACTCTATTTTCCAACCAAGTCTGCTCAAGAATAGGGAGAAAAGGGTGCAAATGCAAATGGCATAACTTTTTCGTCCGGGCTTGGAATGACATGACGTTCGTGGCCACACGAATCTAACTCGATGAACTAAGCTCCCGTAGAATCCGTATGAGTCGGAAATGAAGTGTGAAATGTCTAAAATGCCCTTGAAGTAGCATCCGATGACATAACTTCTTCAAAATGCAGTCGAACCTCACTTTAAGCGTTTCAATACCTACAAAAGCACAATTAACCCCTACAAAGTATATAAACATACATAATATAGGTTTTTTTGATTAACGAGCATAAATATAGGCATAAAGAACCCCAAAAGTTCTAGAATGTATAAAGATAGCGAGCACGCATATACAATATTCATGATGTATCACATAGCAAAAAACAACTAACAAAAACTTAACTAACTACACTAAATAATAAGTAAGAATAAACAAAAATAGAAAAATAAAACAAAACTAACTATTTACAACCTACAATTTTAACTTCTAATTAACAATACACTAGAAGTTAAAATTTTTGAGGGTCGACCCAAAATACGATTTGACTTTGGAGGATCAACGGGGGACCCTCCCTTTCATGCATACCTTTCGAAATACGAATTTTGTTCAAACAAATGAAGGTATGTGTAAGGCGAAGGAAATGAACAATCACCAATTAAATATTTTGTAGGGATGATGGGGGCTTTGGATAAAAGAGGTGACAAGAACACAAGGGGACAAAAAACATAATTTCCTCCCAAATATTTTGTAATTGGAATAAGAGGTGGCGCACATAGAGGCAAATATGCCTTCATGGAAACCAATTCGAGTGAGTACTCCTTATCAGTGAAACGGTTTAACACTTTAAAGTTTGGAATCGATTCATCGGGTACTAGCATCGGTTCGATAATATAAAATAAATATAGGGACGAAAGAAATTCAAACTCAAGAGATGACTCATCATCGCTTGAAGATTGAGTTTTGAAGGAAATAAAATCATTTTCAATGAAATATTCTTCTTTGGGGGTCAAAGAAGAAATCATTTCATTGCAAATGGATACTATGTCCATTTCTTCCTCATTTTCATTCTCTATTATACCATGGGGCCAAGTCAATAATGGTTTGTTCCAAAGTATGCACAAAATCCTCATTTGGTTCAAAACATTCCTCCACTTTGAAAGTCTTGAAAGAAAAATCGCCGTCGGATTCAAATAATAAATCCAACTCATGCTCCCAACAATAATTTTCTTCCCGATAACGGTTTTCAAATTTTTCATTTTCAAGAAGGTACAAGCCCTCACCGAAAGTCATAGGTCGAGGCACGAATTCTTACGAAACTACTATCAAAATCATTAACGTAAGAATTTTAAAAGCTAACGCAATCCGTTTCAAAATTATTGTCATAGGGATCTTGTGGCCCAAGATCGTAATAATCATTCTCAAAGTTTTCGTAATCCATAACTTAACTTTGGTAATACTCACCCAAAGACATTTTAGATGTTTCAATTTTTGGGGCTTGTAAGTATTAACCAAAAGTCATAGGTGTGGGGGGATTTTGAGAATCATCATTACGATTACTGAAAAAATTGGAATAAGACATGCTTACCTCAAAGAAGGCTCGAAATAGCAAATTCCTCAAAGTGATGTGCGTCCGGAAAATTCAAGCATTTTTTGGCGCTCAAATGTAGAAGTCCTACAAAAATAGTTAACAAATAATACAAATAGAAAGAAAAAATACTATGAGATACTGAATTAATTAAAATATAAAACAAATTAGTCCCCGACAACGGCGCCATTTGATGGAGAGTGATTTTTTCGGGGTGTAAGAGTCACCTACATGTCGGTCGTTTATTATATTTGGCTCACCAACTCAATACAAAAATCTAAACTACTACTACACTCTTTTAAGGGAGTAAAATGACCAGCCCGGGTATCGAAAATCCACATAGACAAGTTGCTATAATTATATTAGTTTAATACTTCTAAAATAACAGTGTAAAAGGTGATTCTTAACAAAAAGGGAAAAGATAACTAGGCGAGGGTATTTAAACTAAATTAACAAAAGGAATAAAAACTATAGGTTGCGACAGATATCCCTTACCTCGAGTTAATTAGTATAAATGGTTACATGGTTCTACAAATTTAGTAAGATCGAGTCTCATTTCAACAGTTAATTAAATCTAGAGCCGTCACCCCCTAAATTCACATAAAAACCTAATATAATTTTGGCGTCAACAAATACCCCAAAAATTAAACACGCAAGGTCGTAAATATGGAGCATGCATGACATACCCCGTTAAATCTCCTAGGCGTAATAATAAGGACAACCCAATCGAATTAAATGAATAAAATCCATCACCAAAGCAAAGAAACTTGATCAACCCAAGGTGAGTTCAATTCAACACAACCTAATTTAAGTTAGCCACTAAGCATGATGAAATACATAAATTAAATCAACTAATTAATTAAAGCAAACAATAAATAAATAAACTACAACAATTAACAAGGAAAGAAATAAATAATAAGCATGAAAATAGAGGAACAAAGCATAAATAATTGGGGAAAAAGATGAATAGTAACTAGAAGCTTATTGGGGAAGAAGTTGAATAGTAACTAGAAGCTTACATTAATGGGTGTTAACCAAAGAAATGGAGGAGAGGGAAAAAACTCCCTACCTACTGCTTTAGTTCGAAGGCAAAAATACAATTACCGGTCGATCGGTGGGGCAAGGCCATTCGACCGTCAACGCTGAACCTGCTCAAAATCGTATGGATTTGCTGCTATGTTCTTGATGTTGAGATTTGATACTTGTTTTTTATTAGCACCTAAGACCAGCTTCTATTTTCATTTGGGCAAAAACACACTACAATCTCCATTGGCCAAGACCTGCAACTATCGTCCAAGACCTCTTAGTGATTTGTGGCAAGGACACAAATGGCAATTCATTATTTGTTATATATTTTTATTAATTCTCTTATAATTCTTCCTCCCCTCTCCCGGGAGCATTGGTAAAAATTGTAAATGTACAACCTTGATGACAACGACACCAATCATCCTATCCAGATTTCCTATCCGTGCTTGTATTTTCTACCTACGGGTTTATTATTATCTTACAAACCCTATTTGATTCTCCGTATTCCTCTTATCGGTTACAAAGTTTGCGAATTCTTTCAACTTCCTTCATATCTGGCCACTGCCCAGCCTTTTTTGGAAAATAATTAAAATTCCCCTTGCCTCTCAATTTACCCTTTAGTGAGAGGATTCGTAATAATTCGCACCTCAAATATCCTCGTTATTTATGGTATCTCTCCATGGACGTGGTGATTGGATCCCATCACCCCACACTGCTTCCAAGAGTAAACATCTTTTCTGAAACTTTGCCATGAGTGTCACTACACTCACCCCATGTGATCTCAATTGGATGATCTCCATCCATTTGTAAATCACTCTTCTGCAACTTCCTCGAATTCTAGCATATTTTTCTTTTGAAACAAAATCTTCTTCGATCCTTGCCCCTAGTCATCTACACTTGGGGTTTTAACTTTGCACCATCATTCTTCAAGACGGTTATTGGGGCAACTACTGTGCCCCGACGGTTACTTCAACTTCAATTATTCGAACAATAATCACGGTGACTCATATCGCGCCACTGTTCCCAAAGTACTCTATGTCTTCTGTTGAGTCCCCCTCCTACAATCCTTCTAACATCCCATGTTTATCGTTCTATAATGTTCGATCTTACACACTTAACCAAAATCATGAATCGTATCAACTAAACATTATAGCAATAGAGCGTAAGTTGCATACGTAAGAGAATATAACAATCCTATGATAAGGCCCAAGGAACGCTACGCTCAAACGTGAAAAGATGCACAGATCCTATAGACACTCGAACCTGATGCTCTGATACCATATGTGATACCCCGCTTAATAAAATACCGGGTGATCAGTCCTATATCGAATTAAACGGGAATCTTATATGGTTCAATCTTAGCATCACTGTCGAACAACCTTTTTCTTAAATTGACTAACCATCTAATATTCAAAAAGACACGGTGTCAAATTTTATCTTTTTATTAAACATCACTAACAACATGCAAAAGAATATAATATAAACCATTCACACAATCACTGAATCAAATAATACGGAAAATGAATAGATACAATCTTCGCTGAGAAAACCACCGGCTACAAACCAAATACAAATATAAAAACTACAAGAATAATAAAATGAGTACATCAACTGACTGGAACAAAAGAAATAACTAGGGCGACATGCCCAAATGGAATACTGACTGCATCATACTCTAGGAATGAAATGACTGAAACGGCTAAGTCAAAGTCCTGTAACATCCACATATGTCGCAGCTGCGTAACCCTGGAATAGAACAATTCTGGTATCTCTGTGGATGGACACCTAAAAGGTTTTGAAAATATTTTATAGCAAGGGAATTAAAATGCACGAATGCTCTTCAAGTTTAAGCTAGTGTCGCACTCCCTTGAGGATAGGTTTACCCCTCAATTATTGTGCACACCTAACATTATTCTATGCAACCCACCTAGTCACCTACCCCGTAACTAGTTCTCCATGATATCCTTCCTCACACACTACTCTAGCCCGAGTACGTTTAATATACGATTTTTAAGTGATTTGACACATTAACTTGATTAATCATTTCTCAATTCGAACCATATAACATTCTCACGAGTTATATATAATTAATGCAATTCACATCATGTATTTACTCCTATATAAATTTGCACCATACATACGTATTAATATATTACCACATTCACACACATGTCGTAAATATATAACCATCCTCCCAAGTAGGCACTCACCAGATGTTCTCTAAAATGCTATCATTTTCAGGTATACTCATCCACCCGGACCCCCTAATACGATTAGCTCCCCGAATCAGTAACACAAAATAAACGTAGTGGAGGCGGTCATAGTTCCCCCAAGAAATGAGATCGACTCATACCCAAGATGTCTCACCCCTAATAATATTGACTCTATGACCTGGGGACTATGATCACCCTGCATTCACTAGCCAGGGGATTCACCCACTTCGCGCAACCTCCCATGATAGCACTAGAGGGGTATGTATTCCTATAAATATTATTCAAACAAATATTTATAAATCACATAAATAAATAAATATATATATATATATATATATATTACACATCACCGCGTATATATATTTAATTAAACCAGGCTACCCGTGCACAATTACCGTCACACTAGCCTAACAGTCCCAAGTCTATGTACCGACTTGATATTAAAATAATTCCCAAAATTATTTATTTATTACTCAAATTGTGTCACCCAACTAAATTACCTGGACTTTCTTATTCAGTCCGAAATCTCATCTCGTATATCTTATTCCTCAAATTCCACACATTAAGGTTAGCACACTTTTTATATTTGAATATTCCTTAATTTATTATATATCCCTATAATAAATTAATTCGGCTAAATCTGTGCCTAAACCCTCGTAGCACTAGCCCCAAAATCATACCTGAGGCAATATCCCAACTCAATTGAATCAATCACGCATTAATTTACTTTATTACCTTGGTGTCACTCAACCAAATATACCCGAACTCACTCACTTAGCCCGGAAATACAATATTTAGAATTTACTATTCAAATTCTCCTTAATAAATTTTGCACACTTATTAATCTAAGGTTTTCAATTTACTCAATTTCAACCTTATTTCCCTTATGGATTATTATCTCAATACTTACTTGTCTCACTTTATGTAAACATAATCTCCACTTTAGTCATAATGTCCTTATTATATAACAACAATCACAATCAATCAATCTAGGCAATCTCCAACGGAATAACAACTAAAAATAACATTTCTTAAAATTTACCCCATGAATCTGCCCAGATTTTTAAAATGCCGTTTTGAGGCATTTTGGAATCGTTTTGGGAGAAAACGTATCAAAGAAAGAAAACGTAGAAAATAGGATTTTCTACTAGACAATGTGGACAGAATTGCCATTTTTGGAACCAAAACGTAGAAAAACAGTTTATAAAATGACGGTATAATTTACCCAATTTCATAGACTTCTTCAAATTTCAAGAAGTTGTTCTACGATTCAACCCTACCCATCAAAACCCAATTTAGATATCAACTAACCCTAAAACCATATCATCTTATCACACCCACTATGATATGAGTAGAAATTTGCAATTAATTTAAAAGCAAGTTTAACCACTTGTCTTAGGGTTCGTTGGGTTTGGATCTGTTGATAAAGATGATGATTTGATGATGAACCTACACACTTGTTCTTCATTTTGACTCCCATGGCTTCTCCCCCTTGCACCCACTTTCTCTCTCTAAAAATGATTTTTCTAAAATGTGTTATGGCTATCACACCCTCTCACATTTAGGGTTTAATAACTCAATCATGTTTTTAGACCAGTGGGCCTTATAAAAGGGCCCAAACACTCTCATGTGGGCTCAAATGTGCCTAAAAATATCCCGAGACCCATTTACTACCCCTGGGTACTCTTTTTCAACTATATCAACCCACCTGGACTCAACCATGCACTCAGAATTTCCATCCGAATTAATATATAACATTTTCCAATTCATGACCTCCAAAATGCGACACAAAAATAATTCGAACAATTAAATCTCAATTTAAAAATTTAAATAAATCCACCAATTTAAAAAAAATCCCCAAATCATATATTTTATTTCTCCTAATAAAATAAATTATTTTTCTCCCACAAATAATTAAATTAAAGGTCTTTGAATTTACGGGGTGTTACAGAAAATTGAGAGACTTATGTCAGATAGGATTCTCGATTCCCTTGATTTTTCATATTTCAAAATTTGCACAAATTGCATAAAGGGAGAACTAACAAACATAAGGAGATTTGGTGCCAATAAGGCTACAGACGTCTTAGAACTGATACATACAGATATTTGTGGGCCATTTCCTACAATTTCATGGAACGGTCAACAATATTTTACCACATTCATAGAAGATTTTTCACGTTATGGCTACCTTTATCTCATCCATGAAAAGTCCCAATCTCTGGACGTGTTCAAATCATTTAAGGTTAAAGTTGACAATCAACTCAGCAAAAGGATTAAAAGCGTCAGATCTGATCGTGATGGTGAATACTACGGTAAGTATGATGGTTCAGGTGAACAACACCCATGACTATTTGCTAAATTCCTAAAGGAGTGCGGTATCGTCCCGCAATACACCGTGCCTGGTTCTCCAAGCATGAATGGTGTTGATGAAAGGTGAAACAGAATGCTTAAAGACATGGTACGGAGTATGGTCAGTTACTCTAAGTTACCATATTTACCCTGGGGTGAAGCATTAAAGACTGCAGTTTACATCCTAAACAAAGTACCAAGTAAAGCAACTTTTAAAACCCCTTTTGAACTTTGGACAGGCAAGAAACCTAGTCTGAAGCACCTTCATATTTGGGGATGTCCAGCTGAAGCGAGACCTTTATAGGCCACATGAAAAAAAAAATTGGATTCCAGAATGGTTAGTTGCTATTTTATTGGATACTCTGAAAGATCTAGGGGTTATAAATTCTATGATCTTACTACTAAAACAATATTTGAGATGGGAAACGCCTAGTTCTTTGAGGATGCTGAGTTTTCCAGTGGGGACAAGGTTAGGGATTTTGGTTTTGAAGAGGAATATATTGATATTTATACACTTGTTATTAACATTGATCGGGCTCCTATTCCTGACATTGTTCAAGAAGCAGATCATAATCAAAACAATATCCAAGAACCTCCCGTTCTAGAAGAACAAACTTTACCACCTACAGAACCTATGCCATTAAGGAGATCCACCAGAAAAAGAAGAAGTGTTGTGCCCGATGATTACATTATATTTCTCCAAGAACATGAGTTTGACATTAGTGCACTGGAAGATGATCCAATCAATTTTCGTCAAGCCATGAAAAGTTTTAAATCTCAAGAGTGGATTGGTGCCATGAATGAGGATATAAAGTCCATGAAGTACAATGATGTTTGGGATCTTGTCCCATTGCCTGGAGGTGCAAAACCCATTGGCTGCAAAATGGATATTTAAAACCAAGAGGGATTTGAAAGGTGATGTGGAGAGATACAAAGCCCATCTTGTCTCTAAAGGCTTTACACAGAAAAAGGGCATCGGTTATAAAGAGACTTTATCTTTGGTTTCATCGAAAGACTCTTTTAGGATAATAATGGCACTCGTCGTGCACTTTGACCTTGAGCTTCATCAAATGGATGTTAAGACTGCATTTCTCAAAGGTGAAATTGATGAAACGATCTATATACTGCAACCAAAAAATTTTGTATCGGGAGATGCAAAGAAAATGGTTTGCAAGTTAAAGAAATCCATCTATGGGCTTCAGCAAGCTTTTCATCGATGGTATTACAAGTTTCATCAAGTTGTCATCTCGTTTAGTTTTAGATGAATCTGGTTGATGATTGTATATACCACAAGTTTAGTGGGAGTAAGAATATTTACTTGGTTTTATATGTTGATAACATCTTTCTTGCCACCAACGATATAGGTACGTTGCACGAAACCAAGAGATTTCTTTCAAAGAAATTTGAGATGAAAGATCTTGGTAATGCTTCTTTTATGTTGGGTATACAGATACACTGAGATCGCTCTCGGAGTACACTTGGTTTATCACAAAAGAGCTATATCGATAAATCTCTTAAAAGATTTGGCATGCATGATTGTAAACCAGGTGACACCCCTGTATCTAAAGGAGATAAATTTAGGCTTAGTCAATGTCCTAAGAATGATTTTGAGATTCGGGAGATGCAAAAGATTCCTTACCCATCAGCAGTAGGAAGTCTTATGTATGCTCAAGTATGTACGCATTCGGATATTGTGTGCATTATTGGCATGTTGGGCAGATACTTAAGTAATCATGGAAAGGATCATTGGATACAAGCCGAGCGAGCCATGAGGTATTTACAGAGAACAAAAAACTTCGTGCTCACCTATCAGAAGTCAGATTAGTTAAAGATCATCGGATATTCTGGTCGATTTTGCTGGATGCCAAGATAGCGTGAAATCTACTTCAGGTTATATCTACTTACTTGTTAAAGGTGTTATATCTTGTAAAAGTGTTAAACAGTCTATTATAGCTTCTTCCACCATGGTAGCTGAGTTTGTAGCTTGTTATGAGGCGTCCAATCATGGAATATGGTTGCGAAATTTTGTCACGGGGCTGTGTATTGTGGATGGCATTGAAAAATCACTTAAGTTATTTTATGACAATAAATCGACAGTACTGTATTCCAACAACAACAGGAGTTATTCGTATCGAATATTGCATATTTCCGTCCTTTATCCTTATGCATTCTAGCACTTTTGCGGTCCCAAATGCCTATAATTATGCTCATTAACGAGACAACCTTGGATTTGGATATATACATGCTTTACAGGGGTTATTTGTGCTTTTATAGGTATTGGAACGCTAAAAGTGAGGTTCGGTTGCATTTCGGAGAAGTTTCGTCATTGAATGCTACTTCAAGGGCAATTTGGTCTTTTCAAACTCACTATTTTTTATGGAATGAAGTTACTAACATGTAGATCATCAAATTATCTTTCCGTGGCCACTGACCGTGCGTCATTCTGACTCCGTATGTGGAAGTTATTCCCATTTCTGAAAGGTTTCGGTATTTTCTTCTACTTCAAGCGAATTTTGGTAATTTCATACTGCATAATTTGGAGGGTTTCAAAACATAATCATGTAGATAATTTAATTAGCTTCGCGTCGGTTCCGACCATGCCTCATTTCGATTCCGTACGAGGGAGTTATGGTCGTTTCCGTGTAACGCGTCAAAATTGGTTCAGAGGGAAAAGTGGGTTGTCTCCAGCCCAAGGCAAATTCCAAAAGTGCGATTGACCTGTACCAAAACAGAGGTCGACCGGTCCCATCAGATATGGACGAAAATTGGCTTATTTTGGGTTTTTTGGGTTGGTTTTGTTGGGGGTTTATTTTGGGGTATTAATAGAATGTGTGGGGCTTTTCTTAGAAGATATATCTTTCATTTTTAGGTTAGGGTTAGGGTTTTGAGAGCTCATTTTCTCTCTCATTGGGGTTTGCCTCATTTGTGGATTGTAAGTGCACTAGTCATCATCCTCTCCATTTATATAGTTGTATTTCTTGATTTCTTGCTTTGATAACTAGTTTCCTTGCTTTCAAATTAGTTTATTGTTGTTATTTATTGCTTTAATTAGTTTAGTTGTTGTTTAAAGTAGTTTAATCCATGTATTGTCCGTAGATAACGGGTTGGGATTGCGTTTCCTCCATTTATGGGCGTTGAGCTCCGAAAATTAGGTTTTGTGTAAAATTTCATTTAATTGAAACCTAGCGTATTAAAGTCGGATTATTATGCATTTAACTTTCTTTGTCACGCAACGTTAGTGTTTATAGCGGTAATCCGAATTTAAGATGCGTGTGACCATTTTCTGTTAAATGTTTAATCTCACAACTTTGGGTTAAATTCCTTATTGTGTGATGTTTATACTTAATTGAAAATGCTCGATTAAATGTTTACGAACCGAAATTCTAATTATTAGTTGTTTAGCCCATGGTGGGGACACGATCCTGACTCTTGTTTTATTAATTCTAGTTTAGACTTAACTTCTTAATTTTTCCCTTTTCTTTATTTCCAACCTATCACCTTTTACACTTTTATTTTAGGAGTATTAAATCCTATAAATTCTAGCAACTCGTCTCTGTGGATTTTCGATACCCGACTTACCGCTATACTTGTATCGCAAGTGCAGTCGTAATTTAGGTTTTTGTATTAAGGCGGTGAACAGAAAATAACGATTAGCGTCTTGACGCGACGCTACTTTTCACCCTTAATCAAGGAGTTCTACGAAGTCAAAGTTTATTGATATCAACCTTCTAGTTGTAAAAGAAAGAGTTCAGAGTGGACTTATGTCTATAGAGCACATTGGGACAAACTCTATGATTGCGGATCCGCTGACTAAGGTAATACCACTCAAGGTCTCTCATGAGAACACTTCTCATATGGGTGTAATTTCTTTTCAGGATATGTTGATCTAGTGGGAGTTTGTATTTTATATGCTTTCATAGACAAATTTGATTTAATGGTTATTGTATGGTTATTTACTACAGTAAAGTATTCAGTTTATATTCACTCTGATTTTATATGGTTTGATTTCACTAAGGTTTAAGGAGGACCCGTTGGAAATAAGCATGTTAAGATCACATTGCATGACATTTCCATGCTACACATCCACACTTGATCTTTGTCATTAGTTGCATTGATATATGTGATCATTGATGGGTCTACTTACAAAATATGTAATGACAATTGCTTTGATTCTATATTGGTGAAATTAATGGACAAGATTATTTAGATGAATTAAGTTTTGATATCAAAAACTCATGAGCTCATAAAGTATAATTCAAGTTTATAAAGTTACATATATAGCCCAAGTGGGAGACTGTTAGAATAAAATTTAATATATCGGCTTATATATGAAATAAATATGAGTTATAGTCTATCAAATAAAGCTAGGCCAATTAAAGTGATTAATTTAAGTTTTGGGGCCTTAATAATATTTTATTAAAGTGTGTGTTTTAATGTGTAGAAACAAGCGTAATTTCTATTTTTATGATGGGTTAAAATAGAAATATATGAAATATGAAAAGACACGATTGTCTTATAAATAGGGGTCATGGTCCCTAGATCATACTACACCATTCTTCATATTCCCATTATCAAAGAGAAATTTAGAGAAGAAATAAAAGTGTTGATCTAGAAGAGTATAAGACCTCAGACTTAAATATTTTAATTTTCTCGTTATGGATTCAGGTACGCTTCCGCAAAATTAATATTTATATTTCTTGATAATTCAATATAAATGTTCCTCTTTGTGTGATGATTTTCAAAAAATAGAAATTAATCCAACATAAAATAATCTTGATTTATGTAGAACAATTCACTATGAAACTTGTTGCAAGATTTATCATCCAATAATCCCTTAGTGACAAAAATTGTAAATTTTCAATACTATAGGAGTGGAGATTTACTAAATTCGGGTGCTTATCGAGTGGACTCACTACACACGAAAACTTAACAAATCAAGTTTCAAATTAATCATTTAGTGATATATACAACAAGACTCATTAAATTGCGGCTTTAACTCGACCCGAATATGACACGAACTCAGTAAAACACGAGGATAGAGATGAAAGACATAATGAGCTGGTTTGAGTGAAGTTAATTTTGACATGAACCCGATAAGACCCAACCAAATATACGTAACACAACCTGTTGCAACTCCTAAATGCAACCAAGGATTAAATAAAATAAAAATATGCATTATTTTGAGCATACATCCCCTCTCAAACTATACCCCAAGGGGGTGTTCTCGTTCCACATACACCATAAATTGGCACGCTATATGCACAACCCAACATCCATCAACCCCCAAAGCGCAAATACGCCCAAACAAAGTTATAATTTTGTTATGGGTACAGGTTACTATTATTATTATTATTATTATTATTATTATTATTATTATTAAAGTATGCTACTTTATTTTTTCAATACATGTTTAATATCTCGCATAATAAAAGAGCATTTTAAAAATGAAAAGTGAGAATGTGTCCTTAGGCCATATGTTTTGGGCCTAAAAAAACAACATGGATCCTATATGTGTATTTTTTACCTACTCAAGTATATGTACAAAACTGGCTTGCAGGCCACGTGTTGCGTGGCCATAATTGTACAAATATAAAAACACAAGTCTATATATTGCCAAAAAAAAAAAAGGAATTTACGAAACATATAAAGTATACCCGATATAAGTAGTGGTTGGTAGTATAACAGGATGAGAAAATGAGAAACATATTTTAAATACAAAACACAATTTTCTCCTAAAGAAAGAAGTCTTGTTAACGTCAATTTCTAATAAAATAATAATTTTTTTTAGGATAAAATATGTACGAATCACATTTACTGTAACAACCCATAATTTTGACGAATTAAAAATGAATTAATTCGATTAAATTTAAATTACACGTGTGAAGTAATTTAATGGAATGGGATTAATTAAATTATTAATCGGGGAGAAATTATTATGTTATTGAAAAAAAATTACTAAGTGAAGAGTAATTATATATTTGACGTCATAACAGTGACGTGACGATATGTCATCTCAACTGGACGTCGAGTGTGGACTAAATGAGGTCGAGATAGAAAATAAATTATAGTAACTCGAATGATGATTTTGAGGTCATGGATGAGCCCAAAAAGGCCGAAATAATCAAATTGTATACTCGGGTGTATAGATTGGGTCCCAGAACAGTTTTAGATTAAACCGACGCCACGAAAGGGCATTTCGATCATTTTGTAACTTAGGGTTAATGGAGTTAAAAATTTACAAGGATTATATATACTTGTAGTTGTGTGAGATTAGGGTAAAGGGAATATAAACAATTGAAGGCCATTAGAGAGGAGATGAAGAGCTTTCTTGGGGTATAAGAAAGGAATTGTGGAGAAATAGCACTTGTTCTTGTTCATACATTACAACCATTTTTGGAGAGAAGATCAGAAGAGAAGCATCATCAAAATGATCAAATAAAACTTCTTTCATAAGTGCAAGTATTTAACTTGAAAATTTTATGAGTTATAATACCCATGTAGAGTAGGATCTTTTAATTAAGGAATTTTGATACAATTCATGTGATTTGATGAATATATCTCATAATTGGGAATAAGATTGCATGTAGAATAAACTCAATTGTATAATTAAAAAGATATCTGAAGTTTTGATATGTAGATCTTGAGATAAATATGGGATTTTTGGTGATTTCATATAAGGAATATATAAATATGGTGTTAATCGAATTTTTGGAGGAAAATAATGGAGTTTCGATCAGATTTTTTGGATGACATTTAATGAGTTTTTCATATAATCTAAGTTTGAAATCCTCACTACATGTATCATTGATGTCTAATTATGTTAAATTAGAATTTGGGGATGATTGTATGAAAATTTGAGGAAGTTGTAGAGAAGAAATTCGTATCAGCAGTTTGCCCCTGTTACATTTCGAATCGATTCTGCCCAAGGGCGAATCAATTTGGCAAGGTGAATCGAATCGATTTTTTCCAGAATTGAAAATTATTTATTTTAAGTTAAAAAAATTAAGGAGAGTTCGTGAGGGAACTTTTGGGGTGTTTTAAATTATAGAGGGAAATATAATAATGACAATAGGTCTAAAGTAGATAATTGGTTTACATAACTTGAGATGAATTAATTAATGGGATAATAAAGGAAATATTCGAAAGTGATAAATGAATGAAATTCGAGAAGGGTACGTAGGTGATGATGCCGGAATCAGCACCACCAGGTAAGGTGTTTCCAAGCTCAATATAAGAGTAACAATGGCAGCACATCTATGTAAAGAGATAAGAAAAAGAGGTGAGGAGAAGAGGAGAATACACTGGTATATAAGTGGTCAGCCAATCTGGCCTACGTCCACTGTGAGTGTGTGTGAGTAATATCACTGAAAGAAGGCACTAATGGCCATGGATACAATCTCTCAAGCTTTCTCTCTCTACTGTGGATTTAGACAGAGTTTTTGCTAGGGTTGAATAACTGGGATCCCCCTTGCAAGGTAGGGGATAGCCCCTATATATAGTGCCTAGGGGGTGTAATGTACCCCCCATGCATGTAATGAGCATGTGTGTGGTAGCCTCACCAATGTGGGAGTGCCATCTGTCACTGTCACATGTAAGTAATGATGATGAAATATTCTCCCCACGTGTGGAGAATAATCTTGTTACAACTGATTTTTGCCCAGGTGTCCTTATCCAAATGTCAACAGATGCTCGGTCGCCATGTTGGTGGATGACCTCGGCCTGGGAGAGGTCGAGCTGTAAAGGCTCGATATTCATTCAATCCGAGATGTGTCATTGGGAGTCTCGGCCTGATCTCAGCCGCGACATTATGCTGGGGTCGGCCCCAGCCGAGGTAAGAATGATCCCATGCTGACGATTACTAAGGCTTCTTGTGACCTCGGCCCAAGCCGAGGTTGGACTGGTTCCATGTTGTAGGTTACCAAGGCTCCCTGTCACCTCGGCCTACCCCCGGCCGAGGTTACCATACCCAGGTATATGACAATGCTGTTGATGCCTGCGATGCGCGTAGTGTCCATTAGGAGTGTAGATGGTAGTGTCGGCCTGGGCCGACCCTGGTCTGGCCGAGGGATGATATTGTGGGCCCATGGCTTATTTAGGGTCGATCAATATCTCGGCCATCATCTTGGCCGAGGTTGGTGTCTCCGAGTCGAGGATACACTTGGGGCATATCAATCACCCCCAGCCCTTAGTCATATGTGAGAGCAAGTGGTTAGGGGTTAACTACACCTCCGAGGCCCATCCGTCCTCAACTAATACCTGTGTGACACCTGTCCACGCTAGAGCGTACATACTTGGTTGGCGTGTGCTGTCAGCCGTCCTTTGGGTTTCCCAAGGTAATGATGGGCCTTGGGAAACGCGCCCAAGTATTTAAGGGTTTTAACCCTTCTTTTTCTTCCTTCTTCTCCATTTCATTCCTGCGCACAAACTGTTCTTGAGATTTCTCTCTCTCCAAAGCTTCTCTACTCAACGATCTTCTGCCGAAGCCTTTATCGATTTTCTTGCGAGTTTTCTTCATTTCATTCATCGATTCATTTCCAGGTACTTCTTCCATTCCATTTCCTTTGTTTCTGGTATTTGGTTTGCATTTTTCGGTGACTTTTTAAGTTTTTCGGCGAGCACCATTATCTCCGGCGAACTGGGTTTGCTTTAAACTTCCAAGTTTGATCTTTAAACTCCTTTATTTTACAAGTCAATCGTGTTTGTAGCTTTAGGAGTTTTTCCCAAGTTTAGGGTCGTCCTCTGATGCTCAGGCCTTTATACCAACTTCTTGAGGATTTCCCCTCTCTTAGAGAGAAGACCCTAGAAAATATTAGGCAGATAGAGAGAGCTCAGGAGGAAGCTCGTAGGTCATAAGAGTTTCCTATTAGACCTATCTTTCCTCCACCTCTCAAAGTGGTATATCCTGATCCCCCTGAGAACTTCTATCAGACAGAGGTCTCTGCCAACCCATTACCGATGTCTGATTCTGAGTCTTCCACCTCAGACCCCATGTCTGTGGACTCTTTTCAGGAAGCCATGGATTTTACACCTCGGCCTGGTCAGGTCCCTGATCAGGCTGAGGTATCCAGCCGAGCTTCATCCCATGATGGCTCAAGCACCTCAGCCTCTTCTTCAGAGGTTTGAAGTTGTTGAGCCGAGTGTGGCTGTGCCACCCATTCTTGATGCCATCCCTCTGTCGGCCGTCATAGGGGCTGAGTTCGCTCAGATATTCCCTAGTCACCCGTCTACATCTGCTCCAGCCGACGTTGAGCCTGATGATGATGAAGATGCGAAAAGTGACATCGACGTATCTGAGGCGGCCGACTACAAGAGCACGGTGACTGAAGTGGATCTTCTATGCTTCAGATATTTGTACTCCATCAGTCCTTCCATCAAATTAAGGAGACCTCTGAGGGAAGAGAGGGCCTATCACGACCGAGATGGAGAAATCTGCTTGTACGAGCAGATGTTTAAGTTAGGGTTTCGCCTACCCATTCATCCCATCATCAAATCCATTCTCTCTTACATCAACTTGGCCCCCTCACAGCTATCTCCCAATGCCTGGAGAGTCATCATAGGGGCCATTATTCTATGGAGGGCAGTCCGCCACTCTGACCTCCCAGTTCAGGTCTTCGTTGGTTGTTATGTCCCAACCTCGACCAAAAACCATCCGAGCTACTATCATTTTGTGGCTCGGAGGCCTGAGAAGAAGATGCTCCAGGTGACGCAGACCTCAAATCATAACTGGAAGCCCCGTTATTTTTTTGCCTCAGGACCATGGGAATTTGGCCCATGCGTCCCTTCTTCAACACTTGAGCCGAGGATACCCCTCAAATGGGGCAAGGTCACCATGTCTGCCAGGGCCGATCCTGGTCTAAGTCTTTAGAATATGCAGAAGGTGAAGGCCCTGCAAGACCAAGGGGCACATGGTCTGTTTGTCAAGTTCGAACACTTGCTGACCCCCCAGTATCTCTCGGGGACGAGCCTGGGTGGAAGTCCCCTTGTTGACTTTGGTAAGGATTTTTATTTCAAGTCTAACCTCTGAACTCATTCATATCTGATTTCTGACCCATATCTTCTAACTTTTGCAGAGCGACCGCAAGACATCCCAGACGACCTGTGGGAGATGGCAGCTCCGAGCTTGGCAAGGCTTGCAAAAAAGGCTGGTCTGAACGCCCCTCCCCCAGTTCCCTCTACATCCAAATCGAAGGCCTCAAAGAAGAGGGCCCCAGAGGCCCATGCCTCTGAGGATCAGAGGCCGACCTTGAGGCAAAAGAAGGCCTCAGATGCTGCAATTCCAATTTCTTCGGCTGACATCCTGACGGCTCGTCTGGATCAGCTGAAGTTAACTGACAGCGTGGTCGGCAACAGCAGACAGGCCATGGATGCACTCGCCTCTGTAATGACCGAGGCAGACAAGCGTTTCTACAGAGCCATGGACACCTCCCTGCTGGTAGAGTTCGGCCTTCACAGAGCCGTCCAGGTATGAATTGTTCCTTCGTCAAATTTTTTTAAGTGTAACATCTGACTTTTCTAACGCTTAGCCTCTTCATTAAATGTGCAGGGAGTGACTGCTATGTACCAACTATCTAACTGGGCTATGAGGAAATTGCCCCTCATCCAGAAGGGGAAAGAGGCCGAGAAGGTTGAAAGTGCCCTGAATGCTGAGGTTGACCGTCTGAAGTCAGAGCTGCAGAGCTCTAAAAATAAGGCTAAGGGATTGGAAAAAGACATGTCTGTGCTCGTCAAGGACCATGCCAAAGCCCTGAAGGCAAAAGATGACGTGCTGCAGCAGAAGGTCAACTCGGCTGTGAAGGCTGCCCTTGAAGATGCCACGCCCAAAATAATTTCTGACTACAAGACCTCGGACGAGTTCATGGGTTTTGGTTTTGAATACCTCGAAAGAGGTGTCAAGGCTACTACCAAATGGGCTGAAGTCCGAGAGAAGGAGGTCGGCACTCTAAAGGCCTCTGACTTTGTGGGTCTCGGCTTTGCCGACCCTCAGTTTGCACAGGCTCTTCAAGAGGTGGAAGATGAGGCCGCTGCCCCAGCCGAGACTGCAACTCTGGGAGGGACCGAGCTCGGAGGGACAGACCATGCTGATGACGTGGCCGAGGTTACTAATGCTGAGCAAGCCAATCAGGCCGAGACTGTCAATGTTCCCCCCCCCCCCCCAAACCAGGATTGATTTGTAACTTGTAACAAACAATTTGTAATTTGTAATTATTAACTTGTAATACCATGGTATTTTGTAAGGAATATTTGTAACAGTGTCTCTGAATGCTACAGGATCTCTTCCCTTTACTAAATGTCATGTGATTTCTTCTCTTTATTGAATGCCACATGATCTCTTCTATTATTTTATTGTAGGGGTCTTGTTTATACTTAGTCAATAATTCTGACCTCAGACTTCTTCACCACTGAATTGTTATTAGGATCTGAGATCATTACCTAAGATGCTACTCTCGTAACCAACTTCACCAAATTAATAATGTTAAGAGTCTTAGGTCATCTGGTAAGGTGTCTGAGCTCAGACCTCGTCACCACCGAGTGATGTTATGAAGGTCTGAGGTCGTACCTCAGATGTTAGCCTCATAATAACTTTCACCAAATTAATGATGTTAAGGGTCTTAGGTCATCTAGGAAGGTGTTTGAGCTCAGACCTCGTCACCACCGAGTGATGTTATGAGGGTCTGAGTTCATCACCTAAGATGTTAGCCTCATAATAAATTTCACCAAATTAATGATGTTAAGGGTCTGAGGTCATCTAGGAAGGTATCTGAGCTCAGATCTCGTCACCACCGAGTGATGTTATGAGGGTCTGAGGTCATCACCTAAGATGTTAGCCTCATAATAAATTTCACCAAATTAATGATGTTAAGAGTCTGAGGTCATCAAGGAAAGTGTCCGAGCTCAGACCTCGTCACCATCGAGTGATGTTATGAGGGTCGGAGGTCATCACCTAAGATGTTAGCCTCATAATAAATTTCACCAAATTAATGATGTTAAGGGTCTGAGGTCATCTCGGAAGGTGTCTGAGCTCAGACCTCGTCACCACCGAGTGATGTTATGAGGATCTGAGGTCATCACCTAAGATGTTAGCCTCATAATAAATCTCACCAAATTAATGATGTTAAGGGTCTGAGGTCATCTAGGAAGGTGTTTGAGCTCAGACCTCGTCACCACCGAGTGATGTTATGAGGGTCTGAGGTCATCACCTAAGATGTTATCCCCATGATAAATTTCACCAAATTAATGATGTTAAGGGTCTGAGGTCATCTAGGAAGGTGTCTGAGCTCAGACCTCGTCACCACCGAGTGATGTTATGAGGATCTGAGGTCATCACCTAAGATGTTAGCCTCACAATAAATCTCACCAAATTAATGATGTTAAGGGTCTGAGGTCATCTAGGAAGGTGTCTGAGCTCAGACCTCGTCACCACCGAGTGATGTTAAGAGGGTCTGAGGTCATCACCTAAGATGTTATCCCCATGTGATATCTCTGATCTAAGAATGAAGCAAGAACTGTCATGGAAACTGATCTTTATTAATAACCTCTTCTCAATAAGATGGTATATTTACATAAAATTCTATGCAACATCATATGTAATATCTCTTCAGGTGGTCAGCATTCCATGGGTTAGTGAAAGGTTCTCCTTCTAGGTTTTCTAGCCTATAAGTGCCAGGCACAACCTCTTCCATTACTTTGTAGGGGCCATGCCAGTTTGGGTGTAGCTTGTTTGTCTTCTGTAGGGTCTTCTTTAGCACTAGGTCTCCCACTGCAATGGGTCTTGACTTCACCCTCTGGTTGTAGAATCTCGCTGCCCTCTGCTGGTAGGCTGCTTTCCCGACCTCTGCGTCTTCTCTTCTCTCTTTAATAAGATATAGGTCTAGCCTCCTCTTTTCCCCATTGCTGTCAGGGTCGTAGGTCTGAATTCGGTGAGTTGGTAGTCCTACTTCCGTTGGTATGACGGCCTCTGAGCCATGTGCCAGCATAAATGGGGTTTCCCCTATTGGTGTCCTTGCCATGGTTCTGTAGGCCCACAACACTGTGTAGACCTCTTCTATCCATTTCCCCTTCGCGTTTTCTAACCTCTTCTTGATTCCATCCAAGATGGTCCTGTTTGTGACCTCGGTCTGGCCATTTGCCCGAGGTCGACCAGGAGATGAGAAGAACTGTTTAATCCCCACACTTTGGCAATACTTCTCTAAGGAGGAGTTCTTGAACTGGGTTCCATTATCCGAGATAAGCGTGTTTGGGAGGCCATATCTACATATGATGTTCTTCCAGATGAACTGGAAGGTCTTCTGCTCTGTAATTGTTATCATCGGTTCTGCCTCCACCCACTTTGAAAAGTAGCCAATGGCAACTATCAAGAATCTATAGTTGTTGACAGCTCTTGGCAAAGGTCCTACTAAGTCAATTCCCCACACTGCAAATGGCTATGGAGAAGAGATTGACGTCATAGTCTGATGGGGTTGATGAGGGATAGTGGCGAACCTCTGACATTTGTCGCACCTCTTCACATAGTCTGCAGCGTCCTTAGACAAAGTAGGCCACCAGTATCCCTGAGTGATGATCCTCTTGGCTAAGGGCCTTCCCCCTATGTGGCTAGAGCAAGAGCCCTCATGAACCTCCTGCAAGACCCGGGGTACTTCCATGGGATGCACACATCTGAGGAGTGGCAATAGAAACCCCTTTTTGTACAAGACATCTCCTACCAATGAGAACTTGGCAGCCCTGTATCTCAACTTTCTCCTTTCCAGCCTGGACTCAGGTAGCTCTCCCTCTCTTAGGTATCTGACGAGCGGGTCGATCCATGAGTCTCCTAGGTTCACATTGTGACAAGGGCTACATACCTCGTCCTCCTCGATAGTTTCCTTTCCTAAGATCTCGATTGGGATGGTCCTTCCCAAATCTGTCTTCATTGCCGAGGCCAGCCTTGCCAATGCATCAGCGTGATTGTTGCTCAGCCGAGGCACTCTCTTCAGTTTTGCTTCTTCAAAGTACTCTAGAAACCCTCTTAACTTCTTTAAGTACTTGGCCATCCTTTCGTCTTTTGCCTCGTATACCCCCAATACTTGATTAACAACCAACCTTGAGTCGCTATGGAGTAAGAGTCGCTTTACTAGAAGAGTTGTTACCAATAAGAGACCTGCTATCACGGCCTCATACTCAGACTCGTTGTTTGAGGCCTGGAAGTTGAATCTTAAGGTGTATTCAATGTTGGTGCCATCTGGAGCTGAGAGTATTAGCCCCGCGCCGCTTCCACTGTCACAGGAAGAGCCATCAACGAAGAGGCTCCAGACGTCTGCATTCGATGAGAAGACCCCTTCTCTCATAACCCCTTTCTCGAAGAGGTATCGATCCTCTTCATTCTCTTCTACTCTGCACCGGTTCTTGCTTGGGACGACCTCTTCTCGGCCTCGGAAGACGTTCGGTGCAGTCTCTTTCGAATTTCGGAAGACACTACGGTTCGTCTCTTCGCCGTCATTTAAGCCTTTCTCTATTTCGGCCTCTTCCCAGGTGAACTCTACGACAAAGTCTGCGAGGGCCTGTCCCTTGATGGCTGTCCTGGGCTGGTAGGTAAGATCATACTCTCCTAGCTCGATGGCCCAGGTCATCAGTCTCCCAAACTTCTCAGGTTTGTGCAGAACCTGCCTTAGTGGGGAGTCAATAAGGACTACCATGGAGTGAGCTTGAAAGTAAGGCTTCATTTTCCTTGAGGCATGGATAAGGGCATAAGCCAACTTCTCCATTAGGGGATAGTTTTGTTCAGACCCTTGAAGGGCCTTACTGTTGAAGTACACAGGCCTCTGGACTCCATCCTCTTCCCGTATGATGGCTGCGCTGATGGCTGATTCAGAGACTGCCAGATATACAAACAACCTTTCCCCCGTGATGGGCCGAGAAAGCAACAAGGGAGACCCCAAGTAGGACTTGAGTTTGTCAAAGGCTTTTTCACACTCTTCGTCCCATTGGAAGGCCTTTCTCAGAACTTTAAAGAATGGAAGACACTTATTCGTTGCCCTAGAAACAAACCTGTTAAGGGCAGCCACTCTTCCCGTGAGTCTCTGGACATCCTTGATACTCCTAGGAGTCTTCATGTCGAGTAATGCCTTGATTTTCTCAGGGTTTGCTTCAATCCCCCTCTGATTAACGATGAACCCCAGGAACTTCCCGGCTCCTACCCCGAAGACACACTTCGCTGGGTTGAGCTTCATTCTGTACGAGTCCATGACATCAAAGGTCTTCTCAAGGTCTGCTACGTGAGTGCAGGCTTTCAAACTCTTCGTTAGCATATCGTCCACATACACCTCCATGGTCTTACTTATTTTCTCCTCGAACATCTTATTGACAAGACGTTGATACGTTTCCCCCGGGTTTTTCAGACCGAAGGGCATCACCTTGTAGCAGTATGTCCATTTGTCAGTAATGAAGGTTGTCCGCTCAGAGTCTTCAGCATCCATGAAGATTTGGTTATAACCTGAATAAGCGTCCATGAAGCTCATGAGCTCGTGCCCTGCCGTTGCGTCCACCATCTGGTCTATCCTAGGTAAGGGATAGTTGTCTTTTGGGCAAGACCTGTTCAGGTCAGTGAAATCTACACACATTCGCCACTTCCCATTGGCCTTAGGCACGATGAGTGCATTTGAGAGCCACTCCGGATAGGTAACCTCTCTTATGAACTCGGTCTCTTCCAACTTTTTCACCTCTTCCCGGATGACGTCATACTTTTCTCTGGAGTAGACTCTTCGTCTCTGCTTTATTGGCCTGGCATCTCTGTCCACATTGAGCTTGTGGCTCATGACCTCAGGGTCGATACCAGGCATGTCTGCGTGACTCCACGCGAAGACACTCTGCCTCCTCCTGAGGAAGCTTATCAGCTCTTCTTTGATTCCTTGCTCTAGGGCCTTGCCGACCTGGACGGTTTTTTTCGGCTCGTCCTCATTGAGGACGATGGATTCTACCTCTTCCGCGGCCTCGCCCTTCTTCAATTTTGTTTCGTCTCTTGGGTCAAGAGTGTCAATGCTGTAAGTGGTGGTTGCTCTCTTATGGGCCTCTCTCTCTTCGGACGAGTTGAAGTAACACTCCCGCGCCGTGGTCTGGTCCCCTTGCACTTCCCCTACTCCATAAGGAGTCGGGAATTTTAGCATCTGATGGACCATCGACGGCACGGCTTCAAACTCTTTGAGGGCCACTCTTCCGATGATGAGGTTGTATGCCGAGAAGACATTTTCGTCCATAACAAAAAAGTTTATCTTCTTGGTCAACCTCTTAGGCCACTCATCCCCCATCCGTACATCCATTTCATTCATGCCTAAGGGGTGCACCTTTTCACCACTGAAGCCTATCAATGGGTGATGGTAAGGCACCAGCCTCGCCCTGCTAAGACCCAGGCTCTTGAAGCAAGGCCAGAACATTACATCTGCTGATCTTCCCCCGTCTATGAGGATCCTCCCTACCTCGTACCCATGCACCCTTGTTGTTATGACCAAAGGGTCATCATGGGGGGCTAAGATACCCTTGAAGTCGAGTCTGTAGAACCCCACTACGAGGGTGTCCATGTCTACCTTCTTCCTCTTCTGCACTGCATCAGAAGACGTTAGATTCACAACCTCTGGCTTGGCCACTGACCTGGCCTCTGCTACATGAGCCTTCCTATCGGCTACTTCAGAGCCACCTCCTGCGAATCCCCCACATATGGTGCTAACACCAAAGGAGATCATACTAACCCTCTTCACCGGGGTGTTGTCATCCTTTGGTGAAAAATTCGGGTCATCTTCATCATCTCCCTCTGAATCATCATCCCTTCTGGCCGGGACATCGCCACGACATCTGTCATTCCTTCTTTTCTTAGGGTCTTCTCTTCCACCCTTTGGAGCCTTGCCATCCACATACTTCCTCACCTTTCTGGACTTCACCATCTTCTCAATCTCATCCTTCAAAGTGAAGCATCTATCTGTGATGTAGCCATGATCCTGATGGAACTCACACCAGAGGTTTTTGTTCCTCTTATGCGGTGGGGCCTTCAGCTTCTCTGGCCACCTCAGAGTCCTGTCAGTCTTAATCTCATTAAGAATGTGCTCACAGTCAGAGGGGTGCAATGAGCAAACTTGTCATCACCTGACCTCTTCTTCCCCTCTTTCTTACCCTGGGACCTCCCAGTACTACCGCGATTCTCCTCCTCATATTTGGCGGCCATTGCCTCTTCCGCATTCATCACTTTCCCTGCGGTTGCCAGCAGCTCCGCCATAGACCTAGGAGGGTCTTCCGCCAGTTTCCACAGTAGCTTCCCCTTCTGGAGGCCTCCTATAAGGGCAGTCATGGCTATGCTCTCTTCATAATCCTCCACTTCCAACTTCTCCTTGTTGAATCTTGCTATATAGTCTCTTAGGCTTTCACCCTTGGCATGTTTGACATACAGCAAGTGGGTAGTCTTCTTTTGAGGTCTTACCCTAAAGCAAAAGTTGTGGATGAACTGCTCAGCCAAACCTTTGAAGTTTTCGATCGAGTTCTTCGGAAGAGAGGTGAACCAGCTGTGTGTTGCCCCTGTCAAGGTCCCCGAGAAGGCCCTACACTTCATCTCATCGGGTATCGAGTAAATATCTTCCGCCGACTGGTACATCTCGATATGGTGCACAGGGTTAGTGCTGCCATCATATTTGGGAGTCCTTGTAGGAGGTTTGAACTTAGTTGGGGTTGGGAACCCCACTATCCTAGCCACGAACGGGGAGCCCTCTGAGTAACCCCTTTGTAATGGGTCCCTGCTCTTTATGAGGTCCCCTATCTTCTCCTCAAGGCGTTGGATTGAATCATTCCAGGGTCTTCTGTCATCCACTTGGCCGAGGTTATCCCCTTCCACCTCCCTGCGATGGACAGAGGGTTCCCCAGCCACGACCCGTTGGCTGTTGACCTCTTCCTGCTCCCTGGCTCTTCTCTCACAGGGTAGGCCTTGGTCTGGTCGAGCCTGCCTATTCCCTCTTTGGGAGCCTGCTGCGCTCCTTGACCTCGATAGCCTCTGTCTTAGGTCATTCACTGAGCCCAGTCTCTCGAAGGTCGACCCTCTGCTCAACCTATCAAAGGTCGACCCTCTTCGCTGGGCCTCTTCACCTCTTCGGCCGACACATCCTTGACTCTGCCTAAGAGGTCGTATGGTGTTATGTGACACCTCATACGGCTCCCAGCAGTCTTCTGGGGCTTCTTCAGCTTCTAGGTCATCATACCTGTCCTCTGGGCAAGGGTTTCCCTACCTCCCCAGGCGCAAGCGCCTAGGGTCAGCAACGTCCCTCCTCCGCTGGGGTGCAGGCTGGTCCTTCATCGGTGCCTGGGGTGGTTCCCTGGCGTCAGGTTGGGGCTGAACTGCCGCCGGAGTGATCATGTCCGGTGAGACTCCAGGTGGCCTCATCATCATGGTTTGACTGAGCTGGGCAAATTGCTCATTCATGGCTTGTTGTGTTGCAGCTAAAGATTTCAAGGCTGCTGCTACCTCCACCATTTCGGACTGGGGAGGAGCCTGACTGGAACTAGCCCCTCCACCCCCGGGCGGCGAAAGAGGTGGTAGTAAGTCTGGTGCCATATGCTAACACTATAGAGCTCGAGTAGGAAGTGAGCTTAATACCTTAAAGGACCTCTTTCAATGGTGAAACAGCTCCACGCAAGGGGTGGTTCCTGGTTCACCACCAGAGTCTCCGGTGAGGTAAAGCAGAAAAAGAGGAAGAGATAGCTTCTCGTTCCCACAGACGGCGCCAAAATGATGATGCCGGAATCAGCACCACCAGGTAAGGTGTTTCCAAGCTCAATATAAGAGTAACAATGGCAGCACAGCTATGTAAAGAGATAAGAGAAAGAGGTGAGGAGAAGAGGAGAATACACCGGTATATAAGTGGTTCAGCCAATCTGGCCTACGTCCACTGTGAGTGTGTGTGAGTAATATCACTGAAAGAAGGCACTAATGTCCATGGATACAATCTCTCAAGCTTTCTCTCTCTACTGTGGATTTAGACAGAGTTTTTGCTAGGGTTGAATAACTGGGATCCCCCTTACAAGGTAGGGGATGGTCCCTATATATAGTGCCTAGGGGGTGTAATGTACCCCCCATGCATGTAATGAGCATGTGTGTGGTAGCCTCACCAATGTGGGAGTGCCATCTGTCACTGTCACATGTAAGTAATGATGATGAAATATTCTCCCCACATGTGGAGAATAATCTTGTTACAACTGATTTGTGCCCAGGTGTCCTTATCCAAATGTCAACAGATGCTCGGCCGCCATGTTGGTGGATGACCTCGGCCTGGGAGAAGCCGAGCTGTAAAGGCTCGATATTTGTTCAATCCGAGATGTTTCATTGGGAGTCTCGACCTGATCTCAGCCGAGAAATTATGCTGGGGTCGGCCCCAGCCGAGGTAGGAATGATCCCATGCTGACGATTACTAAGGCTTCTTGTGACCTCGGCCCAAGCCGAGGTTGGACTAGTTCCATGTTGTAGGTTACCAAGGCTCCCTGTCACCTCGGCCTACCCCCGGCCGAGGTTGCCATACCCAGGTATATGACAATGCTGTTGATGCCTGCGATGCGCGTAGTGTCCATTAGGAGTGTAGATGGTAGTGTCGGCCTGGGCCGACCCTGGTCTGGACGAGGGATGATATTGTGGGCCCATGGCTTATCTAGGGTCGATCAATATCTCGGCCATCATCTCGGCCGAGGTTGGTGTCTCCGAGCCGAGGATACACTTGGGGCATATCAGTAGGGGTGAGTGAACCTATGTTATGGCGAGTAGTGACAAGGGCACCTACACATTAATTCAGGGCTATTTAGGATCCTTAGAGTAGTGAGCGATACTTGAAATTATATATATTGGAATTGTAATTAAAAATTAATGGTACGTCGAATATGCTAGTGATATATTACGTACGAGTTTATAAAGTGGGGTTGTGGGTATACCTATTGAAAAATATATATTTATAGGTGATGTGAATGCCTATAGATTTGATTTGATTATTTGTGTGAACATACCTACGCTAGTTGCTATCAGGAGGTTGCGTACAGAGGGCGATCCCACCTTGACGATTCTAGTGAGGTCTGGATTAGTGCCCCAGAATATGGAACTTCGGCCGATCCACTATGTGTCATATATTAGCAGGATTATCAGGTCATTTAGGTAAGTTAGATATGTGCGTATCCCAAACAAAGGCTTAGAACCATGTTCACCTCCACTATTATATTGATTGATTTTGGGTTCGAGGAGACATGCCGAACCAATAGTCCTTGATTAGGTATGAGAGATAGATGAACTTGATAGCAAAGTATGTCAGCATCACGAGAGGCATTCCAGGGATGTTATATATGTGTATATATTATATGTGTGACGAATAAATATACCAATGTAATATATATACTTATGTGAAACAGTAGAATTAATAAATGACGAATATCTAAAAAGAATTTAAGTCGTGAATCTTAAATAATTGACTCAATAATAAAATGGGAATAAACAATTTATTATTGAGACCGTAGTATCGTATAGTATAGGGATATACGGGGGAACTAGACATATCGAGAATAGTTAGTTACCTTAGCTAGTTGGGCAGGGAATACTAGTTATGTAGAATACGTTAGGTGTGCACACTAGTTGAGAGGTGAGGATCTCAAGTGAGTGTACGTGGATAATACAAGTGTAATAAATAACTGATTTAAATACTTGCAAAATATTTTTAAAATGTTTGACTTGGCCTCTGACCCGTGTCAAAATTATTTTCAAAACCTTTTAGGTATCCAGCCACAGGGATGCCCAACTTAGAGATCCTATCCAGTGTTACGTAGCTGCAGAAGTGTGGAGGCTTGCAAGAGACTTTTCTTAGACGCTTCAGCTCGTTCTATCTAGATAGGAGATTTCATTAGCAATTCATCTGGGCGTATTGCCTTCAAACTATTTCTTTTATTCAGTTATGTAGCAACTTGTATTCAGATTTTAATTACTTATTTCAGATTTTGGTTGGATTTTTATGCTTAGAGAACCGATGGTTTATTCAGTCTCATTTATTTATATATATGTCGTGTGATTGTTCAGATCATATTTATGTGTGAATAGTTTAGTTCATTTAATTTATTTCTACATGTGAGGATAATAAAAGATAAAATTTGACACCAGCTTAATTTGACATAGGTGATTAGTAATTAAAAAAAATTCGACAGTGATGCTAAGGATGAAATCATTAATGATTCTTATTTTATTTAATAATGCACTGATCACACAGGATTAAAATAGACGAGGTGTCACATTTACATGCATGGACAACCCATATAAATGTGCCACACAATATGTGGTCATATTTCCTTAGGCATAAATAATAACAAATTAAGGTGTTTTAACAATCCCCAACAATCCGTTTGCATTTGTTAAACCACAAAATTGATAAAAATATATGGAAGCCCCTGACCACAAAATTTATTAGCAGCGTGGACTCTGTAATCAATATCTGGAGAAAAGAATTCACTATTGACAAAAAAACCTTTGCATAATCAGTTTCCCAAAATACACAAACACCACACATTCAATATCTTCTTAGTCAATCCCAAACAAAAAAATTGTTATAATGATAGTGTTCCAATGGAACTCAAATAAAAAAACTTTCAATCACAAATAGCACATTCAATTGGACCCACTTTCTTATCCTACGAAACTGTTGCAAGAAACAATAATGGGACCGTATAATTAAGGAAATTCTACATGTAATGTAACTTTAAAAACGATTCCAGGCTTCAATTATATATATATATATATATATATATATATATATATATATATATATATATATATATATATATACATAGATTCATGTTTGCTATTTTTGACTTCTCAACATGTGCCTTGTTATTAGAACCCTTTAAAATTATATTAATAAAACATCAATTTCTGACAAGGATTTTATGCGAGTATAGGAAAAGGAAGATAGGTGGGCTAACAAATTCTAAATTATGGAAATGAAATTCGTAGGCCAATTTCAATTCCACGGAAATTTGAAATTGGCCTTCCAATTCCAATTCCAATTCCAATTCCAAACCTTGGAATTGGATTGCCAAACGGGCCCTCATAGGTAAATGTATAAGAGCATGGCTATTGGCACTCCATGCCATTCTTTTAGCACTCCAATTTGTATTACAATGACAATATTACCCATTTTATAATTTTCTAAAATCTTCTCTTTCCTTTACTTTGTTCAACTAATTAACATATAAATAAAGGATCAAAGTTCCATTTACCTATTAAAAACAAATTTAATAATCACTATTTTTACTTTAAATAATTAAACACGATTGTTTAATTAAATAATACAATTCACACTTTAAACCTATTATTTATCAAATTTACACTAACATACTTGTTGATTTTATTTTTTACCAAACACGAACACGACCTAATTAAAACACAACACGGGGTAACACAATAAGAAATCTTATTTTTTTTAAACTTATACCGATACGACACGAAATCTTAATTTTTTTACCTAATATGAATACAGTCCAATACAAGCGACGCGAGATGACATGACACACGAAATCTTATTTTTTTAATCAACATCAAGAATGCGACCAAATTGAAATGAGACACAACACAGAACGGTACTAAATCTTATATTTTTACCTTGTAGGAAAACAACTCAAATAAAAAATAACATTTTGTGTCGTGTCATATTGCCTTTCATTTTTACCTGATAGAAAAATAATCCAAATGACATAATTCTTTGGGCCATGTTCATGTCTAGGAAAAAAAAGAATGTGTTATGTCATGTTGTGTCCTTTTTTTTTATTAACCAAACACGAATACGGTTCAAATAAAAGTGACACTATACGACATGACATGAAATATTAATTTTTTTACCTATCACGAAAACAACCCAAGTAAGACTAACACAACATAAAATGTTTTTTTAAAACCAAAAATGAACCCAATAAAAATAAAAATGACATGACATGGCAAGCCATGACACGACATGAAGTATAATTTTTTTACCTATCACGAACATGACACAATTAAAAGTGTCACAACACAATATGTTATTTTTTATACCGAAAAATGAGCCGGACCAAAATAAAAATGTCATGACATGACACGAAATGACACGAGATAATAGGTAAAAGAAATAATATTTCAGCGCATGACATGACACAAAATGTTATTTTTTATTTGGTTGTTTTCCTATCAGGTAAAAATATAAGATTTCGTACCGTTTTGTGTCGTGTCTCATTTTAATTTGGTTGCATTCTTATTGTTGGTTAAAAAAAATAAAATTTCGTGTGTCATGTCATCTCGCGTTGCTTGTATTGGATTGTATTCTTGTTAGGTAAAAAAAATTAAGATTTCATATCGTATTGGTATAAGGTTAAAAAAATAAGATTTCTTATTGTGTTACACCATGTTGTGTTTTAATTAGGTCGTGTCCGTGCTTGGTAAAAAATAAAAATAAACAAACATGTTAGTGTAAATCAGATAAATAATAGATTTAAAGTGTGAATTGTATTATTTAATCAAACAATTGTGTTTAATTATTTAAAGTAAATATAGTGAAAAAAAATAATGATTATTGAATTACTTTTTTATAGGTAAGTGAACATTTGATCCTTTAATTATATGTTGATTAGTTGAACAAAATAAAGGAAAAATAAGATGTTAGAAAATTAATAATTGTCAAAAGGATAATATTGTCATTGTAATAGTAATTGGAGCGTTAGAAGAATGGCATGGAGTGCTAAAAGTCGTGCCCATGTATATATATGCCTTTATAAAAATGGCTTTTGTAATTGAAAAATAATAACATGTACCCTTAAATCACATAATTTGAGCCCGTGAATTTTGCATGGGTATCTGTGCTCTATTAATGTGTCAATGTTATACTATTTCGACATTTTGAGTGTGGTTGTAAATTTTATATACGTATAAGACGTTGGTTAGAAATTTTCCCGTACATGCCATATATTTTCATAATAATTGTCAGATTGATATTTTTTTTTAACTTTGAGAGAGATGTCTACAGAAATGCTTAATTTCATTCAAGAAGATTCAATTTGAATGTAAAACTCGAGGTAATTGACCAATAATTTTAGGAAAAATTACACCTAATCCCCTTCAACTATCTAAATTTTATGGATTACCCCCTCGATTAAAATATCCGACAAACACACCTCCTTAACTATCAACCCATTACACATAACCTCAAAAATCGGGTTCTCTCCATTTTTAAGGGTAAATGACACTTATAATAATGCTCCTGTGCAGACTACTCCGCATTTTAAGAATGCGGACCGGACATGTGTCACCTAATGGTGCCCCTAAAAATTATCGCCTAAATTATACGCACTCTCTCTTTTTTTTCTAGGCTCACCGCCAGGTGACACATGTCCAGTCCGCATTCTTAAAATGCGGACTAATCCGCACAAGAGCAAGACTGTGTGTATATATATATATATATATATATATATATATACACACACCTTATCATTTATACCATGGTAATTGACCAATATTTAATTTTACTGTATAGAATTTAGTAGATTTGATTGATATTGTTATATTGGATTGGATCTAAATATAATCCAACTATTATTCAAAAGGCCCGAATTAAAGGAATTGAAACTGATCCCAATCAGTTTTAATATGATTATGAAATTTAGAAACCGACTTCAATTGAATTAGTTTAATTCTCCTCAAATAGGTAAGTTTTGAAATGCACACCCCTAGAATACTGTTCACACTGGAATCATATGTATTCAAGTTTCATCTATAGATGAGGTGTGAAAAAATGAATTTACAATTTTTTCTCATCAATATACTTTTATTTTTCTAATCAAGGATTTCATTTTTTTTCACTACAATTTCCACACATTATATGTTTTTTCCATAGGCAACAGTATAAATATAGTTGTACAATTTCACAAACAAGAAAGATTTCATTCTTACATACAGTAACTAATCTGAAATCATTTGCCAATGACATGTTTACATCTTTAACCATTTACCACAAAAATATATACAGCATACATACATGAAATTAGAAATATATACGTAAAAATACATACGATTACATGTGATTGTATACTCGAAAAAACACAAAATCCAAGGGTAACGTCATAAGTAATACATCTTGCATGACAATAAATTTGTATTTGGTCAAGCGCTCAGTGACATGGAAGCAATTGAAGAAAGCTTGAATTTGCGTACTTTGGTAGAATTTTGGGGCTTGAAAAACGCCTCTGTGTTTGACCTCACCGTAATTTCATTCCACTCGGAAGACGAAGACCCTTCACTACGGTAGTCGCGAGGAGAATAAAGAACTTGGAGCTTTGAATGAGCTGCATTTGGAAACTCGAGTTCCATTAGATTTAAGGGAAATTAAATAAATATAATGAAGGTAAAAAACATAGAATAGATGTGGTCGATTACTGCTAGAAATGTGGTAAAAAACAGAAAATCTGGCGAGAGTTGGACTCCACCTAGATCTGAAGTGAGTGATTGGACCAAAAGTGAAAAACGGAGTATGAAAGTGGACACAAGTAGGCCTATCAATGGATCGGATTTTGATCCGAATCCAGTGTGCTTATTTGGATATGGATTGGTGCTATGCAATCCGATAATCGGATTATTTGTTTATCCGATTAGTAAATGGATAGGATTTGGATTGATACATATCCGATCAGTTAAAAATCCGATCCGGTTTGGTATATTAAATAAATAGACATTTAACTATTATATAGTTAATACTTTAAACCATATACATGATTTATATTCTCTCATAATTATTATTACAGTTAGAAATAAATATTATATATTACATATTAAATACTATATTACATATGTAGGGGTAAGGCTGTGTACATCTAACCTCCCAGTGCCCCGCAGTGACGGGAGCCTCGTGCACTGGATTTGCCCTTTTTTTACATATTTATATAAGCTAATTTTATTTATATAATATTTGATTCGATCCGAATCCGTTAAGATTTGAATATGGATTAGAGTTTTCAAGATCCGCTATATAATCCGGTCCAAATTTTTTTTAATAAACGGAAATGGAATGATCTTGATCTAGTCCGATTCCGATCCGTTGACAGGCCCAGACACAACAGGCTGTAACGTGGTTTAGCCCAATGTGTTGGGCCTTCGTCCACAGTTGGAATGATCTCTCTCTCTTTGTACCAAGATTCATAAACGGGGCCTATGTCTTGAACTACGTGCCTCTAATTCATTTATAGAATAAATGTCTCTTGTAAGACGAGTATTAACACTGCCAAATATGTGGAAAACCAAGAGGTAATAGGAATTTACCTAGGCCAAACATACTTGTCGTTTGGATGATGAGACGATTAACTTTCGATCTCTTGATATTTCTCAAGGCTTGTATATCATCTAGCTTCCCTTTAAATTCCAGAAATTCTCCTAAGAGAATTTTGTTACCCTTAAGCTCCAGCCTGCATGGATTGGGAAAACAACTTTTTACTTTTTTTGCATGTGACAAACATTCCACACATAGGTTCTTGGAATATACTGCACTATCAAAATTATATAACAGCATAAACAGAAACAAGCCCATAAAAATATCATGAAAATGCACAGGTAAGGCCCAAGAGATGTAGTGTGGTTGTTTGTGTTTTTTTTTTGGTTTCTTTTGCTTTTTTCGTTGGCTCTTTGTGGGTTCTGGTATACTTCCTGTATACGGGTTCCGCCCCCATAAGCGGGTCGTTTCTAATGATATTTAACTTATCAAAAAAAGAGATGTAGTCTGCTGATGAACTATCATTACCTGGGAGTCTAGTGTGCGGGATTCCAAATCGAAGATTAAATTGTATTTTTATTTATTTATTTTAATGCTTTTAGTGTTGGTAGAATAAGGAATATCCGTTCAAATTTTTACCAATTAGTTTAGGGGTACTTCTATTTTATCTTATTAGGAGGTATCTTGCACTTCAAAGGTTCCTTGAGCCAATAAATATGATTGCAAGACCTCATTTGGGAGGTAGGTATTGAATCTAATTAATAGTTTTACCCATTGGTTGAGCCTGAGTTTTCTTTTAGTATTTTCCGTTGTGTTTGCTTTGCATCGCTACGAGACCAGTGACATACTTTTGGATACATTTAAAACATCCCCCGCACACCAACCGGTGAATGGGGAACAAGTAGGATTTGTGCTCAATTATATTGACCAATCAAAATGAGACTGGTGCACACATCTAGACAATCCCGTCAAAAATTCCCAACCCCCCTCAGTTAGAGAAGTATTGGGGCTACCCATCAGACCATCACGACATCTCTGCATATAGACCTAGCAACAGATCGTGTCGTGTCATATCGAGTTCGTGTTAACAACTGCTCCACCCATACCTGATTCGTTAAGAGCCGTGCACAGTTCTTGTCGTGTTTTAATTGGGTATTAGCTATATATATATCGTATTTGTGTCGTGTATGACCGGAAACGTGTCAACCCATTATGACCCGAAACACACTAAAGGTCAACAACTTATAACTTCGTATCGATTCGTGTCGTGTCTTAGTTTGACAGATATATCTGCAAAAAGGAATATCGATTCGTGTCGCGTCTTATTTTGCCAGGTCTATCTAAAAATGGGTCTACCCAATTACTGGCCAACAAGCACAATGCCTCGACTCACCCCTCTGCAAGAACAAGTTAAGCCCTTTACTGGATCTACCCCAGATGTTGGCAGGTTGCTTTGAGCAGCTTGAGTCATGAGCTGACCTCTGTAAATTACATGATAATTTCTTTCAGAGAGGAAAATCTCGATGTCATCAATTTTGCATGTAAATATAAGCATGTAGGTGTTCTCTCGAATGTCATGAGACAGTTTTCAAATAGTAATTGGCAAGGTTCTAAAAGGCGCGATGCGTGACCGATGCGTGGAGGCCAAGCATCAAGCATTAGGAGCCAAGGCGAGGCCTATGCGTGAAAAGGCGTTTTGCCTTTTTTTTAATATTTTTTAATTATACTTAGGTTTCTAAAATAATAAAAGCATAAATATAAGCACAACTTACATAAAAAAACATAATCATAAACATGCAATCAAAATTTTGAATAAAATAATACATACCTTGAAATTTGAAATTTTATTCCTACAAAATTACGAATAAAATAAAACATACCTTGAAGTTAGGGTTCTTTTCTTTTTCTTTCGTTTTGTCTGATCGGGGTTCTCTTTGAGGGGTTTAGTTTGTTATGTTAGGGTTAGATTAGTCTATTAGATAAAAATAAATAAATAAATAAAACTTTTGTATGCTTTTTACCCAAGCCGACGTCATTTTAACTCAAACATAAGAAAAAATGATTTTAGCAATATAAAAAATTTGAAAAAAAAGCGCGCCTTATGCGCGCATCACCCTCGTTGACCGCCTTAAAAAAGCGTTGACCACGCCTTTTCCCACGCATACCCCTTATGCGTTGCGTTTCTAAAAAGCATCACGCATAGGCGCGCATAGGCTTTTAGAACACTGGTAATTGGTCAAGATTTTGACGGAATGACTGATGGTCTTACCGTACGCTAGCAGAGTCTAAAAATCCCCGCCTAGCCACACCAAGTGGTAATCTGTCGCCTCACCTAGGCGCTAGGTGGCGATTCGTCATCTTGCCTAGGCCCATATATATATATATATATATATAGAGAGAGAGAGAGAGAGAGGATCAAGTGTGGTCATTGTTTGAGGTCCTGAATGAGGTCCATTTTTTTAAAACAGTAAAAAAAATATTTTTGGGCTGTTTTTTTTATGGTTTTTAAACATTTCAGTAGGATCATATAAAATAATCAGCTCAAAATGAATTTTTTTGCTATTTTAAAAAAATCAGTCAAACTGTGTCAGTTTTTAAATTGTTTTTAAGCTGTTAAAAATTGACAAAGTTTGACCAATTTTTTTAAAATAGTAAGAAAATTCATTTTGAGCTGATTTTTTTTATATGGCCCTACTGAAATGTCTAAAAATCATAAAAAAAAATCAGCCCAAAAATATTTTTTTTTACTATTTTAAAAAATGGCCTCATTCAGGGACCTCATGAGATCCTCTCTCTCTCTCTCTCTCTCTCTCTCTCTCTCTCTCTCTATATATATATATATATATATATATATATATATATATATATATATTTGACTACTACTTTGGTATATGTATTGTTATACATTGGATTAGACTATTTCGACTGTCGATTGGTTTTGTTTATGCTAGTAGTTGTTGTTTTTTATACTAAAAAAAAAAATAGAGGTCGTATTTTGGTACGATGGCAAGTGCCCTTGATCAAGCTACGATTAGTCTCGGGTTCGAGACATGGGAGCAGCAATTAAGCGGGAGCTTTGTATACTGGGTATGATCTTTTACTATTATAAAAAAATATAAATAAAAAAGGCTTAGGCGACACCTAGGCTCTAAGCAACAACTCATCCTGCCGATGAAGCAACAAAAAGGCAAGTAACGTTATGGGCCGCTATCCTGATGGCAGAAAGCAAAACCATGGACTTTTCAAGAGAAGATATTTATATTCAAAGTGACACACCTAATTAGAGGAAAAATGACCAGAATACTAGACGCCTTGATAGGTGCTCTTCAGGACAGACTTATCACAATGCCACAAGTTCACAATGACCTTTAACTACAAATCGTACAAACCGAAACTATCGCATCTAATCTTCGTTACATCGAGCACACCATCAAGTATTCTTGCTTTAGGGAATATAAAAAGCAATCAATAGAACCTAGTACCTACGGAACAGATGATCTTCGAACCCGAGGGGAAAAGCGATGCAAATATGAATGATAAGCACTTTCCTGCTCATCAACAACAGTGGTCTCATGCCAATGTTTATTCTAATAAAATTCTGATAGAATGGATAAGGTCGGCATGACATGATCCACGATTGTAACATCATCAAGAATATTTTACATGTTATTTTGGAATCCAAAGCGATCATCTCAATACCCACCATACATCCACTATCTCGTATCCAAGAGAAGCGGGGAAGACAAGTCATGTTGCTTGTGAGGCTGAGTATGGTTGAACTGATTTAAAGATCTTGTTATGTTGCTCACATCATAACCTAAAGTACAATGGGCTGTGCGTTAACATGCTTAAAATTAAATGAAGGGTTAATTCTAATTTTAAGCATCATATTACCAAACACAATCAATACAAAGCCCTCAAACACACAGCCATGCTAATTTTATCTAGTAAAATTGTTGTTTCATTTGTAATTACCAATAGATGAACCATATCCTTGACAATGCAAACCCCCACAAATTCTGCAGCTTGTAGGTGAGTCTTACAGATTGCACACCAAAGTCAAAACATGACTCAAATAAGGGATTTCACTAAGCTAAGGGAACCCTTTTCTTAGATTTTAAACACTTGGTGGCGTGTATATATACTAACTAGGTACAGCGCACATGCATACGTGTGCGCAATTAATTTCCCAACTTCCCCACAAAATTAGGACTGTGTGAGTTGGTTTTGGGGAGCAGTTTTAATTCAATAATGTAACTGACTATACGGATATTTTCGATGTGTCAACTTGATGACAGGGCTGTGCCTTGCTGTTTATGTCTGTGTATATTTTTTTCTTTTGTCGCTTTACATTTCCAGATTGGTATTTCTCGGCTCGACTTAATCTTAAAGTTGGTCTTGGGTGTGCATTAATTACGGATTATTGTGAGCATCCACACAACAGGTCTTGCCTGACTCGTAGCTCCTTAAATTTACCTACATATTTGTTTCCATGAGAAGTTTCAGTACTCTGCATCCCGATTTTCTTTCCTGATATTATTATTATTATTATTATTATTATTATTATTATTATTATTATTATTATTTCAGGCCTTCATGTTTTTCACTTGGCTGTATATGGCAGGCTCAAATTCATCCTATATAAAGCAGCCATCAGGGCACATGGAAAAACCATAACATCTACATGAGAAGTTTTAGTATCCCGCATCCCGATTTTCTTTCCTGTTATTATTATTATTATTATTATTATTATTATTATTATTATTATTCCCATTTCAGGCTATTATGTTTTTATGCTTGGCTGTGTATGGCAGGCATTTAAAGCAGCCATCAGGGCAACTGGAAAAACAATTATACTTGCATGAGAAGTTTTAGTATCCCGCATCCCGATTTTCTTTCCTGTTATTATTAAGATTTTCCCCATTTCAGGCTGTTATGGTTTTATGCTTGGCTCTGTATATGGCAGGCTCCAGTTCCTGCTATATAAAGCAGCCATCAGGGCACCTGGGAAAACCATTAACATCCTCTACCAAAAAGGTAACATTCACATTATCTAAAACTAAAATATTATGCTAACAATTGAAAACAAAAATTATACAGGCTGCAACGGACCTATCCCACATTGGGGCTGTGCTGAGGATGAAATTTAGCTTCTGCTGTATCGATTCCTGCATTTCTTTCTTTCCACCACGAAACGCGCCCTTGATCCAACCAGAAAACATGCTCTTTGACTCTGATTTCATTTCAATCCATTGCTCATAAGTGATGATCTCAGGTGGGAAATAGCCTGAATGAATGGTACTGCAAGAATGAAACCAAACTTATGATGACCATCGAAAACAAGGTTGAACTACTACACCACCAAGACGAGGAAACCACAAAAGATTAATTTGGCAGAGTTCCTTCATTAAAGTACTCACAATAGGGGCAAGATTATTCATAATAAGGGTACTTGAGTGTTGCAGTAGTAAAAAGTGGCCAACAGGGGCCATTTACAATGCAGTTGACATGAAGATTTGTTCCAGCAGGTTTTGCCCATTGACAAAGAAACACTGCGGGTCCGTTTGATAGCATGGGTTGGCAAAATTTGCCATGGCAAATAAGGAATCTTTTGGATATGCCATCTTTTTGTCATGTTTGATAGATTTCATTTCCCATGGAAAATTTGCTTACCCTAAAGTACCACACACCAATTCACATTTTGATGATTTGTCATAGCAAAATTTTCTTTGGTGGAAAAAGGCAAATTTTGCCAACCCATGCTATCAAATGGACCCTACAAGTATCTAGTTCTGGAGAGTTGTAAAATATTTAGATTTACTTTTACGAGAACAACCCACATACAAGCTGAATGGAAGAACGTGTATAAGTGCTATATATGGTGCACCACTGCAGCCCAAAATTAAAGTCACCCACCCTTAATCATCTTTACTAATCTTTTATGTGCGTATTTATTGTTCTTCAAATTAAAAAACAGCCACCCATGTTTATACACTAGTTTAATAACAGCTCAATTTTTTAGATCAAAAAATGCATAAACTGTACATCGCATGAGTCTTAAAACATTTCATTTGTGTTGTAAACTTAGAAAATGTCTATTACAAGGCCAACGCTGATTAAGTGGTGCATTCAAAATTAATGAACAATGAAATTACTAATCACTAACAGAGATTATTGCAAGGAAGCTCAGGATGTGCAAATGTATGTTTATCAACCAACAAAAATCAGAACAGGAAAAAAAAAATAATGCACCTTAGTTGCAGTCCTATCAAACACCAAAAGAGAAGATTACAAGTCATACCGCAAATTTGGATTCGGACATATAACTTTGCAAGACAAATATCCTTCTGGAAGAGCAACTCCCCTTTGTTCAAGATATGATTCCACAACTGCAATTTGCCTTCTAGTTTCTGCCACCTAGGACAAAAACTGCGGTGTAAGACAAAAAGGCCTAAAACCTAGAAAAAATAACATCGTAGTCAATGCTCTTGGCCAAGAAAAACACAAGTAACTGATTGACGTTATTGTTAACATAAAAATATGGCACTTGTAGTAGAACTGGATCAGGATATGTAATCATCCACCATGTGTTGCACACTTACGCGTAACAAAAACCAATATATAAACATTTTACCCCTGGTTAATAAACATAACAAGCACATCTTCTCAGGAAACGCATGTGCATTATGTTGGGGTATGTTATAGCATCATTTGATTGCAGAAACACGTTGCAAGGATTGGGAAATATAATGGATCACATTTTCAGTGGCAACTGTTATATAGCCCCTCAACTAATCAAGTTTAGTATTTAATCATACAAACCAAGTTCTAACTTAAAATTTTGTGATGGGGGTCACAAGTGATCTGTATTTCTACATAATATAGCTGATAAAAGGATAATTACATTAAGAGTACAAATATAAATAACAAAAGAGCATTACCCACATGCTTTCGAAACGGGCACTCATCAAACAACAGCATTTTAAGAATTACGGCTCAACTCACTCTCATTCATTCATGTTTTATAATAAAATGATTACAACGAATGGTCAAAGACCTTATTTATAGGCTATGTTATCTTGCTAGCCAAGATAACACAAAAAATGTAAAAAGACTAAGAAGATCCCCTAAGAATATTCCAACAGATTTTTACTTTTTATCCAAATACTAATCAAAGAAAAACAAAATAAAGGCGTACAATTAAACCCACGAGGTGGCCTCATACACAGTTCTCCCCCACTTAGAAAAGCTCGCCTGGAGTGTGAATACAGAACAGTATCACCGGCATTGCACAATCAGTACCTATCTCCCCACATGACGTTGAATGGCATATTATCCACTAGCAAAACTCTGAAGATAGGCTACAACGTGCCCAAACCAAAACTATCAAGCAAGGAGCCTCCCGCGGAATTCACCACCGCAAGGGTAAGCATTGTATTGCCAGATGTAAAAGAAGATACCATCCCTTTAATGTAATAATCTCAAACCTAATCTTCAACGCAATGCATTGAATAGCACATATTAGAAAGGCATCTAAAATACCCATGAGGATGAACAACCAAAGCAACTACAATCAATGACAGATGAAATGGCCAAAGAAAAATCATATTATGTGCTAAAAGGGGGGTGGGGAAAGTCAGCAATACTGTATGACTTCAAATCTCGAAAGTGAGTGCGAGTTGTTCAAGCAATATCAACAAATTGATCAAAGAAATCTCCTATACAAAACTCAAGCTCCCTTCCCCGAAGATGGAATATAAGTCCCCAATAACAAATAACTCGACATCTAAGAATTTGATCCAAGTGACCCAGGACAAAGACGTCGAAGAAATCTCTAAGGAGGGAGGGCGGCCGTTTGGAACAACAATAATGGGCCACAACAATGACTCACTCAAGGGGAGACAACTGGCAAGAGCACTGTGGATGCACGGGACTCGAACAAAACACTCAAGATTGACTATTTTCAGCTCTTTAATCGTCTTACTACAATTAATAAGCATATGGAGTCGCTCCTCATAGCAATAAAGCAAGACCCACCTATATCGAATCCCCTTCCCCTCATTGTATCAAGAGGCCCACAGTTCGACTTTATACATGATATTTTTTAGGGTTTATTGGTATCTCATCTTCAAATCGGCATGCAGATCCAAAGAAGTTATAGCAAAGGAGTTGTCCTGCAAATTTCAAAAGTTGTCGTCAGCTTAGAAGAGTTTAAGTGTAACTCTAGCAAAGGGAGGTAGGGTGTAATTTTGCTGAAAAATTAGGGGGTAGGGTTGCAATTACCAAAAATGAAGGGAGGGCCCCAAATCCTTCGTGTTGATGTCAGGAGTTCTCTCTTTAGCCACACCTTCATTAGAAAGACATGTTGCAAATGCCATCGGAGTCGCCGAAGGTAAGGAGAGTCATTGGCACATAAGGGCTTGACAAGGGTCAGCAGACATTCAGCTGACCTTGCATTACCTCAGCGACCCTCATCGGAGGTCAGAGGGGACCTTGAGAATTTGGGGAGGTCAAAAAATCTCGTATCGAGGGTGTTTAAAGCCTTTCGACTTCTCGGGCTCGAGGGTTGACGTCAAAGAGTTGGAGATAGGACGGTGGTGCTCACCGAACGTCGACGAAAGTCCCCCTACGCTAGCAAGTGTTAGGAATGCTAGAGTTCATATGGGAAGGATTCTGGGTTGCAGTAAGGCTGAACGAACAAAGGGGTGGTCGTGTAGAGCAGGTAATTTAGGGTATGGTGAAAGAGTTTGAATCCGCAAAGAAATAGGCAAAAATGAAGGCGGTACCGCTTGACCATGTGCAACGGAATTATTATTGTATCAACAAAAGGTTTAACCCTCCGGTACCGCCCATACGATACATTACTGTACTACCAATAATTAATATTAATCGCATATTATTATTGTATCATTATTTAAGTTTCTCTACTTAAATTACCTTTAGATATACATTGTCTATCTTTTCTACCATTACACACAAGTAAAATAATCAAATCTGTATATATAAGCCACACTATAATATATATACAACTAAAACATCTCCCGAAACGACTACCGCGATGCAGGCATACTCTGCTATCAAGTCCATGTACCTCTCGTACCAAATCAGGGACTACCGGTTTAGAATGTCTCCTCAAACCATAAATCAAACAACACACATTGGAGGCGAACATAGTTCTAAACCTTTGGAATACGCACATACCTAGCGTACCCAAATGACACGCCGGTCCCACTAATACACTGCAAATAGTGAGCCGCCCTAAGTTCTATGTTCTTGGGCACATATCAAGACCTCACTGCATCAAGGTGGGATTGCCCTCTGCGTGGAACCTCCCGTGATAGTAGACAGCGTAGGTATGTTCACACATATAACCAAATCACAACAACAGGTATTCACCCAATCTATATATACGTATATTTAGTAGGTATACACACAACCCATCATATAAACCCCTACGTCATATATCCCTCAAATACTCAACGTACTATCGATTTATAATTATAACTTCTTATTGTATATTTTCGAGTATTGCTCACTACCCGAAGGGTCCTAGTCACACCTCGAGTTATTTCAGTAGCTAATATACTCATACACTACTGGTCTGAATCATAGGATCACTCATACTTTCCGTGACCCGTTCTAAGTCTCGTGAATTCATTAAACATCACAATATGCTCGATAATTCCTAGCCTTAATTCTTCTTAATTGGTTAAACCTTAACCCTACCATAGGCCTACTGGAATTTACTATATTCCTCACTATAGTTTAAGAATATCCCAAAAGTCTCTCTATAAATTATTTGTAGATTCAGGGCATAAAATAAAGAAATTGGCCATATCTGGGTAGTCGAATCGATTCGGTGAAGAACCCGAATCGATTCGCCTACCGAATCGATTCGGTCATCAAGCCGAATCGATTCAGTCTGACAGTTTCGTCTTCTTTGTTTTGCTGTTACGAGTTCTAGCCAAGTCTAGTTATTCAAACCTCTATTAGACAATCCCAAACTCTCAACCAACATTATTAAACATCAAATATATGTGTATGGACGATTTTTAACGTAAATAACACATTAAATTCATGAGAAATCTATCTAAGAATATATTTAAACCCCATAATCCTGAAAACCCAGTGTTCTTCATGTGTAATCATCAAGATACCCAGATTTCTTTATTTTTATTCAACACATATCATCTGATTTCAAATCCTCTACGTAAAGGAATTTATTCTACATGCATTCCTATATCAAATCATAGATTACCCCCATCCAATTCCCGAGAATTCATCTAAAAACATGATTTAAACCCTACACTACCATGGGTAATATAACATGCTTAAATAAATCGCAAGATAAACAGTTATCTTGTAATAGCAGGTCTGATTTCGTTTTCAGATGATGAAAGTGCCTTCCTCTCCTTTCGATTTTCACTCCGGTGGTAAAGACGATGCAAGAATGGTGTTAAATCTCTAAGAACTCTCTCTTCTTCCTCTCTAATGGTCTTTCCTCTCTTAAGATAGTAGTAACCCTAGCCTCTATCTCAAAGGGGATGATATAACCTTTCAATTTTCGAAGTTCTCTCTACTCTAGTCTACCGAATGACCGAACCGCCCTCATATGATGCTAAGTTGGTCTAAAATCGCCCTAGGACCCAATCAGCACACCCAAGTACACTATTTTAACTAGTTCGACCCATCCAGAATCAATTGTGACATCGAAATCACCATCCGAGTCACTTTACACAAATGTTCTATCTCGACCTCATATAGTCTACGCACGACACCCAATTGAGATATAACACTGTCACGTCACTATCACTCGCTATGACGTAAAATAGTCACTATTCACTTAGTAATTTTATTCAATAAACATTAATCATTTTCTCTCCCGATTAAAATTTTTATCAACACGTGATACTTAATTCAATTTAATTACGACACACGTGTAATTTAAAAATGACTGAATTAAATAAATTTTAAATACTCAGAAATACGAGGTGTTACATACTTCCCCCTTACAAAGGAATTTCGTCCTCGAAATTTGAACGTACCTGCGGTAAATAACTCCGAATACTACTCTCGCATGTCATCCTCCCCCTCTCACGTCAACTCATCCACATTATGGTGCCCCCACTGAACTCGAACTAAGGGTACCATCTTAGACCGCAACTTACGTTCACTACGATCAAGTATAGCCACTGGTCTCTCCTCATACGAGATGTCTGACTACAAGTCAATCTCCTTCAATTGAACGTGCCAAAAAGCTCTATCGCTCCTCCAGTATCTCTTCAGCGATGACACGTGGAACACATCGTGAATCCGCTGTAAATCCTCTGGTAGTCCCAGCCTATATGCTACTGGTCCCACCCTCTCGATAATCGAAAACGGTCCCACATGGTGCTAGCTTCCCATTTTGTCGAATCTCATGACTCCCTTCATTGGAAACACCCACACCAAAACCTGGTCGCCAACCTCTAGCTTTATGTGCCTCCTGTCTGCATCGGCAGAACTCTTCTGCCTGTCCTGATCTATATGGATGCGTCCCCATATCAACTCAATCTTGGCAATGGTGTCCTGAATCATCTCTGGTCCCAATAACTTGTTGTTCCCAACCTCTAACCAGCAAGCGGGCGAACGACAAGGTCGTCCATACAGTGCCTCAAATGGTGCCATACCGATGGTGGACTGGTAGGAGTTGTTATACGCAAACTCCACCAATGGAAGATACTGCTCCCATCCTCCCCCGAAGTCAAGTATGCACATCGTCAGCATATCCTCAATAAGCATCTGGAGTCACTCTTCGAAGCAATAAAGCAAGACCCACCTATATCGAATCCCCATCCCTTCATTGTATCAAGAGGCCCACAGTTCGACTTTATACATGATATTTTTTAGGTTTTATTGGTATCTCATCTCCAAATCGGCATGCAGATCCAAAGAGTTGTAGCAAAGGAGTTGTTCCGCAAATCTCAAAAGTTGTTGTCAACTTTGGAGGGTTTAAGTGTAACTCTAGCAAAGGAAGGTAGGGCGTAATTTTTCTGAAAAATTAGGGGGTAGTTGCATTTACCAAAAATGAAGGGAGGGCCCCAAATCCTTCGTGTTGATGTCAGGACTTCTTTCTTTAGCCAAACCTTTATTAGAAAGACATGTTGCAAATGCCATCGGAGTCACCAAGGGATGGAGAGTCACTGGCACATAAAGGCTTGACAAGGGTCAGACATCCAGCTGACCTTGCATTACCTCAGCGACCCTCACCGGAGGTCAGAGGGGACCTTGAGAATATGGTGAGGTAAAAAACTCTCGTATCTAGGGTGTTTAAAGCCTTTTGACTTCTCGGGCTCGAGGGTTGACGTCAAAGAGTTGGAGATAGGCCGGTTGTGCTCACCGAATGTCGACGAAAGTCCCCCTACGCTGGCGAGTGTTAGGAATGCTGAGTTCAGGATGAGAAGGATACTGGGCTGCAGTATGGCTGAACGAACAAAGAGGTGGTCGTGTAGAGGAGGTAAATTTAGGGTATGGTGAAAGAGTTTGAATCCGCAAAGAAATAGGCAAAAATGAGGGCGGTACCGCTTAACCATGTGCAACGGAGGCATGGTTTGGAGGAGTATCCGTCGATTGCCTCGAGCCTTACCCATGGTTCCTACAACAAAATCCCTGACCACATGGGGAACCCAACATCACTCCGATACCAATTTGATGTAAGCGCGACGTAAATAACTCACAACAACATTCTAAGAATTAGGGTTTTCCCTCGACTCGTCCTCATTCATTCACCTCCAAAGTTAAATGAATACAATAGTTGGCCAAAATATTCTAAGGGGATATTTTTTAAATTTTAATAATAGAGAAACAAGATAAAAACGTACAATTATTCCCTTGGGGCCACCTCTTATAGTGTGTTCTGAAGTGTGCGGATTGGATGGTTTAAACATACCCTTGGGGATTAGTGAGGTGCTCAAAGAGGCCTAAGGATTCCAAAAGAATACTCATCTAAAGGATGTATAGAGAAAAGAGAGACGTAGGCATTGGATAGCCAGAAATGTGGATTGAGAGTGGAGAGGATATAGAGATGCTAGATAAAGAAGGGGAGGAGGGGAGTTACTACTAACAAGTAAGGCTACATTGTTCCCTAGGTAATTTATATTCCGTTTAATCTTTTTCTTTCGTTCATTTATCACTGAAACAAGCTAAGATCGGGTCACTGCTTCCTTTGAGATCTCAGTAAAGGACTTACAATTGAAAGAAAAATGTACAACCTATTTTACTAACTACCAAAATCCTGATCAATAAAGCATAATTTCCAAAATATTTGTAACACTACCGCAACAGGTGATATAAAATGTTATCACAACCAATTCAAATAAAAATCAAACTCTAAGCACTACAACTTATGTCATCCTACGAGAGCATCACTCAGACCATCTCCAATGATGGTGTAAATAACCCTTTTATATAAAACATGCACATTTAAAATATTATATACAATAAGTGTTGTAACAGTATGTAAAGGAATGTGGAATCATAAGCAATGTGTCAAATATGTTGTATTTTATACACTCAATATAAACAACGCATCTTCATGTTTCCACTCAAGATAAAAACTCTTCTGTTTTATAGAGCCTTGTCATTAAATAATCATTCTTTACACATGTTCACCTATCATTTGTCCAAACTCACGTTTTAATTTGCACACAAGAATCTTAAAGGGACTATAAGACCAAAGTCTTTTTCAAACTACACCGTGATAATAAAATCACTCGTTATCTCTCTTTTTTTACAGTCTTGTCATTAAGTTAGGATTATTTACACAAGCTTGTAAAACTCACTTTGAATTGTACATAATTTTTATGCGAAACTCGATTTGAATTAATACAAAAAATTTGCATAACCATTAGAGCTGCGTTAAAGCCATGCTATATTTAAATGTAACATACAGGATCCGGATGACGCTCGGGTTTGCGTTTACTTCCACCAGTGCAAACCCAACTTCCATCGGCCTCAATCGATACCAGCCCTGATAAATTCTTGACAGAGATTATCACTGCTTCCCTGTAGACAATGTCATGTTCATTAGTAATTTTTTCCCTTCATATTTCTCAGTAGCCAAACAGATCGTAGAATACTACCTACCAGAAACCGGAAACTCTACTTACCCTTTGGTAACAAGAACAATATCAATATTCTGTCGCGAACTGGTATCAGTGTCTGGAATTCGAAGCCCAACGTAGGCTTTACCCCCATGAAGCTTTTCAAGCCTACAATAGTGGGCAAAACCACAAAACAATACCATAAAATTACCGAAAACGACATACCCGTTTGGTTGCTGAGAAACTGGAGTAAAAAAGAACAAAAAATGTGATTTCGCTACTAGTCCTAAAACGTAAAAAAACTAGCATGCTGTCCACGACCTTTTTGTCTTTTAAAATATATTCTGACCATTAGAATACGGTTCCCTATGTAACCAAATATAACAATTTAAGACCACTATATGCAAAAATATTATTAAATACGAGATAGATCAAGTGGAGAAGTGACGTATTATCTGATTGGCATACACATTTGAAATTAAAGGGAAAGTTCTATAAGACGGACATTCGACTTGCCATGCTATATAGAATAGAGTGTTGGGCAACCAAGAAACAAAATGTACAAAAAAATGAGCATGGCGGAAATGCGAATATTAAGATTGATGGGCAGTAAAACTTGAAAGAATAAAACTAGAAATAAAACATAATCATATAACAGTAGAAGTCACCCCTATTCTTAGATGATTTGGACATGTCGAACCTAGACCAACAGGAGCTCCCGTAAGGAAGAGTGACTTAGTTAACATTGATGTAACGCTGGGAGTACATGTAGGCCTAAATTGACATGGTAGGACATTGGAAAAACTGGCATGATATCATGTGGTTTAACCGAAGACATTGCGTTGAATAAACCAAAATGCAAAGATAGAATTCATGTAGCCAACCCCAAATTATTAGGTAAATGACTTGTTGAGTTGAGTTGTGCAGTTATGAATATAACTATTAAAGAAAAATTATGTAACAAAATGAAGGATCCCAATTTAATAAAATGTCTTTGGACCACACACTAACACTAAACTGACCGTCATATGAGGGACTTCACAAATATATATCATCAAATTGTTGAACGTGATATACCCGTTTGGCTACCAAACAACCAGAGTAAAATAATAGAAAATGAAAAAAAGGATTTAGCTATTAGTCCCTAGCACTTGAAAAACTGGGTGCAGTCCAAGACTATTTATGTTTTTAAAATGCGGTCACTCACTTAACCAAGTATGCCAATTTAAAACTGCTATATTACGAAAGTATTACGGAATACAATTGTATTATCACATAATCTGCTTCATATAACAATGTAACATGGCTATATTACAATTTGAGACACTCATATTATGAATATCATATATAAATATTAAAGAATATTCACACATTTATAGTTGCATAACAACATAAGGGACCTCGAGATAAATAATGTAAGTCTTTGGATAGTACACTAACACTAAACCGACCTCACAAAAGGGCCCTTGAAAAATTCAAAAATATATATACAATCAAATTACCCAAACACAATATACTTGCTAAAAAATCAAATTAATGGCAAAGAAAATGAAGAGATACAAAAGGGTCTTTAGTTGGGGGTCGACCTGTTTTTTACGGTTAGTAAAACGAAACAAGCTACTCGACCTCGACTCATATTTGACTGGATAAAAGCTGCTAATAGAATAAACGAACTAAGCTTGAATATTTTTAAGCCTGTTATATTATTGAGCTCGGCTCGACTCGATTACCGATAATCATACTAAAATATTTTTGAAAAAAAAAAAACACTCGAGCTCGTCTCATTATAAAAGCTTGTTCAGCTTGTGAAATAAACGAGTCAAACTTTAACACATTTTTAAGCTTTGTAAAGGTTTTCAAACCAAGTTTGAACATCCTATTGTTCGTGGCTTGGTTCGGCTCGTCTACACCCCTACTTTTCTTGATTTTAAGATGTGGTCTATCAATCAAATTGAGACACTTATATTACCAGATGTATTATGATATGAGAGTCATATAATTGAATATCTATTCTATATGTATAAAAGTTCAGTTATATTAACATGATTTGACACATCGCCCTATATAAGGCCTTAGACGAGTTTCAAACATTTTGTGAACACTAAGAATTTTGGCCTTATCCTTCCACCAAAAATTCTCTCTCATCCATCCTCTCTCTATCTCTCTATCTATCCATCTATCTATCTCTATATATATGGTTGGTCTCGGGTTCGAGACATGGGAGCAGCCTCTCCCGACATCCATCTCTCCCAGGCCTACCCTGCAGGTAAGCAAGAGCCTCGTGCAGTGGGTACGACCTTTGTGTGTGTGTGTGTGTGTGTGTGTGCGTGTGTGTATATATTACTTCTCCATTATCAAGACTTTTTCGATCTCCTTTTTTTCTCCCTCTCTTTGAAACGACATAAACACTTTTTATTTAGTGACAAAAGCATGATCAGAACACAGTGGGGAGAAGAACAGTTAGGGATTTTACACAAAACTCCGAAAATGATTTTTCTAAGTTTTGAGGGTAGCGACCCAAGGGATTGGCTCAAAAAATCCTCAAAATACTTTCAACTATACGCCATGATTGAAGAAAGAAGGTCCTGTGTGCCTCAATGCATCTAAGTGGCAAGGCAGACCACTGGTTTCAGTTGAACTATGAAAATTTGAATGGTGTATATTGAAGAGAATTTACAGAAACTGTCCACGCTCGGTTTGTGGAACAAGGTCAAGAAGATGTCAGTGGCGAATTCAGCAAGTTGTATCAATCCGGAACAGTGAGGAATATCAGGAAAAATTTGAGGAAATGAGGTCATTAGTGAGTGCAAGGCAAGGAGGACTGAATGAAGAATTCTTTGTCTCCACTTTTATCAGTGGATTGGGGGAAGAAATCAAGTGTGGAGTCCAAATGTTCCACCCCACTACCCTGCTCAAAGCCATCAACCTAGCCAAATTACAAGAATCGTCACTTGAAGTGATCGTCAAGAAAGTCAGATCCAATCCAAGAAACTACTTAAACAACTTCAGCACTAATACCCAATTCTCCACCAAATCTTTATTCCCAAACCCATTAAACTCAATCTCCAATGCCATCAAAGCTGACCAAATTCTATTACCCCCCTCCAAACCCTCCTAATTCCTGGACCAAACCCCAAATTCAAAACAAAAATCTTCCAGCCTTAACCCCACCCATACATATATAAAAAAACTATCCCCTGCGGAAATGCAAGCTAGAAGAGAGAAGAATCTATGCTACAATTGTGATGAGAACTACCACCCGAGGCCATAGGTGTTCAAAGCGACAATTATACATGTCCGCTGAAGATGATGAGTGGGAAGAAGAAGAAGGGACGGTAGAGTCTACCGAGACAAAGGAAAATCGGAAAAGGATTATGTTTCTATTTCATTGCATGCCATGTCAGGGAGCAAGACCCCTCAAACCTTGAGGGTTACCTAGATCACCAACAATAAGGTGATATTGGGAGCACCCAAAATTTTCTTGACCCAAACTCAGCCAAGAATTGGCTGCACACTACCGCCTTCCAACCACATGTTGGTCACAGTAGCAAATGGGGACAAGGTATGTAGTACTGTGAGCTACCCCTCACTGAAGTGGAGTATGCAAGGCTATAATTTCCAAACTTCAATGAGGGTGTTACCCCAGGGTCACTGGGTGGATGTGATGCGGTCCTTGGGGTACAATGGCTGAAAGAAAACAGTCCAGTAAGTTGTGGACTTTCAAAAATAAAGTTCAGCTTTCAAAAAGGGAGTATCAAGGTAGAGTTAGAAGGGTGTGGGCATGATATAGAACTCGAGCATTTTAGAGACTGGATTTCAGAGGTTAAATAGAAAGAATTCCCCCATCTGGATGGGTCAACTGTTCTAGGGGAAGGAGCAAATGAGGAGATAACACACCCTCCTGTAATTAGTGCATTATTACACAAATATTATGATGTCATTGCATTGTTACAAAAATATTTTGTGATCAAGAGCCTAAAATAGAGTGAAATTCTTAGCTGAGGAGAAACTTACTTCTACACTTCAGCAAAAATGGTTGACCAGATTGTTTGGGTATGACTATGAGATCCATTATTAAAAAAAGAATAAAAAGAAAATAGAAAAGAAAAGGAAAATATAGTTGCGGATGCACTCTCACAAGCTCATGAGGAAGGTCAATGCACAGCAATCTCAGAAATAGTACCTCCGTGGATGCAAGAGTTAAAAAGTAGCTTAGAAGAAGACCCTAGAGCAAAGGCGATAGTGACTGAACTTTTACAAGAGCTCAACCCAAGCAATCCTTATAATAATGGGTTACTACGGCATCAAAATAGGCTCTATGTGGGAAACAAGGGGGGCACAAGGCTAAAAATCCTAATGGAGATCCACTGTACTGCATATGGAGGACATGAAGGGATCAACGCAACCATTAAAAGGGTGGAGAGGTTTTTCTACTGGCCTACTCTCAAGACCGATATGAAACAATTTGTAGCTGAACGTGACATATGCCAAAGGCACAAGCATGCACATGTACCTTATCCATGACTTTTACATCCCCTCCTATTACCCAAGTCCCGGTGGAGAGAAATCTCCATGGATTTCATCGGGGACTCCCAGTTTCAGACCACAAAGTATATCCATTTTCATAATTGCAAACTTGTTCTTTCAGAATACACCGGCTACATGGACTCCCTATATCAATCATTATGTATCGGGACATGATTTTCCCTTGTACCTTTTGGAAGCATTTAACAAGAAGAATTATAAAAAGAACCGCACTTCAGTTGTTTTGAAACCAAGTGGGGAAAATATGAAAAATCGGGAAAAGAGCCACAACCAAAACTTTAAACTGAATCAAAATAACAATCAAAACTTTAAAATGCACAGACGGGTAACACCGGGCAATTTGCCTGCTTTAGGTGTAACAAGCCGGGACATATGGCCCGCAAATGTCGGAATATGTCTCGTCCTGCTCCTCAGGCGAACCTAACCGAAGAGGATTTATGTGCAATGATTTCTAAAATCAATATGGTTAGCGGGCTGAAGGGTGGTGAGTAGATACTGGAGTTTCTCGCCATATCTGCTATGATCATATTTTATTTAAGATTTTTTTTAGGCCGAAGACAAGAGGGTGTTGTTCGGTGATTCTCACGTCACTAAGGTTGTTGGTACGGAAGATGTGGAATTGAAATTTACTTCAGGAAAAATTGTGATCCTTAAGGAAGTGTTGCACACTCCCGAGATTAGGAAGAACTTGATTCCTGACTATCTTTTCAACGAAGCTAGTTTCACTCAGACTATTGGCACAGATTTATTCTCCTTAAATGAATGGTAAAGTCAAAAGAAAAATAGAACTTTTGCTGAATTGGTAGTTGTTATTTTATTAAGCTCGAGGGATGCCTCTAATTAGTGGGGATAAATTATTTAAACTGTGTGTCACGTACTTAATAGAGTAAATGCAAAATCAAAAACTCCTCCTCATAAAATTTGGAAAAGTATTAAACCAAACATGCCATATTTTCAAATATGGGGATGCTTAGCCTCTGAACGTATTCCCGACCCTAAAAGGTCTAAATTGGCTAGTAGAGCATATGAGTGTGTATTATTGGCTACTCAGTTAATAACAAAGCACACAGATTTTATGAATTTAAAAATCATGTAATTCTTGAATCAAATGATGTTGATTTTTATGAAGATAAATTTCCTTTTAAATTGAGAAATAATGGGGGCTCGACATCCATAAGCATTTCTATTCCTAAAAATTCAGAACCTAACAAATCTGTTTTAGAACCAAGAAAAAATAAAAGAGCACGTGATGAAAAAGAAGTTGGTCCCAACTTTTATGCTTAACACTCTGGAGGACCCTAATACCCTTCAAGAAGTCTTGTCTTCTTTAGATGTCGATTTATGGTAAGAGGCTATTAATGATGAAATGGAATCTTTAGAAGCTAATAAAACTTGGCATTTAGTGGATCTCCCACCTAGGTGTAAAACGATCGGTTGCAAATGGACTTTTAAAAAGAAATTGAAACTGGATGGTTTTGTTGAAAAATATAAGGCACGTCTTATTGCCAAAGATTTTAGACAAAGTGAAAACATGGAATTTTTTACATATTTTAACCCGAGAGTAGAATTACATTTATACGTGTACTATTTGCTTTAACTGCTTTAAATGATTTAGTTGTACGCCAAATGGATGTTAAAATTGTCATTTTAAATGGTGAAATAGAATATGAGTTTTATATGGACTAATCATAAGGTTTTATTGTACATGGTCAAGAAAATAAAGTGAGTAAATTTGATAAATCTCTTTATGGGTTAAACATGCACTTAAGCAATGGCATAATAAATTTGATAGCTTAGTCATCTCTAATGGGTTTAAAATTAATGAAAGTGACAAATGCATTTATTATAAATAAGAAAAAAATATTTGCACTATCATATGTCTTTATGTGGATAACTTGCTTATATTTGGATCTAATATTCATGCCGTAGATAATGTTAAATATTTATTTTGTGCCAACTTTGATATGAAGGATTTGGGTGAAGCTAGTGTATTATTGAGAGTTAAAATTACTAGGTCTGAAAAGGGACTAAAGACATTATATTGAGAAAATTCTAAAGAAATATAATTACTTTAACTGTAAACCTGCTAGTACTCCATTTGACCCCAGTGTAAAGTTGTTCAAGAACACTGGTGACAGTTTTAACCAAACTGAGTATGCGAGCATCATTGGTAGCTTATACACAATGTTACAGATTGCACTAGACCTGACATAGCTTATGTTGTGAGGGTACTATGTAGATTTATCAGTAGATATAGGATGGAGCATTACCATGCGGTACTTTAAAAGGACGATAAACCTCGGATTACTATCAAAAGCATCCCGCTAACCTTGAAGGATTTAGTGATGCTAATTGGAACACTAGACTCTTAAGGCTAGTAATGTATACATATTTAGTATTGTTGGCGGTGCAGTTTCATGGAAGTCTAAGAAAAAGATTATTTTGGCTCAGTCCATGATGGAGTCGGAGATGATAGCGTGGAGGCAGGTTGATTGAGAAACTTTCTGTCAGATATCCCATTATGGGAGAGACCGATACCAGCCATTCTTATCTACTGCGATAGCACCGCGGCTATTGCGAAAGTTGAGAACCGTTATTGATGACAAATACGTCGCAAACACAGTATTGTTAGAGAGTTTATCTCTACGAGTGCTGTGAGAGTGGATGATATACAATTTGATAAGAAGTTGGTTGATTATTTGACAAAAGGACTAGCAAGAGAAAAGATGTGGAATACCTCTAAAGGGATGGGGCTAAGGTCCTTAGATGTTTGAGTCACTTGTGATGGTAACCCTACCTATAAACTGAAGAGCCCCAAAATATTTTTTTTACAATTTCATCAAAAATGGTCCGCATACTGGGTATGCATGAGAACCGCTCGCATGGGACTAATTGAAAGTGTGGGTGGTAACGGTAGAAAAATCTATGGAAGTAGTCAATTTAAGGTTGCGTTTGTTTTTTCTTCCAAATCTGAAGTCTGAATCTGAAATTTGAAGTCCGAATCTAAAATCTGAAATCTGAATTTGAAAAATATTTTTGTTTTTAAGCTTGAATGGACCTTTAAATGAATGTATTTTAACTCATTCAGATTTTCAGAGACAAATTTACCTCTTAATCATTCAGAGGCAAAATAACTGTTAACCTCTTAATCACTTAAAAAACAAACATTATTTAGTACCTCTTAAGTCTGAATAGCTCAGATTCAGACTTCAACAAACAACCCCTAAGACTCATGTTATAATATTTAAATAGTTCAATTTCTATTTTTATTTTTTTTTGTGAAATTGTCTAATTTTAGTGTTTATGGACTACCTTGAATTGGTTAATCTTGTTAATATGTTCAACCCATTTTAAATGGGCTAATTTACAATTTTAGGGGCAACCAATCGAGCCCTTAGTAGTTATTAAAGATAGAATTGTAATGAATATAAATGTACTTCAATTATCTTGAAATATAAGTTTTTGGGACAATTAACGAATTTCATTTCCCTCTCATTTCTTCTTTCTATCTCTTGTTAAACCTCCAACAGAGTGCTTAGAGCAAAACATACTATTAAAAACAATCATGAGTAATGCTAGGGAGACCCAGCATTTGAACCCAATTTTGAGACACAGTGATATGCCCTGAATACGTCTAAAGTGGACGATCGCATAGGTCCTGCTAGTCTATTTGTTATTACTTATATATTGTGTATCATCACCAATTGGCTAATTTGTGTGGGTCACATGGGTTCCACTGAAAGCACCACCCAATGTGATGATGACACATCACTACGTTTCAAAATTGGGTAAAAAAAATTGAGTCTCCCTCGCATTTTCCAACAATCATATTTATAATCATGTAACAACATAAGGGACTGCACACTAACACTAAAATTATACCATTACCCAACACAAGAAACCCATTTGGTACAATATAAAATAAAATTGAATTGATAAGAAATCTAAAGATTGACACAATTTGGTTTTAATTGAAGGGTACCTCTCGGCTACAGAGAAAAGGGTAATAGAATCGTTGGTTTCCACTTCAAAAATTTCATCATCATCAAAGAATCTACGTATTAATCTGTAGCATACCAACCCACAAATTAGCTCCACCCACATATTTGTTGAATTTTGAAATGAAATGAAACGAGTCCCCTTTGATTTCTTATTGTAATGGGTTACACCAAAATTGTTTTAATCTCAAAATGAGTTTTAAATTTTAAGGATTTTGTTATATTGACCCCTCAAATAATATCATAATTATTTCAAACAATAGGTATAACCCCATATGCATAAAGTACAAGCGAGTTAATGGATAAGGTACAAGTGTGATGATGTGCATGCAACTTATAAGTTTAGTTTTTTTAAATGCACGGGTTATGTTTAGTTATGATATTATCTCGGGGGCGAAATTAGAAAAACCCTAACTTTTATTAAACTTAAAAGCTTTAACACGTGCTTGTTCGAATAAATTGTACAAGTTAAGGTTGAACATATTATAAAGCCCGTTAATTTATTAAGCTTGGCTTGGGTGTAAATTACTATACTAAAACATTATAAGATAACCGAGTTACTGAAGTTCAATTTGTGTTTGTTCACTTACAAGTTCATTTGAGCTAAAGGTTGTTTAATAAGTGAACCAAGTTTGACACCCCGCATATTTTGGCATTGGAGGTGTTCAGTCCCCGCTGTCAACCTACATTAGACGTCAAAATTAAAATAACATTATTAGAATGTGACAGTATTATGAGACATTAAAAACTTTTTTCACAACATTTAATTTTAAAATAATCCAACGAATGTAAATAATCACCACAATAAAATTCATCACCATGCTAACTTCAATAACTAAATCTCAACTCCAAAAGATAAAATAGCACTCAAATGAAATAATCCAACTACAAATTTCCAACGTAAACCATAAACAACTTTGGAATCAAATGAACAATGAAAAATCCGTAAATGACTGTCTCATAAAACTACGTTTGGAAAGGAAAACTAAACTACTAAGGTAATAAAAGTAACTTCAGCTGCAACTCCATGAATCTTCAATCAATCCTAGGCATCCAACAACTAAACCAAAAATGTTAGTCAACGTAATAATCAGAGCCTACTGCATAAATACCAGATATTCCTCTCAAATAAGATTTGTGAATACAGACATAAGCATCATACGTGATAACTATCACAATAGAGTATTTTGAATTAAAACGATTTAAAAAGATGCGAGTAAAGTAAAACAGTACTAACTATCTTCATAAACTAAGCCACCCCATTGCTTTTATGTTATTTCAATAATGAATTAGATTTAAAACTTTATCTTACTTAATTAAATTATTTAATTAACTTATTAGTGCAACGACACTATAACCAGTTTACTTTTCTATTAGTCCTGCACATTCTCTTAGCGCGCTTAAAATCTCAGTACAACGCACACGCACACACATCACTATAGCTAGTCAGCCTAATTTCGTTAGCCATGTACATACTTGTGATGTTCCACGCACGACACATCACTATATCCAGTCAGCCTAATTTTGTTAGCGTGCTCATACTCGTGACACCAACACACACCCATGTTACTATAGAAAGTCAGTCCAATTTTGTTAGCGTTGTGCATACTCGTGGCGCAAATCCATTTTTAATATTCGTTTATTATCTTAGGCATTGATTATAATTGTTTTAATCAAGTTCTCTTTACTTTTCAATTAATCTCACCCATAATTTGGGTAACACAAATCCCTGATCCCATACCTAGAGATCACTAAACCATAAGTATTACCTACCCTATCACCTAGGAAGAATACCTACCAAAAAAGCATTATATAGTCTCGCACTTACGCTAAAAGGAATAACATAACAGCGCACTACCTAGTCTCATCAAGAAAAATATATGACCGTACAAGTGCACACTCACTAGTACCATACCTAGAAAGTGACAACAACAACAAAGTCTACCTACTAATCCCATACCTAGTAAGCAACCAACTAAAGAGGGTGAAAGAACAACTACTCCCCAAAAATCACAACATCCCCATGGTGTCAAAATATTAACACGAGCAATCTCTATATAATACACATTTTTAATTCAACATTACAATATCACATTAATACTATTAATTCAATTTCATTCTACTTATATCAACCTAATTATGTAATAATCGAGTTCTACAAAATAGTTATACAAGTTGTCAAATTCCATAATTCCAATATGAGTGATGTTATACCAATTCAAATATGCGTAGTAACAACATTTCAAAACAATTAATTCCATTCTACAACATACACATTAATATCGTAATTTTTTGAGTCAAAATATTATTCAAATTTCATATTTTAATTTTACCATATAATTCGTCCCATAAACCTATCATAATCCAATAAACTAACCCATACATGCGATGTTTTAAGTCTTAAATCATATTTTTAGATTTTATAAAAACAACCCCGAATTTACTTACACTTTCCCCAATTAATCTTTCTAGTTATATTAAGAAAACATGATTAATTAAGGTTTAGGCAGCATTTAAATCATATAACACTTAAGTAGAACAATAGAGATTTCATGCCTGAAAATAAGTTGCCTCGAAAATCTTATTACGCGGTTGCGACCATCTCGTGAAAATACAAAAAGAGTCATTCTTGGAGGATCTTGATAAACCTTGATTTGAGCCTTCAAAAATTGGGTTGAGGCTTGTTTAATGGAGGTTTAGGTTTTGTAAAAGAGGGAGAGGAAAACTTGGGAAACTACTGCTTTTTAAGATGATATAAAAGCGTTGAAAAGGTTTAAACCCCGAGTATTTAAATATAAGAAAAATAATAGAGTCCTAAACCACAGCAAACACACAAAAAGAAGTCATTCCCCAACTCCTGCCTCGGTGAGATCGATTCTCCCTTAAGGCCGAATCAATTTGGCACCTGAAAGCAACCCATATCTGCCAATTTAAAAATAAAAATTAGAAGATTCGATTTTCTTCCCGATTTCAAACCCTATTATTTTTACATCAAACCCAATAAATGCTAAAATAAATTAAGTCCAACAACAAGTTTATATTTTCGATTTCCAAATTTTATAAAAATATGCAACTGTCCAAAAATTACGGGGTATTACATCATGCTTGAACATTTTTTTTAAGAATGTTAAACATTTTTTACACAAGCTTGAGTAACCTTGGACTCGCCTCAACTAACTTCCATTGTTATATAATTTTAAAAGAAAATGAATAAAGGCTTTAAAGTTGAGTTTGTGCTTATTATTAATATCGTGAAACTTATTGTCAGAGTGAGAGGGGATATGAGAGTGGGGTGAGGAATCAGAAGGAGAAGAAGAAAAAAGGATTTCGTCCTTAAAGGAGAAGAATGTGGAGAAGACACCGTAACACCCCGTATTTTTTAGCATTAAATATTTAATTCATTCGGATAAATTTAAATTACAAATTTAATTGAATTAATTATTTTGTGTGTATTTAAATATTAATCGGGAGAGATAATGATTAATATAAACAAAATAAAATATAATAAGTGTGTTGTAAATTAATATGTGACTATTATTATGCGTCATCGCGAATTAAACGACGAGATTTTATTGTATATCAACCAGTAGTCGGGTATAGACTATATTGAGGTCGAGAACGAGACTTGTAGTAAAGTGATTTGGATGGCGGTTCTGAGCGCACATTTGATTCCAGATAGGTCGAGATAGTCAGAAAAGAGTACTCGGGGGTAGTAATTGGATCTCGGGATATTTTAGGCATAACCGAGCCCACAGGGGGTGTTCGAGTCATTTGGGTTGGGCCCATAAGCCTAATTTTGTGTTTAGCATTATTTAATCTAAATCTAAGAGGGTTGAATGGCAGTTAATCACATTCTAACCCTAAGAACTTGAGAGAAGAAAATAGAAAGGAAGTGGGGAGCTTTTGGGAGCCAAATTAAGAGGAATTGGGTGTGTTCTTCATCAATCCATCTTTTACCACAAAGGAATCAGACTCTACGAATCTAATTAGGCAAGTGGTTAACTTTATTTCAATCTAATATGCATAATTTTGATTCATATCATTGTGGATGTAAATCAAAATCCGTTTTTGGGTGGGTTATCATATGAAAATGGGTTTTAATTATTTGAATGCAAATTAGTAGATTAAATATGAAATTGATGATGAAATATCATGTAGGACTAATAGAATTGAATTCTTATTCGAAATCCATAAGTAGATATGTTGAATTGGTGATTGTGACATCGAATTTAGGAAGAGAATTGGGCACACGAGAAAAAAACCCAATTCGTGAATTATCGGTTGATATGAGAATCATTAATGTTAAATGATGATTTTAATGATTAGTAATGGTTTTAATACTGTTTTGTGTGAGAATTGAACTGAAATAGAAAAGCTTTAAAAGTTAACAATGGTGGAATTCGTAACAGAGGAGGCGAAAAAGAAGACCTGGTCGCGGTGAATCGATTCGGAATAAGGCCGAATCGATTTGGCTGCCCAGATTTGGGGAAATTTTTCTGTTTATGCCCTAAATTCTAGATTAATTGTTGGGGGAACTTTTGTGTTGTTTGTAAAATATGAGGAGGGACATATTTAATTCCCGTAGGATATAGTAAGGGAGTTGTTTAGCCAAGTTGAGAGAAATCCAAGGCTAGGACCTTTTTGTGCATATTATGAAATGGGGAGAATTCCAGATATCAGGTTGGGAATTTGGGCAGAAGTGAGTAAACTCAAAATTGTGAACCAGGATAATAAAGGGAAAATTGAGTCGGGTAGATAGACTCAGTTGTCATAGACTAGTACCAGGAGAGTTAGGCAAGGGTTGGCCGAACTTGATTAACTTTAATTATATATATATATATATATATATATATATATATATGTATATATAGACTGTGGCAACCCGCCAACTAAAATAATAGGTGGCCAGCCCAATACTCTAATAATAACAGGAATCATAGATGGTCCATTCTTAGCATCACTGTCGATTAAAATAATAGTACGAGATAACCACCAATCATTTTAGAAAATGGATTGTCAATAAAAGAAAGTTTTGTAAATAAAAGAAAACACTAGACAATCCCATTTGCGAAAACGGTGGATATAAAAAAAATCGATAATGAAGAACGATAATTTCATAAATAATCACCGAATAAGCTGTCGGTGCACAGACTAATACAAATAGTTACACCGAGTATTACATTTCAATATTTACAGTATAGTAAATGAGTGCAGCGCTTGGGTAAACACGCCGAATAAACAAACTGAACTTAACTAAAGTACAATGGAAAGAAGCGTCTAATACCAATAATCTACAACATCCACAATATGTTGTAGCTCCATGACAACCGGAATGGAAATGTAAATACGGGTGTCCATGCGGTAGAGCACCTGTAACGGCAATAGTATGTGCAGAAACAAAGAAATATAGATACGAGTCAGGGCCCGGTTTAATATGATTCCCATCTGAATAAAATGCATGACAGTTAAGTACGTAATTCTCTCGCATAACAATAATATTTCTCACCTCTCAATCTAAAAGCCCTAGCGTAATATAAATGATGCTCAGGTTAAAGAAAGAACATAAGGCTAACTTCTCCCCAGTCTCAACACTATGCCCTTATTCGTGCGTGGGGTGTCTCGCAAAGCGAAATCCAAACAAGGAACCCCCCCGATACACTACTACTAGGCAAGGTTGATCGTCGAGATACATTAGACCCTGTCCTAATTAGTCTAAGTACTAAAGGCTAACTTCTCCCCAGTCACAACACTATGCCCTTATTCGTGCGTGGGGTGTCTCGCAAAGTGAAATCCAAACAAGGAACCCCCCGATACACTACTACTAGGCAAGGTTGATCGTCGAGATACATTAGACCCTTAGCACAATATTATATATGTATATATATATGTGAGAGGTATCATCTACTATTACTTAAGGATACATAATTATATCCATTCACCATCAAAACATAATTCCCATTTTTTTTCTTTAGGAATATATATAAATGGTACAACATTTTATAAAATGTTTACCAATCAATTTCATCGTATACAATTTCATTTCATAGTCACATTCCTTATCAGGAAATACAATCATAGTTTTTATGATCTTTATGGCATCTCATCTCAATTATACACTTTGTAAATATATCTTCCTTATCAGGAATATAATCATCATCATATGCTCTTTGTGGCATTTTCATCGTGCTCTTTATGGAACTTCCATCATGCTCTTTATGGTATTTTATTGTGCTCTTTATGGCACCCATATACATCAAGTCCAACTTGATTTAGAATAGTTATAATTACATATATATATAACAATTCTAAGACCGCCTGTTCGGGTTTCCCCATTGTGCGCGCCCCTAAAAGGCTATCATCTTCCAGGGCCTGTTATATTGACAACCTGGGATCCTACCAACGTCGGGAAGCGGCCATATGCCTGCGGGGTAGTCATAACCACACCCGAAATTACTTACCCATCGCAGAAAAATATACAACAAACGCTCATATGGCCTAGGGACTATATCCACCCTGCATTCATTAGTCAGGGGGCTTCACCACAATGCGCACAACTTCCCTTAAGATAGCGATTTAGAGAGGGTGCGTATCCATAACTTTTTACATTTATGAAAATCATCATTCTTTTCATTTAAAAACATCCATTTTTACATTCTCAAAATCATTTGCACTTATTTATTAGTACCACATTTCATTTTATATATTTCTTATTCTTAGAGTCATATTTTATTAATGATTTAAGACCCGAAGTGCCCTAACCATCAAGCTAGTCTCCAAGACTTTAAAATAATTTCATAAATCATTAAAATGAATCTCCCTCAAGGAGTGTCTCCCAAATGTCTTAACAAAAACCTTTTATCTCCAATAAATCTTTAGGTTAAAAATCCCTAAATCATACGGGCATTAACCTATACAAATTAGCCCTCGGGGGTAAGCTCAATCATCCCGTATCATCCTAGGACTTTAGTCTAACCAAAACCACCCTCTAAGACTTCCCATTACTTCCCAAAGGAAGGGTCCTATACCATGGACCTAAAAGGAAAAGGGCTAAAAATCAAACTAGAAAAATCTCACAAAAACAGGGGAACCGAATCGATTCGCTAAACAGCCGAATCGATTCGGTGAGCAAAACTGACTTTCTGTAATTGTTCGAATCGATTCGGTCTTAACCCGAATCGATTAGGTGTACCAGACCTGTAGCCTATCCCTTATCCGAATCGATTCTCCCTTAGGGCCGAATCGATTCAGTCCTGAAATCTTGCCCAGTTTGGGCTACGGGTTGAAAAACCCTAAAATTCCCAAAACCTCAAATCTTTGATTTTATCCAACATCAACAACATCTAAAGCTCCCAAATCATTCCTACACCACTAATAACTAATAATTTATCTTCAAATCACGTTAAAACTAAAATTTAAGGCTTTAACCACCAAAATCAAATAAATACCCATTTAGGGTTTAAATCTCCAAAACCTAACTATACATGCAATTTATCACATTAAATCACATCTAGCAAGTAAGAAACTTGCCTCGAGGTTCGTAGTCTCTGATCCTCCTCCGGTAGCAACGGATCTTGGCCTCAAATCTCCATTTTCTCTATTTTTCTCTATTTTTCTCCATTTTTCCCAACTCTCTCTTCTCTCTCTCTCTCTCTCTCTCTCTCTCTCTCTCTCTCTCTCCTTTGGCTTCTAACACAAATGAAGGAAGAAAAAGGGGTGGGGGGAACTTAAACGGGTCTTAAAACATAAATGCCCTCTTTTAATTGCTAATGCACTATTAAAATGACTCGTATCCACTTAATTGAGTCATAACACCCCAAAAGTGCCCGAAACTCCAAAATACAACATGACATTTATTTCGACTATCTCGACTATTCTAAAAATGATCGCACCCCCTATTTTGGCATTCGGGAAACTGTGAACAAATTTTATGTTCTAAATTCATTTTACTTCATTAATTATACTCCAATTTAATTATGAGTCATGACCGTCGTTTTACATATAACGACGCAGTATGTCACAATATAATGCTATTTACCTTCTCATACGGTAAATAGACAAAACATAGTAAATATTATCCCTTAATATCACGGGAAACAATATTTACTCCAACTTCCCCTATTTTATAGAATTTGCCCATCGGGTAAAATAATATAAAATAGCCGCTCAAAAGCCTGGGTTGTTACACACACACACACACACAGTTTTTGTGCTTATTATAGATATTGGTGTGAATGGTATTTGTAGAAATACATACCCCTCTAGTGCTATCACACGAGGTTGCGTGATATGGGTGAATCCCCTGGCTCGTGAAAGCAGGGAGAGTGTAATCCCCATGTCATAGCGTCTGGTATATTATGTTGTGATTATTTTCATGGTGATACTTCTTGGTATGATTAGGTCTCACACTCGAGAAACTATGACCACCTACAATACGCTTATTATTTTATTGCCTAATTCGGTGTGATTTAACCGTCTTGTGGTATTTAGGTTGGATTGAGTATACTTGGGTTGATAGCATTGTACAGAAAACATCCGGTGAGTTATTACTCAGGAGGATGGATATTATATACGGCATATGGCATATGTGTGAATGTTGTAGTATAATTATACGTATATAATAGTGTGATTATTTGTATATGGGTAAAATACCTGAAGTGAAATTATATTATTTTATATAACCATTGAAAACGTTATATGATTTTTTTTACTTAAATAAAAGAATTACAGGGAAATAACTTAAAATCATTAGTAATATTACTCGGGATAGAGTAGTGGATAAAGAAGGGTTCATAACAAGGCTAGTTGGACGAGGTAGAATAACTAGGTGGGTTATGAAGAAAGCGGTTGGTTTGCACATCAGTTGAGGGGTGAATATTATCTCAAGGGAGTGCGACACTAGCTTAAATATGAAGAGTATTCATGCATTTTAATTACTGCAAACTTAATCACTTGCAAATATTTTAAAAATATTTTGGGTTCTAAACCTTGCCAAAAAAATATTTTCAAAACCTTTTAGGTGTTCATCCACAGGAACGCTAGACTTGATTATCTATTCTAGGGATGTGCAACTGCAGCATATGTAAATGCATGTGGGATTTGGACTAGACGCCTTAGTTGTTAATTCCTAGATTAGGATTTCCTTATCTCAGTATTTCATTTTTTGGCGTGTTGCCCCTATAGCACTTTATTCAGTTTAGTCAGTTCAGACTTGTATTGAGATTTATTTATTATTTATTGGATTTATCATTTGGATTTGGGTTTTGTAGCCGATGGTTTATTCGGCAAGACATCTATTTATTTATTTATATCATGTGATGGTTTAGACTATATTACTGTGTGGATGGTTTAATCTAGTTTCCATATATTGTTATCTGTTAGATGGAAATATAAAATTTGACACCAGATTAATTAACTACTAAGTGATTAGTAATTAATGGATTTTGACAGTTATGCTAAGAATGAACCAATGGAATCTTGTTTAATTTAATAAATGATTAGTCATCCGGCATTTAATTGGGCGGGGTGTCACAGATGGTATCAGAGCATCAGGTTCCAGTGTCCATAGGATCTGTACGGCTTACTACGATTTCGGCGTAGTGTTCTTTTGACATAAAGTCCTATTGTTAGGACTATTGTTTTTATCTTTACATGTTTGAGATATCGTGCTTCTGCTATTTAATTTTGTATTAACTGTGAACTCATATAACTCATTTTAAATTTCAGATGCCGCCTAAGAGAGGTAAATCAGCTAGAGCAGCAGGGAGATATGAGGTGAGAGAGGATCACCAGGAGCCGAAGGTATCGTAGCTGCAGCCACCACCGGGGTTAGTGATGATTACACAGGTGGTTAAGATAGTGGCCCAGACAGTCAACGCAGCTATGACTGCTATAGCCGTCCATTTTCCATAAATCCAACCACAGCCACCAGTGTTACCAGTAATTCAGGCCAAATCGGGGTCATTGTCTTCGCAGAAAGTTAGGTAGGCTTTTCAGAAAGGCCACCCACCGGATTTTTCAGGAAGCTCAGATGTTATAGTAGCATGCTCGTAGAAGAAGGACCTATAACGTCACCTACATATGATTGAGTGCAGTGACACTAAAAAATAGATGCTTGCCACATTCAGACTTGTGGGAGACACACTGCAGTGATGGGACCACCTCAAAGGAGAGGTAAACGATGTCGCTAGCAGAGTTCTGCGAGTGGTTCGATCGCAAGTATTTTTCGTCAGTTGTTCAAACAGAGACGAGGAGAAAATTTAATGATGTTACACAAGGTGATTGCTCAGTGGTGTGACACCCCGACCAATTAAATACCGGGTAGCTACTCCTTTATTAAATTAATTCAAAATGCCAAGTTGGTTCAGCTAATAGCATCACTGTCGAAAACATTTTTATAATGACTAACCACGTAGTATTTAAAAAGTAAGTGCCAAATTTTAATTAAAGTCTGATTAACATGCAACAAGTGTAATGAAGAATAATAACACCATTCACCATACCGAAGTAAATAGAATAACCATCACATAATGTAAATAAAGTCTGGAGGAAAACTCCTCACTACAATACCACAAACTGAAATAATTAAACTGAATACTGAATCAATACATGCCAAAGTCTGAAAACAAAAATGGAAATGTAACTCTAATGGAAATGGGCAACATGCCCTACAACTGATAAATACTGAATCAGGGATCCAAATGATAGAAACGTCTAAGAGCAAATCCCTGTAGCTTCCACAAACAGCTACAGCTCGTCACCTGAAGGAGTATCCTATGCATGGTGTCCTTGTGGCTGGGCACCTAAAATGGTTTTACAAGAAAAATACATTTGAAAGCAAACGGGTCAGAGCCCGAATGTGGAGATATTTTAAAAACCTACAAGTGCTTTAAAAACATTTAAAACATTAAATGCAAAGTACATGTTAGGACGCGCGCTCACATGAAATTCTCACCTCTCGTCTAACTGTGCACTCCTAACGTAAGTACCCATCTGAAATGACACAAACCACTAGCTAAATGACATCATATCTAGCTAGACTGTCATAGGTTCTACTCTTATTACTCGGTTCCCATTAACATCATAACGCTCGCAATTAAATAGGGCTTAACGTAATTTCAGTTTCTCACATAAAAGTAATACAACTCATTATAGATCATCCCTTTTATTTTATTCCATAGTTACACACAATACCATATGAAAGTTCTTAGTTTATTAAGTGTATATCATTCACAACATAAATATACAATATAAGCACCCCGAGCCTAAGCTGCGGTGCACACATACTCTGCTATCCATCCCGATACATCACGTACATAAGGAATCACGTATTCTGAATCTCTCAGGAATCGCTCAGATAACACAAATCACAAACAGTGGAGGTGAACACAGTCACATCACATGGGTCACGCACATACCTACGCTCCCACGATCAGCGGACTTATTAACATCCCAACAAGTCTTTCTCTGACCTATGTTCATCGAGGTAACCAGTCTAAATCCGGGCAACACAAGGATTAGAGGGCCCTAAGCGAACGCAAACCTCCCGTGATAGCAAGTATGGTAGGTATGTTATACATACAAATCATATACCAATACTAAGTAAGCACACATCTTAGTAATCACCGTAGTTTAATTGTAGTACTTATCGCATCCTCGTACCAAATAAATATATATACAACTTATATAATCCCGGTCTATATTTATACGCGCCATAATTATTCTCACGTCGTAGTAGGCACTCACGTCTCAATCCACAATATTCATTTGATTCGATTCACACTTATATAATTAACTCCTCATTATATCCCAAATGTCCCAAATATACTAATACACCATCAAAGGAATGTTATCTCTATCCTCGAACAAGTTTACGGGACTCCCAAAATCAAAACAGGCCAAAAGGCCTAAACTGTCAGCTCGTTAGAAGTCTCGTTCGAACGAGGCTGTTCGAACGAGAGTTCATTCGAACGAACTGGGCTATCTAACGAGATCTCGTTCGAACGAGATTATCGAACGAAACTGCCCCTCGTTAGAAGCTCGTTCGAACGAGCTCGTTCGAACGACCTGGGGAGGTCTTCTAACGAATGACCAGTTTCGAGCCCAGATTTCCCTTGTTTCATTTTTCACCATTTTTGTCTCTTCAAAACTCATCTAAGCATCAAACCAACGATTGTTTAAGGTCTTTATTCATCCCTAAACGTACCTAGGTCACATTCTAACATATTTTAAGGAATCAATTCATTCTAACATCATTAAATCCTCAAGTCTCTACACTTTTCCCCAATTTTCAAGAATGTAAACCCTAGAATTTATAATCATTAATTTACGCAATTAAATTCGTTTTAATTTCATCCAATATCTAATGTCATCATAATAATCATCTACCTACCATTCTACATGCAATTTCTCTTCAAGATTTCAAGTTCTAAGTTCCAAAATACATGGGTTTTCATTATCTTTCAAGAACAAATGTAAATCTTAGAATAATCTAACATGGAAGGAACATTCTCTGAATTAAACGTAATTAAATCACTTGCCTTAAGTTTATCTCTGATTTTGATGACGAATTTGTGAAGTGTTCTCTTTCTTTCTCTGCAGAATTCCTTCTCTCTCTCTTAACAAGCTCTTCTTCTCCAATGGCTATGGTGGCTAGGGTTTATTTTTGGAAAAACTTAGAAAACCAATTTTAAAACTCCCCGTAGTCTTATGGGTCAATATGGTTGGTAGTGGGTTTAGTGGTTAGTTACCCAAATCAGATTATAAATCCTAATTTTCGTCATTATTAAATCCCAGATATACAATATTACCAAACTACCCTTATAAGATGCCGGTATGGCCTAAAAATACCCCGGGACCCAAACTAAACCCCCGGCTAGTGTTTTCTGACTATCTCGACCCTTCCGGACGCATTGGCGCACTCAAAATGACCATACGATTAATAGAATTTAAATTCACTTTTACAATTAAAATAATTATATCCTGACGCGACTGTCTCACGCGTCCCAATAAAATGTCCAAATTGCCGTATCTCAATCCCACGACAAATTTGATAATTCAATATTCATATATCATCATATATACTCAATATAGTCAAATACCAACTCACATCTCGCTAGTATTTTATCCGGATTAATTTCCAATTAATTCTCATTTAATTAATTAATCCCAAAAATAAATATCGCCAAAAAATACGGGGTATTACATACTTCCCCCCTAATAACAGAATTTCGTCCCGAAATTCGAAACTTGAAAGTACCTGATAAAAACAACTCTGGATAACGTTCGCGCATCTCATCCTCGCGTTCCCATGTGGACTCCTCGACATCGTGATGTCGCCACTGAACACGCACTAACGGAACTATCTTTGACCGCAGTTTCCTCTCACTTCGGTCCAAAATAGCAATCGGCCCCTCCTCGTAGGAGCTATCAGGCTGTAGATCAATGTCCTCCAAAGCGATGTGAGAATGAGCCAAATCGTCTCTGAGATATTTCCTTAGCGAGGAAATATGAAACACATCCTGAATCCGGTGTAAATGCTCCGGTAACCCGAGTTTATACGCAACTGGTCCAATCCGCTCAATAATAGGAAACGGCCCCACATACCTCGGTGCCAACTTCCCCTTTTTCCCGAAACGCATAATCCCCTTCATAGGAGATACTCTAAGCAAAACTTGGTCCCCCACTTGGAACTCCCTGAAAAATCTCTTCGCATCAGCATAACTCTTCTGCCGGTCTTGAGCTACCCGAATGCGACTCCGAATCAACTTAATCCTTACCGAAGTATCCTGAATCACTTCCGGCCCAAGTAGTTTGTTGTCCCCCAACTCTAACCAACATGCTGGGGAACGACAAGGCCTACCGTACAATGCCTCAAACGGAGCCATGCCAATAGTGAACTGGTAGGAGTTATTATAAGCAAACTCTACCAGTGGAAGGTATTGCTCCCATCCACCTCCAAAGTCAATAATGCACATGCATAGCATGTCCTCCAACATCTGATTTGTGCGCTCTGTCTGCCCATCGGTCTACGGATGATAAGCCGTACTCAACCACAATTCCGTGCCCATGGCCTCATGGAAACTCTCCCAAAATCGTGAAACAAATATCTTGTCTCTGTCAGACACGATATTTAAGGGCACACCGTGAAGTCTCACAATCTCTGAAATGAAGAGCTGGGCATACTGTCCCGTAGTGTAGTCAGTCCTTACGGGTAGAAAGTGAGCGACTTTGGACAATCTATCCACAATTACCCAAACGGAGTCGTGACCCCTCTGCGACGTAGGCCACCACGTGATAAAATCCATGGATATGCTCTCCCACATCCACACCGGGACCTCCAACGGCTGTAGAAGTCCTGTCGATCTCTGATGATCCACTTTTACTAGCTGACAAGTGGCGCATTTCGAAACAAACTCAGCAATATCTCTCTTCATACCGCTCCACCAATACTGCCGTCTCATGTCTTGGTACATTTTGTCCCCTCCGGGATGTACCGCGAACCGTGAGCCGTGCGACTCTGCCATCACCTCGTGTCGCAATTTCTCCCCTTCCGGAACCACCAATCTCCCATTGAAGCGTAATCCCCCATCTGAGCTAACGGTATAGGATTCGGCTCCCTCTGCCAATAGTCGAACTATCTGTTCCTGACAGAACGAGTCGTTTGCCTGTGCCCTCACTACCTTCGTGACAATCTGCGGTGTAACAGTCATCACAGACATGAATGATCGGGCCACTGCATCCTGGTGTCCCAATTCCTTCCACTTTGCCTTCCACACTTCAGCCACCTCATCTACAGGTCTACGGCTCAACGCGTCTGCTACTACGTTAGCCTTCCCCGGGTGATATTGGATATCAAACTGATAGTCCTTCACAAACTCAAGCCACCTACGCTGTCGCATATTCAACTCCTTCTGCGTGAATAGGTACTGTAGGGACTTGTGGTCCATGAACAATCGAAACTTCTCCCCCAAAAGGTAATATCTCCAAATACGAAGGGCAAATACAACTGCCGCCAACTCCAAATCATGAGTGGGGTAATTCTTCTCGTGAGGCTTAAGCTTACGGGAAGTATAAGCTATGACCTGACTTTCCTGCTGCAATACACCTCCAAGTCCTTGTAAGGACGCATCCGTGTAAACTAGATACTCAACTCCCGGTCTCGGCAATGCTAACACAGGTGCTGAGGTCAACTTATCCTTCAATTCATCGAATGCCAACTGACAGGCATCACTCCAGATGAATGGCACACCTTTACGAGTCAAATGTGTCAAAGGACCTGCAATCTTCGAGAATCCCCGAATGAACCTCCTGTAGTATCCTGCTAGACCCAAGAAACTACGAATATCCGTTGGTGTCGTGGGCTGCCCCCACTCCCTCACCGCGGATACCTTCCCCGGATCCACAGATATTCCCCGGTCGGAAATAATATGTCCCAAAAACTGGACCTCCTTCAGCCAAAACCTGCATTTCTCATATTTTGCATACAACTCGTTCTGACGTAGTGTCTGGAAAACTTGCCTCAAATGCTCGACGTGCTCCTCCTCTGTCTGGGAGTAAACCAGAATATCATCGATGAAGACAATGACAAACTGATCTAGGAAATCCCTGAACACCCTGTTCATCAAGTCCATAAACACTGCTGGAGCGTTGGTCAAACCAAAAGGCATAACCCGAAACTCGTAACAACCATATCTCGACAAGAACGCAGTCTTTGAGACATCCTCCTCCCTGATACGCAACTGATGGTATCCCGATCTCAAATCAATCTTTGAGAAGAAAGAAGCTCCTCTCAACTGGTCGAATAAGTCATCGATTCGAGGCAACGGATACTTATTCCGTATCGTGACCTTATTCAACTCTCGGTAGTCCACACACAATCTTAGTGAACCGTCCCTCTTCTTCACAAACAAAACTGGAGCGCCCCAAGGTGAGGTACTCTTGCGAATAAAGCCCTGACCTAACAGCTGCTCTATCTGATCTCGTAGCTCTCGCATCTCTGCCGGAGCCATACGGTACGGTGCGCGTGCTATAGGCCTCGTATCTGGCAATAGGTCTATAACAAAGTCTATCTCTCGACTGGGGGGTAGGCCTGGTACCTCCTGAAACACATCCGAATACTCCCTGACGACTGGGATCGAATCTAAAGGAATCACAACCTCCTTAGAGGTATCCTCCTCTAGGTAATACAAATGAGCGATCGAGCCTCCCTCTGGGCGAGGCATCGCCACTACAAACATCTCTTGCCCCGGAATGGCAAAAACAATGCTCCCACCGAAGCAATCAATCATGGCTCTATAATCAGCGAGCCAATACATACCGATAATCACATCGTGAACATGCATATCTAATACCAACATATCTGCAGGTAATACCAGACTACCAATCTCTACCCCCACTCCCCGGCATATAAAGAATATAAGTGACCCACTCCCCAATGGTGAGTCGACACACGTCACTGTGCTCTCTGCCGTAGCTAACAATCCTAAGGCTTTCGTGAAATGTGTAGCTATAAAACAATGTGTAGCCCCCGTATCAAATAATACCCGACCCATAGTGCCATGGATAGGAAACGTACCCTCAATCGCGGGCGGTGCCTGTGGAACTGCTGCTTGGTGGACGTTGTAGACACGTCCATACTGTAGCTTCCCCTGTTGAACTGGGACTGCTGGAATGGGTGGCAATGCTGCCATCTGTGGCGGTGCGGGGAGAGCGGCGGGAAACATAGGCCTCTGCGGCTCCTGGCGAGCACCCTGCTGCTGCTGCTGTGGGGCCCTGCCCCTATCAGGATAATCCTATCGTTTATGGCCAGTCTTGCCACAAACAAAACACTTCCCTGGGAAGTTCCCTCCTCTCTGCCCCTGCGGTCCCCGGCCCTGGTGGCCGTTACCATTCCTCCCTTGGCCCTGCTGATACTGCTGCCCATTCTTCCCCTGTTGGCCCTGATGGCCGTTTGGACCCTGATGGCCCTGATGGAAACCTCCATGTCCCTGCCTGTAGTTCCCTGATCGGAACCTCTTCTGATCCCCCTGCTGGGAACCCTGCTCACCCTGTCTCTGCCCCTGAACAGATTGTGCCCCACCGGCACCATGTCCTCCTGTCCTGCCCTGATGGCTAGACTCTCCCGATCTCTTGCTCTCAGTCATATGAAGGCGGTGGTTCTGGCAGTGTAACAAAGCAGCGTTAACCACATCAGAATAAGTGGCCAACGAAAGGTTCCCTAACAGATGCTGACGGATCCTCCATGTCAACCCGTCGGTGAACTTCTCAATCTTCTTCTTCTCTGTTGGTATCTCATCCGAAACGATATTCAACAGATTCGTGAACTCAGCCTCATACTCGGCCATGGTCTTACCCTCTTGCCTCAGATTCATCAGTTTCCTCCTCATTTCCGTATGAACAGCGGACGGAAAGTACTTGCGGTCGAACCGCACCCAGAAGTTTTGAATAGTGAGAGTATCCCTCTCCTCCACGGTGGTAATAGACTCCCACCACTACAGTGCAGATCCAACTAGCTTGAAAGTAGCTAGCACCTGTTTCTGAACGTCCGTGCACTCATACATCCTCAAGTGCCGCTGCATATCCTTCCTCCACTGGCTCGAGACTACCACATCTGAGCTACCTGCAAACTCTGGCGGATGCGCTTTCTGAAAAATGTCACGTACACGTTCCCAAGAAGACGGGAATGCATTTGCCTGTACTGGCGCGGCAACCGGCGCCTGAGGTGGTGCCTGCTGGACTACGACAATTGCGGCATTTACCGTCTGGGCTACAATGGCTGCAACCTCAGCGGCGTTCATCATGCCCTGAACTGGAGCGGGTTGGGTTTCGGGCGTTGCATCCCTGGGAACTCGTCGTGCACGTCGTGGAGGCATCTGAAATACGAATAAAGTTTATAAGTTCACAGTTTATAAACTTAAAATAGCTGAAAAACGAAGCATACACAAAAAGAGTACAACAGTCCTAAAATATAGGGCTCTATATCAAAGAAAACTTAGCGGAAACATAATAGCCGTACAGATCCTAAAGGACACTAGAACCTGATGCTCTGATACCACCTGTGACACCCCGACTAATTAAATACCGGGTAGCTACTCCTTTATTAAATTAATTCAAAATGCCAAGTTGGTTCAGCTAATAGCATCACTGTCGAAAACATTTTTATAATGACTAACCACGTAGTATTTAAAAAGTAAGTGCCAAATTTTAATTAAAGTCTGATTAACATGCAACAAGTGTAATGAAGAATAATAACACCATTCACCATACCGAAGTAAATAGAATAACCATCACATAATGTAAATAAAGTCTGGAGGAAAACTCCTCACTACAATACCACAAACTGAAATAATTAAACTGAATACTGAATCAATACATGCCAAAGTCTGAAAACAAAAATGGAAATGTAACTCTAATGGAAATGGGCAACATGCCCTACAACTGATAAATACTGAATCAGGGATCCAAATGATATAAGCGTCTAAGAGCAAATCCCTGTAGCTTCCACAAACAGCTACAGCTCGTCACCTGAAGGAGTATCCTATGCATGGTGTCCTTGTGGCTGGGCACCTAAAATGGTTTTACAAGAAAAATACATTTGAAAGCAAACGGGTCAGAGCCCGAATGTGGAGATATTTTAAAAACCTTCAAGTGCTTTAAAAACATTTAAAACATTAAATGCAAAGTACATGTTAGGACGTGCGCTCACATGAAATTCTCACCTCTCGTCTAACTGTGCACTCCTAACGTAAGTACCCATCTGAAATGACACAAACCATTAGCTAAATGACATCATATCTAGCTAGACTGTCATAGGTTCTACTCTTATTACTCGGTTCCCATTAACATCATAACGCTCGCAATTAAATAGGGCTTAACGTAATTTCAGTTTCTCACATAAAAGTAATACAACTCATTATAGATCATCCCTTTTATTTTATTCCATAGTTACACACAATACCATATGAAAGTTCTCAGTTTATTAAGTGTATATCATTCACAACATAAATATACAATATAAGCACCCCGAGCCTAAGCTGCGGTGCACACATACTCTGCTATCCATCCCGATACATCACGTACATAAGGAATCACGTATTCCGAATCTCTCAGGAATCGCTCAGATAACACAAATCACAAACAGTGGAGGCGAACACAGTCACATCACATGGGTCACGCACATACCTACGCTCCCACGATCAGCGGACTTATTAACATCCCAATAAGTCTTTCTCTGACCTATGTTCATCGAGGTAACCAGTCTAAATCCGGGCAACACAAGGATTAGAGGGCCCTAAGCGAACGCAAACCTCCCGTGATAGCAAGTATGGTAGGTATGTTATACACACAAATCATATACCAATACTAAGTAAGCACACATCTTAGTAATCACCGTAGTTTAATTGTAGTACTTATCGCATCCTCGTACCAATTAAATATATATACAACTTATATAATCCCGGTCTATATTTATACGCGCCATAATTATTCTCACGTCGTAGTAGGCACTCACGTCTCAGTCCACAATATTCATTTGATTCGATTCACACTTATATAATTAACTCCTCATTATATCCCAAATGTCCCAAATATACTAATACACCCTAAAAGGAATGTTATCTCTATCCTCGAACAAGTTTACGGGACTCCCAAAATCAAAACAGGCCAAAAGGCCTAAACTGCCAGCTCGTTAGAAGTCTCGTTCGAACCAGTCTGTTCGAACGAGAGTTCGTTCGAACGAACTGGGCTATCTAACGAGATCCCGTTCGAATGAGATTATCGAACGAAACTGCCCCTCGTTAGAAGTGACTGGTCAACTCGTTCGAACGAGCTCGTTCGAACGACCTGGGGAGGTCTTCTAACGAACGACCAGTTTCGAGCCCAGATTTCCCTAGTTTCGTTTTTCACCATTTTTGTCTCTTCAAAACTCATCTAAGCATCAAACCAACGATTGTTTAAGGTCTCTATTCATCCCTAAACGTACCTAGGTCACATTCTAACATATTTTAAGGAATCAATTCATTCTAACATCATTAAATCCTCAAGTCTCTACACTTTTCCCCAATTTTCAAGAATGTAAACCCTAGAATTTATAATCATTAATTTACCCAATTAAATCCGTTTTAATTTCATCCAATATCTAATGTCATCATAATAATCATCTACCTACCATTCTACATGCAATTTCTCTTCAAGATTTCAAGTTCTAAGTTCCAAAATACATGGGTTTTCATTATCTTTCAAGAACAAATGTAAATCTTAGAATAATTTAACATGGAAGGAACATTCTCTGAATTAAACGGAATTAAATCACTTGCCTTAAGTTTATCTCTGATTTTGATGACGAATTTGTGAAGTGTTCTCTTTCTTTCTTTGCATAATTCCTTCTCTCTCTCTCAACAAGCTCTTCTTCTCCAATGGCTATGGTGGCTAGGGTTTATTTTTGGAAAAACTTAGAAAACCAATTTTAAACTCCCCGTAGTCTTATGAGTCAATATGGTTGGTAGTGGGTTTAGTGGTTAGTTACCCAAATCAGATTATAAATCCTAATTTTCGTCTTTATTAATTCCCAAAAATACAATATTACCAAACTACCCTTATAAGATGCCGGTATGGCCTAAAAATACCCCGGGACCCAAACTAAACCCCCGGCTAGTGTTTTCTGACTATCTCGACCCATCCGGACGCGTTGGCGCACTCAAAACGACCATACGATTAATAGAATTTAAATTCATTTTTACAATTAAAATAATTATATCTTGATGCGACTGTCTCACACGTCCCAATAAAATGTCCAAATTGCCGTATCTCAATCCCACGACAAATTTGATAATTCAATATTCATATATCATCATATATACTCAATATACTCAAATACCAACTCACATCTCGCTAGTATTTTATCCGGATTAATTTCCAATTAATTCTCATTTAATTAATTAATCCCAAAAATAAATATCGCCAAAAAATACGGGGTATTACAAGTGGATGATTACGAATAGGAGTTCACTCGTTTGACTAACTTTATTTACAAGATTAACAACAAACTGTTATAAGTTGTGTAAACTCCGAATAAACTTTTGGGGCAAAACTCTTTTTGAAAAATGCAAGATGTGTTATAAAAGACTTTCTCAATGTGTGGTTTGAATTTGATAGTTGGTTACCTTCTTTTTAATTTTTGATAAACATCTACTAAATTTACCATGCAGTCCTAATCACAACAATAGATAAGAACATTCAAAGAAATAGACACAGGAATTTTAAAGTGGTAAAACCCTTAAACAAGGGAAACAACCACAGTGCCCTCTACGACACAAAACAAAAATCCACTAGAATAAAGAATCAAGTTACAACACTTAAGCAAACCACAAAGATCCTAACCTAAGTTCAGAATATACCTACTTGAGATTCTCCACTCCAAAGGTAATCTGAATTGGATTGATCTTTTCTTGCTGCTTCTTTGCTTTTTCCTTGATCTCCTTCTCTTTGAATTCTGATTCCAGCAACTCTTTCAAAATCCAAGATTCTCAGACAGAACCACAGTGTCTAAGTGTTCGTGTGAGATAGTGTTTGTGAGGTGCTACTACATGCAAATATTCTACTCACCCTCTCAAGATTATACAAACAATCCTAACAAATTACAATAGTTCTAAAATGATAGGTTATTTCTGAATCTGATTTTTCAAGCCAAGACTTCTTAATCTTTTATTTATCCATAGATCTCAAGGATACCTTGCTCAAAAGACGGTTCAAGGTCTTAAATAATTTCAGTATTTTAAAAATATTTTTGAAATTATAAACCTCCAATTGAGATCCAAACTAAACTAGAAGTCTACTTTATTAAAACAGATTTAGACTTAACATGCAGAGACTGATTGAACATATTTTGGCATAAAAATTCTTTTCTCAAATCTACGGTTATGCCTTAAAAATCTTTAACTAAAGTTCTTTGTGTTCTTTTTATTTTTATGCACACGTATTTCATAAAACATGAAATAGAAAACCAGAAACACAAATAACTCACTAGATCTAAAAAATATTCTGAAACTTAAAAGTTTCTATTTCAAAATTTGTTAAAAAAGAATAGATCTAAAATACCAGATCTGAAAAGAGAAACATAAAACAAATTGTAAGATGTTCTCTTTTAGAAAAACTCAGTTTCAACAATGAAAATTAAGTCTCTCTTAGAGATGAGTTTTGAGAGAATCAAGAACTTGAAGAAGTCTTCAAACGAAAACTCAACACCAAAAACACAGAAACCCTAAAAATGTCTAACTCTCAAGAATGGGTTTTCTGGTGTATGGAACGTTTAGGTTTTGGTGTTTGGTTTGGGATAAATCACTCAGAGGTTTTAAACTACGAAGAAACTAGGGTTTCCTCTTTCTAATCTCTCTCGTTTCTTTCCCTCTCTTCTCCCTTCTCTCTCTACTCTCTCTTTTCTCTCAGATTTTACGAAATGGCAAAAGTCTCAAAATGCTGAGGCTTGGATCCTTTTTATACTGAACGAAGAAGGATATAGAACCTCAAACTAAATCCAATAGCTGGGATTGAATCTTGACTGATTGACTTTAATCATACAATTCATCACAAGCGGTGGGTTAAACGTTTGGTGATTGGTTTAAACTGGGTTTACGAGGATTAACTCTCAACACATGTAGTACGTTGATAAGATTGATCCAAGGTTTGAGATTGGTTATACAGAATGAGTCTACGAGAATGCACGAATCCAATCGTTAGGCAACCAACACGTGTACGAACCAGATGAAGGAAAAATGCATGTTTGAAAATAATTACAAAGCATACCTTCAATTCTCTAGGACTTTTGGATCCTACCCAGGCTAAAAATCAACAATGAAAATAACTTTCTGAAATTCAAATATTACCCACAACACTTTTAAAACCATTTTTTAATTAAGTAAAAATCATTTGAAAATTATTTAAAATTATATAAAATGATTTGAATTGAATTGAATTGATTTTAAAATGACTTGAAGTGTTGAAGAACCATTAATGCAAATAGGTGATATGTATGATGTAGTGAAAGTTTCCTATTTATGGTTTTAAGGTTAGAAATAACTTCCCTTTATGTTGATCTTGAAGATTCTCTTGGACAAGATTTCTTCTTTTGAGCTTCTACCTTTGAGGAGATGGAGTTCTCATAAAAATCTAATTTATTTTGTCTAGATATCCAAACTAGTTGGAACTCCTATATATGTAGACTCAAGTAAGTCAATATATAGTGTGTTCTCAGATTCCTTAGAGAAAAATCTGATGCGATTGAGTTCCTTATAACCAAGTGTCGTGTCCAATAAAACTAACATGATGTCACTATTAATCGGATGCGTAGTGATAATGACACTAAATATAAATAAGCTAAAGTGGATAGCTATTGTGATGATGTGGGCATCAAATATGAGTTTTTGACCATTCGTACTCCTCAACGAAATGATATTGTTGAAAGAAAGAATGAGATGATTTAAGAGATGGCTAGATATATGATTCTTGGGAGAAATGTGCCTGGACGTTTTTGGGCAGAGGCGGTGAGCACTGCATTCTATACGGTGAATAGGTCATATCTTCTCTCGCACACACTTTACACACCTTATGAGTTGTGGATAGGGAAGAAGCCTAACCTATCATATTTTTGTGTCTTTAGAAGTACTTGCTACATCTTACGAGATAGAGAGCATTTAGTAAAGTTCGACTTTCGAAGTTATGAGGGGATATTTTTAGAATATTCATTGACGAGTAGGGCTTAGCGGGTTTTTAACCTTGCAAGCTCTATGGTTATGAAGTCAATAAACATCACGATTAGAGATGACGAGCCATCGACATTTATTTCTCCTAGCCCCTAGTGTGAGGATGATGTAACTACTGATGATGACCCCATCCTTCCTCGTGCTACCACAGTGGATCCCGTTCCCGATTCAAGGGAAATACCATCTTGGGTTCGAAAGATTCATGACCCTTCTGTTATACTTGGTGATCCTACACTAGGTATTAAGACTCGTGCCCAACTCGAAAATCTGGTTAGCTATCCATACTACACATCCTTAATCGAGCCCAAAAATGTGAAAGAAACACTCAAGGATGAGCATTGGATTTTTGTCATGCAAGATAAGTTACTTCAGTTTCATAAGAACGATATTTAAGAGTTAGTACCCCGACCTAGAGAGTATAATATGATAGGTACCAAGTGGATTTATAAGAATAAGATGAATGAGAACGGTACCATAGTTTACAACAAGGCTAGGTTGGTCTCTCAAGGCTACACATAGATCGAGAGTGTAGAATTTGATGCGACATTCTCTCCTGTTGCTAAGCTTGAGTCAGTTTGATTAGTACTCGCCATAGCATGTCATCCGTGATTCAAGTTACATTAGATGGATGTTAAGAGTACCTTTCTGAATGACATTCTATAAGATGGGGTTTACGTGGAACAACCAAAAGGGTTCGAAGACCCTAAGCACCCGGAACACGTCTATTATCTTATGAAGGCATTGTATGGGTTGAAGAAAGCATCCCGTGATTGGTATGAGAGGCTTACTTCCTATCTCTTAGCTTGTGGCTTCAAAATAAGGGGAGTGGATAAGACGTTGTTTGTGAGAAGAGAAAGTGGTGTTATTTTGGTTTCCCAAGTTTATGTGGACGACTTAGTCTTTGAATTCACGTGCTCCCTCCATGATTACACTTTTGAGGAGGAGATAAAGAGTCAGTTTGAGATGAGCATGGTAAGTGAGCTTACGTTCTTCCTAGGTCTCCAGGTTCATCAGCTTGAGGATGGGATATTCATATCTCAATCCAAATATGCAAGAGACCTTGTGAAGAAGTTTGGTCTAGACTCCGCTAAGTATTCGCACATCCCTAGTAGTACATAGACAAAGCTTAGCAAAGATGCTTTAGGTAAGGACGTAAATCAAACCCTTTATCGTAGTATGATAGGTAGTCTCCTCTACTTGACCTCTAGTCATGTAGATATTGCCTTTAGTGTTGGAGTCTGTGCACGATACTAGGCATCCCCGAAAGAGTCACACTTACTTGCACTTAAATGTATCATCAAATACGTAAGTGGAACTCTTTCATATAATATTTGGTATTCCTTTGATACCGATGATCGGTTGTCCGTTTACTCAGTTGTCGATTTATCCGGTGATGTCGATTGTTACAGGAGCACTTCAGGTGGGTGTTTCTATTTTGGGGGTGCTCTTGTCTCTTGGTGGAGCAAGCAGTAAAACTCCATATCTTTGTCCACTACGGAGGCTAAGTATATTGTCATCGGTATTTGTTGCATGCAACTCTTATGGATGAAGAAAATATTGGAGGTTTATGGAATTTTACAAGGCACAATGACTATTTCTTATGATACTATGAGTGTAATTCATATTACCCGTAATTCGGTCCAACATTTGTGCGTGAAGCACATTAAGATACGTGAGCACTTTATACATGACTTAGTTGAGGAAAAGGTCATGTCCTTGAGCTTTGTGAGCACCGATCATCAGTTAGCCGACATCTTCACAGAATATTTAGAAGCACTTACAATTGAGGATCTTAACTAATCTTTAAGTATTTGCACTGTTGATTGAGTTCGAGTACTTTAACTAGTGTAGGATGGTTATCATGCTTATATTTCTTATTCTTATTGCCATATTGTATTATCATTATGATATCATTGTATTTATATTCTTCATTTTGATATTTTTTTTGAAAAATCCAAAAAGAATTTTGTTTTTCTGATTTTTTTTAAAATACAAAAAAAAGGTGAAAAGGCAAAAATATTTTATTTTGGTAAAATTTTTGAAAAAAAGACAAAAAAGAGTTTTGTATTTTTTTTCTTCACCATTTATGGATGAACATTTAAGATGTCAAGATCACTCATTTGTTCAATATTTCCACGTGATTTTCCCTAGTATTTTGAGACATAATGTCATTTCTATATTGTGCTTAATAATGTGTGGATTCATTATGTTGATATTTGATGATTACTTTCGGCATGTTTGACTCCTAGTCACCTTTAATGCACACATGCACGAACTTGTTCGAACATTTCACTTACTTATCACTTGACGAATACGATGTTCTCATCTTAATTTCGCTTTATAACGAACCAAATGTAAAAGGAGATAAGGTTTTGCATGTAAGAACCATTGCCCGGATTACCTTTATTTTTTTTTAAAAATATTGTTAAATGTTAAGCAATGGAAAGGGGCCATGAAAGATCAAAGGTGTTTGCATTAAAAGCCACCATTTGCATAAAAGAGATTAAAAAGATTAGAGGCATATAAAAACAAAAGTGCCAGGTTAATTTTTGATTCATTGATGCTTCGCTACATATGAGCATTGATTTCTTCAAAAATCATTTAGAGTTTATCATCATATATGTGAGAATTTGAGGGAGTTAAGGTTGAAGATCGATGGGTTTGCACAACTAAAATGCCTCGGAACAACATTACATAGTTTGGTATCATTGGTGTGAGAATCATTTATGTTCATGACATGTTGATTAAGTTGAATCAATTTCACTTGAGTTCACCTATTTTACACCCAAGGTAGACTTTGAGATATTTCGTTCGAAGTATCTCAAAACTCGTGCACACATGATATGACTATATATGTTGATTTACCTGTGGAAAATATTCACACCCCTAAATTATGTTCATGATTCAGATATTTTAGTGCTACTCCATGGTGTGTTATTTTTATACTTTATATATTTTGATTTGGAAAATGAAAAAAGAAAAAATGTTTGGTTGGAATATGCCTTCGAGATTATCATTACCCTAACTTTCTTTATTATTCTTGTGATGATATCTCACTTATTCTTTATTACGGACAAAAAGGGAGAGAACAAATTGAGGAGGAGAGCTTTTTTTTCCATTTAAAACTCTATGCATCACGGTATCTTTACTTGTCTCATGTGTGTAGGACTGTCTGCTTGGATGATGATCATTTGGACCCTCACAAAATAAAGGCAATGAGTGAAAGTAAAGATCAAGTTTCAAGATCGAAGACTTGAACATATTATACTCTCCATTTTCATTTGTATTTTGGGAGGGTAGTTTTTGTATTAAGTCATCAGATTCAATTGGCTTAGGTTACTGGAATATCCAGAGGGAGTGATTTGTAAGAGCAAGTTTTATGATTGCTCATGTTTTATTTAATTTTAGTTTAGCGTATCCCGTTACACAAATACGTCACCATCACTACTTCTCAGTACTTGAAGATTTTGTTGAAGGCCGTTAAAATTCGATAGATTCGGTCATCTCAACAATCATGGAAGAAGTATGTGATTGGAGTGGTAAAAAGTCTCTGAGTATGCTATGGGGATTAGTTATCTTTTATGAGACAATTTAAAGGAACTCAATTTTTTTATAAGGGTGTTTTAATCTCACTCATTATATTTTGGGAAGGCCCCTCCCCCTCAACCTCCAAAAAATATCGAGCATGGAACCCCCAAGGTTCCTCAGCTTCCAGAAAATATTGAGCGCGGAACCCCCAAGATTCCTTAGCTTCCAGAAAATATTGAGAGCGGAACCCTCAAGGTTCCTCAGCTTCTAGAAAATATGGGGACGCGAAACCCTCAAAGTCCCTCAGCTTCTAGATAATATGGGACGTGGAACCCTCAAGGTCCCTCAACTCCCAGAAAACATTTGGGCGGGGAACCCATAAGGCTTCCCACCTTCAACATTCAGAAAATGTTTGGGCAAGGAGCAGTCAAGGTCCTCCCCCTCAACATCCCAAAAATGTTGGGGTGAGGAGAAGTCAAGGTCCTCCCCCTCAACTTCCAGAAGATGTTCAGGTGAGGAGCAGTCAAGGTACCCCCCCCCCCCCTCAACTTCCAAAAAATGTTGGGGCGAGGAGCAGTTAAGGTCCCCCCCCCTCAACTTCCAAAAAATGTTGTGACGAGGAGCAGTTAAGGTCCTCCCCCTCAAATTCCAGAAAATATTGGGGCGAGGAGCAGTCAAGGTCATCCCCCTCAACTTCCAAAAGATGTTCTGGCGAGGAGCAGTCAAGGTCCTCCCCCTCAACTTCCAGAAAATGTTGGGACGAGGAACCTTCAGGGTCTTCCCCCTCAACTTTCAGCATTTTGGGCGAGGGATCCTCAAGGTCCCCTCCCCTTCAGCTTCTAGAAAACAGGTCAGGATAAGGGAGTGGCTACCGTGAGCAACCACCTCATCATGAAAATTCATTCTTTCAAAGAACAAAAGTACTAACACTTGCTTTCTTGTACAGGTAGTCTAGTTGAGAAGGCAGGGCTCAAATAAGCCAGTTGGGATCTCTTGGGAGTTTTGGCTTGGCGGCTGAGGAAAAAGGTTTGTTGAACATTCTTAACCACTTAGCACTTTAAGATTGAAATAATACTAGTAGAAAGACCCTAGGGTCACCCAGCCCTCACATACCTCACAGTCAGACACAACCAGGGTGAGCAGCCAAAGGGTTGCTCATAAGAAATGAATAGTTTGTAAAATGATTCTAGATAAAAGGGGGTCCAAAAGGTCCACTTAAGTTTTCAAATATTTTAGAGGAGGTGGTCTTTGATACCCCCCTCAAGTTCATAAAGATTTTAGAGGATGTGTCCGTGAAGGCCACCCTCTCAAACTTACAAAGTTTGTACCAAAAGGTACCGTTTCAAAAGATATTTACCAAATAAAATATTTTGTCTCCATTAGGAGACATATTTATTTTTTTACTTTGGTTTGCACCAGGTTGAACGTATCAGAGGGGACATGCTGCTGCACACAGGTAGGGATAAAATGGTACATTTCAGACCTTGTCCCTCACCAACCCTCTCATTTTTAATGCCAAAAAGTGTCAACTCAGCCCTAGTACCCAAGTATAAACAGGACCCCTCGGCAAGGTCAAATAAAGAGAGAGAAAAACTCAATTGAACCGTTACTCTGTCAAAATTACACCAGAACCTCCTAGTATTCTCTCCTTACTCTCTCTCTAAGTGCCGAGTGCTTATTTCTTCACTCCCCACTAACATCCATCACTCTCAGGAGTTTCTTTTTAGAAAATTTACCATTATTGTTATGAAGTTCATCTTCTTGTAGGGAGGGAGCTCCACCTTGAGTTCTTTTTTTACCAAAAGGAGAAGGTTTTACCAGAAACTGCTTGTAAGGACATTTTTGTCCATTATCAATTTGTATGTCGTACGCCGTTACACCGTTGAAGAAACTCAAGATCGCATCTACATCAACGGATCCGAATATCAAAGCATCTTCAACATCATAGCCTCTGCAAGAATGAACTTGGTAAAATTTTGTTTTTACGTTCCTTAAAGTTCATATTTAGTATTGGGAAATTTTTATAAAATGTTTTTTATAAAAATAAGAAGTAAGTTTTTTCAAGCAAAATGAGGCTTTTTTAAGGATTTTATTTTTCTGGGAAATCCGGACCGGTCCGCCCCCTACCGGACCGATCCGCAACCGGACCGGTCCGCCCCTCAACCGGACCGATCCGCTTGCTGCAGATCCAGTATACCCCGGATCGATTGCGAACCGAAGAAGCCAAAATTTAAAAGAACCGATCCGAGGTCGGACCGATCCGCCCCCAATCCGGACCGGTCCGCCTGGGATAAATTCGGCCAGATTCGCTGCAGATTTTTTAGGCTCAAAGTTTTCCTATTTAAAGCCAAATTCGGGGAGTTATTTTTTAAGACTTTTAAAAGACGATTTTCAGAGTTCTAAATACTCTAAGTCTTCACCTTTTTGAGTCCCAAGACTCTTTTTGATTCACACCAAAAATCCCAATTACTTTTGTGAATCTTTTGGAACCCTAGAACACAAGCTTTGCTATTGTTCAACCCTTGTGGAGAAGCCGTTATCTTCTTCACTGCTGCCCTCCTGGAAAGGGAAAATTCCAGCCGCCGACATAGGAACCGACACCTGCGGGTATTTCTGTGTCACACACTTGTGGAGAAGCCGTTTCTCTTCTTCATTGCAGCCCACCTGGAAAGGGATATTTCCAGCCGCCGACTACAGAATCCGATACCTGAGGGTAATTCTTAGTCAAACTGTATTTCATTGTAATCCGATTGTAAGCCGTTCTCTTACAAATTATAGTGAAATAAAAGGTTTTGCCCCTTTGGGGGATTTTTCTAGAAATTGTTTGTTTTTATCATGCATGCTATATTTTATTTGATAAATCATCTAGATGCATGTCTTAGGGTTTTAACTAAAATTTGGGTTTAATTAAAATTGGTTTTTTATTTGAGAAGTCGCAATATTTCCGCTGCTGCTGCACTCTCAAATTGGTATCAGAGCGGGTTGCACTAAGTTATTGTGTTTTGATCCTGATTTTGCACAAAAATGGCTTTTGATGGTTTTGATGATCTTCAATGTCAAATTTTTGAAAAAAATAATTGGAAAATTCACACGAACTCTTGTTTTAAATCTTCTGTTGAAAACGAATCTGAGAGGTGTCCTTGTTGTGAGGGTGTTGGTCACACGTTACATGAGTGTACCACAAATTTAAAGAAGAAATTGAATAAACCAATTTCTCATGTTTCTACCCTTAGTGATTGTGATTCGGAAGAAGAAGTTTTTTATGCTTCTAGGCGAGAGTTTCCCATCCATGTGATTAGTGATGATAGTGAGGGTGATGGGAGTGTGGATGAAAGTGAGGAGGAAAGTGTAGATGAGCATGACTTGCAAACTGCTTTCAATGAACTTTATGCTGAAACTTTGAAAACAAAGAAAGAAAATTTGAAATTGAAAGCTCAGTTGAAAGAGTGTGCCATAAAAAATAATGATTTTTTAGTTGAAGAACTTAGGGCTCATGTGAAAATTTTGAAAGAGAAGCTTGAGTACGTCGAGGGTGAGAGAGATAGTCTTAGAGGGTTGATGGAGACTATGAAAAAGCAGCTTTTAGAGTGTGAGGATTCTAGACGAGTACTTGAATCTAGGATAGGTGAACTTGAGATGAAATTGAAAGATTCAAGTAAGGTGAAATTTGATTTGGAGTCTAGGTCTGAAAAACTTGATAAGATTTTAGGCACAGTCGAGATCAAAACGGATAGAGGTGGGATTGGTCTTGAAAAATATGTTGCACCCATTCCCACACGTGTGAGAGAGCCTCCTAGGTTTGTTAAGAAAGAGACACCTACGGGTGTTAGGAAAGAGCCCCCTAGGAACATCGTGAGAGTGCCTCCTAGGATCATTAGGAGAGATCCACCTAAGCAAATTCAGAAAGCGCCACCTAGGAATTTGAGGAGAGGGCCACCTTTAGGTAACACACACCGCCCGATTTACACTTGCACACATTGCGGTAGGCAAGGTCATCTTAGGCGATTTTGTTACAAGCTTTTAAATGGACCTAGGAAGGTTAATGAAAGAATAAATTCGATTTCCAAAACCCCCACACTTCGTTACACATCAATTTGGGTTAGAAAATCGGATTTAGAGGCTTATGGTTTATTTGTCCACGATTCCCGTTTGCTTGCACGTGATTCACCCCATGTGAAATCTTTTGGTTGATTATGATTGCATGTTTGTCATACACTAGTTGTGGTTTCATGATATATTTTTACTAGTGTGATGACTTGTACTTTTTGTATAAATTCTTGTTTTTGAATTTTATTTTTGAAAAATACAAAAAGATTTTATTTTGATAAAATTTTTGAAAAATCCAAAAAGATTTTTTTTGGTTGCACCGTTTATGGATGAACACTTTGGATGACCGAGTCACAACATCATTCCATTTTTTTCATGTGACTATTTGATAGTGTTTTGAGACAATAGGTCAATTCATCCTAGTGCTTTGTAATGTTTGGAGTCATTAAAATGTAATTAAGTGTTACTTCCTACATGTTTGACTCATGTTTCCTTTAATGCACACATGCAGGGATTTGTTTGATTATTGTGCTTGTCTTATCACATGTTGGTTGGGTGTTTTCACTTCAATTCTGTCCTTAAAACGAACCAAGGGCGATAAATTTTGATATGAAAATTGTGCATATAAAAACCGTTTTGTGAGTTTGTGTGCTTTGTTTGATAACGGGGAGGGGCTGCGAAAGGTAATCATCTATCCTTTGCGCAAAAGCCACCGTTAAAAAGGACCTAAAAAATTGAGGAATTTTATTATCCGAGGTCCAAAGAGGTTAAAAGAGCCCGAAAAAATTGAAAGGCAATAAAAAGAAATTCATGCCAATTATGGGCCATTTAGGTTTTTGCACCAATTCTCCAAAGTTTGAGAATTTAGATTACCTCTAATAGAAAATATTTATGAGGGAGTTTGGTTGGAGAATTAAAACGGGTTTGCACGTCCTTGAAATTCTTGTAAATGCGCTATATAGTTTTGGACGTTATTGGTGTGGAAATCATATGACTTTGATTTGTTGATTTGCATAAGACGATGTCATCTAAATTCAACAAAGTTTTACACCTAAGGATACTTTTGATGTTCATTCGTTAGGGGTACACATATGCATCGTGCACATATGATTGATTGAGTTGATTTACCTATCGAATGTGTTCACACCCATTCATTCCATTTTCATGACTTGGTTGTTTGAGTCTAAATCCATGGTGTGATTTTTGTATCATATTTGTTCATATTGGTATCTTATTTTTGTACGAAAAATTTAAAAAATTTAAAAATAAGTTTGTGAAGATTCGTTTGAGCATCTCCTTGCAAGAGCACGTTTGCCATATTGTTTGATGCCCTGTTTTGAATACCGTGGCACCCCGATTTTGCCTATTTGATTCATTCTTCTCATTTGTCTATTTGGGGACATCATAAAAAGGGGGAGAAAGAATTATCATATTATTGGGGAGTTTGAAGTTTGGGGGAGTTTTTGAGATATAGCTTATGTTTTTATCATATATTGGTTTCCATGTTTATCTCATTTCAAACTCGATATGTCACGTGATATTTGCTTTGTCGCATGTGTGTAGGTATAAAGATTGAAGATCAATATGTTACACACCCTGATGAGAAAAGCTTTGAGATTTGATGATTGTTGAAGATTGAAGAACAAACGATGAAGATTTAAAAATTTGTATCTTTCCATCTTTAGGGTTCATGGGAGGGTAGATTTGTATAGGTCATTAGTTGATAATTCAGATATTTTTTATGTATGTACCGGCATAGACATAGGGGGAGATTTGTAAGGACATTTTTGTCCATTATCAATTTGTATGTCGTACGCCGTTACACCGTTGAAGAAACTCAAGATCGCATCTACATCAACGGATCCGAATATCAAAGCATCTTCAACATCATAGCCTCTGCAAGAATGAACTTGGTAAAATTTTGTTTTTACGTTCCTTAAAGTTCATATTTAGTATTGGGAAATTTTTATAAAATGTTTTTTTATAAAAATAAGAAGTAAGTTTTTTCAAGCAAAATGAGGCTTTTTTAAGGATTTTATTTTTCTGGGAAATCCGGACCGGTCCGCCCCCTACCGGACCGATCCGCAACCGGACCGGTCCGCCCCTCAACCGGACCGATCCGCTTGCTGCAGATCTAGTATACCCCGGACCGATTGCGAACCGAAGAAGCCAAAATTTAAAAGAACCTATCCGAGGTCGGACCGATCCGCCCCCAATCCGGACCGGTCCGCCTGGGATAAATTCGGCCAGATTCGCTGCAGATTTTTTAGGCTCAAAGTTTTCCTATTTAAAGCCAACTTCGGGGAGTTATTTTTTAAGACTTTTAAAAGACGATTTTCAGAGTCCTAAATACTCTAAGTCTTCACCTTTTTGAGTCCCAAGACTCTTTTTGATTCACACCAAAAATCCCAATTACTTTTGTGAATCTTTTGGAACCCTAGAACACAAGCTTTGCTATTGTTCAACCCTTATGGAGAAGCCGTTATCTTCTTCACTGCTGCCCTCCTGGAAAGGGAAAATTCCAGCCGCCGACATAGGAACCGACACTTGCGGGTATTTCTGTGTCACACACTTGTGGAGAAGCCGTTTCTCTTCTTCATTGCAGCCCACCTGGAAAGGGATATTTCCAGCCGCCGACTACAGAATCCGATACCTGAGGGTAATTCTTAGTCAAACTGTATTTCATTGTAATCCGATTGTAAGCCGTTCTCTTACAAATTATAGTGAAATAAAAGGTTTTGCCCCTTTGGGGGATTTTTCCTGAAATTGTTTGTTTTTATCATGCATGCTATATTTTATTTGATAAATCATCTAGATGCATGTCTTAGGGTTTTAACTAAAATTTGGGTTTAATTAAAATTTGTTTTTTATTTGAGAAGTCGCAATATTTCCGCTGCTGCTGCACTCTCACTGCTCCAAAAGTTCTTGAGAACCTTGAAGGAAGCGTCCATTGGAGTGGGTCATGCCTCACCTGATTCAGTATCTTACCAGACCCCAGTCTCACTACCCTCTTACATTTGGCGACTACGCTGGGGAGGTATCCTAACTTTCATGGAAAAAGAAGGTTTGAACGCTTCTAAGCAGCTAGTTTTTTATAACATTCCACTTGGGAATGGGACTCAAAGTGACCAGACCACTCAGGAGAATGTGGGGGTGATCGGAGCAAGAACACCTGCTATTTAGAGGGGCAGACCTGCTCACCGATAGCAGCTCCGATGAGAGGTATGAGTCTTATGAGCATATTTTTTGACTTCTTGAATCAAAACAAAGTAGACCTATCAAATTTGGGTCAAGGATGTGTAACACCAGCAGCTGCACACTCTGGAGGGGCATCCACCCCAATTGCAATTTCGGTAGAAGTGGCTCCGCCATGAAAAGTGGTGCCGAAGCAAGTTGTGGCACCATCAAGCTCACCAGTAGCCAAGGGCATGAGTTTGGAGGAATCACCCTCCAAAGTTGTTACTATGGAGGAGGTCAGGAAGTTTCTCTCGTCTTCTCAGAGGGAGGGTCCTCATCTGTATGACGAGTTGCAGGACCCCTACCCACAAGAGGTGAATGAGAAACCATACCTAGAGGGGTGACGCGACTACAAATGTGTATCTGAATGCGTGTTATCTAGGCTTAAGTGCAAGCTTGTCGCTAAAGTAATAATCTCAGTAAGTCGGGGTCGAATCCTCAGGGAAATAGGACGAGAGAATCGTAACGACGTATGGAAAGATGGAGAACCTTAACTTGACCCTAAAAGAAACCGAAAAGGTGATTCGAATGGGAGATTTACTACAACTAAATGCGTATTTAGATTAGGGACTGACTAAGTTATGCCTAAATGAAATGCAAAAGAGCTAATTAACCTAAGATGAATGGCAAGTTAGTAACAAAATTAATCGTAAATGAGAACGAGTGGTTGGGTTACAATCCCCCACACTCTAGTAATTGACCCTGTAAGATACTAGATTTCGGGATTAGAAGTTACAAGGAACGCTATCTTTATTAATCCCAAACATTCCGTATATGAAGGATCGTCGCCCGCATCATATGAAATCAAAGGTAAGAACAAAGCAATGTCGCATTAACCACACACCCGGTGCACTCTTAAGCATCCCGGTTACTTAGGGCAAACGAGAGCAAAAGTCCTACGACGGTTACGATAGTTACGCGACACGATTCCTTTAAAATTCAATTCAAAAAGCTATTTCCATTATGATGAATCGCCTCGGGTGGGGTTCATGCACCCTAACCCTAAAGAATTTAGCCAGACATGATTAAATGAAGGAAGACATCAAATTTAGAATTAAAAGAAATCATGATTGGCAAGAACTATTTTTTAATTTGAAATAGCAACTAAGAATTGAGAATTAATTAACTAAGTAAAAGAGAGAATAAATTTAATGAAACGAAATTACTTGCATTCACTGAATCTGGAATCAAATGTGAACCTTACAATCAATCTTCAAAACTAGGGTTTTTATACCAAGTGAGAAATCTTTCTCTCTCTAAAAACTAAACTAAACTAAAACTTATTAAAATTTAAAAACCCCTTTGTCTAACAATAACTAAAAGTTAAATACATCACGAAAAATTCGGAGTTGTAACTGAATAAAACTCTAAAATCAGAACAAGAAAATCAGGTTTATCCTCAGTGGAATGGTCCAGGCCATCAGTGGCAGATCGATCATCATTCAATTCCAGATCGATCCCTTTTTATGGGAAATAGGATCGGTCCTCATTCAATTTTAAGCTTCTCCTAAATTTCTCTCATCTTTAGAACCTCGTAACTTCTGCTCCGGAACTCGGATTTGGACGTCGTTTCTTTCGACGCACTCGTAGACTCGAGATCTTCAACTTTCATTTGGGTTCTCGTCCAGATTCCGGATGGAAATTATGCTTTTTCCCTTTTGATTTTTCTTTCTTGATTCACTCTTTTGCTTTGGCTTTTGCCTTTCTTCACTTAGCAATAAATACCTATAAAAATCATGAAAAGGCATAAAACTCGAGATACTACGTAGAAAGGTCAGTAGCATATAAATGAGAGAATTCAAGATGAATTACATTAACTGAGGTGATAAAAATCCCTAAATTAAGGGGGTAAACTCGGAAGAATTTACACCTAATGAAGGGGTATATTACACCAAAGTTTATCAAGTTCAGCGGTAAAGGGTAAAACCCAAGAGAGCACTTGCAAGAGAGAAAGGGGGGTGCACGTCGATAGAGGCCAAAGTCCCTCATCAGTATCAGAATGGTAGGTGTGGAACCCTCAGATGTTGCAACAGTAGGCGAGGACCCCATTAGGGTCGACGAACCCCCCTCGGTTAATGATGGTCGCGAGAAACTTTTCTCAGCAAGCCTAAAAAATGAGGAACCCTCCATATCAGCAAGAAGAGAGGAACCCTCGGTCATTCCTACAAAGTGCAAGGGACCCCTTAAAGGTAAAGCGACAGACGAGATACCCCTAAAATGCAAAGCCTCAGACGAGGGGTTCGAGGTTGTGAAAACTTCCAACAAGAAACCCCTGGAAATCAAACTGGCAGTCGAGGTACCTGCCGTCACCAAAGCCTCTGAAGGGGAACTCTTTCTAGTAAGCCTAAAAAATGAGGAACCTTGCGCCACAAGCGCTTCAGACGAGGAACCCACCTTGAATAATGGTGGTCGTGAGGAACCTTTTTCAGCCAGCCTAAAAAATGAGGAACCCAAAGTGGCAGGCAAGGAACCCTTGGTGGTTGAGGAACCCCTCGTGGTCGCGACAACAGGCAAGGAACCCCTTGTGGTCAAAATGGTAGATGAGATACCCCTCAAATGAAAAGCCTTAGACGAAGGATTTGAGGTTATGAAAAATTCCAATGAGTAACGCCTCAGTTCCAAACTAATGATTGAGGAACCCTCAATCATAAAGGCCTATGACGAGGAACCTCCGATGAAATCAAATCCGGATAAGGGGCCTCTGTGCGAGGACCCCCCCATCTCAAGCAGCGAGGAACTTCTCGCGTTCAAGATCGCGATCGAGGAATCGAAAGCTGATAGAACTTCCAACGAGGAATTTATGATGAAATCATATCGTGATGAGGGGACTCTGTGCGAAGACCCCTCCCCCATCTCAAGTAGCGAGGATCTCCTTGTTCTCAAGCTCGCGGTCGAAGAACCTAGAGCTGATAGAATTTTCAACAAGGAATCTCCGATGAAATCAGATCGTGATGAGGGGTCTCTTTGTGAGGAACCCTCCCCCATCTCAAGTAGCGGGGAGGAATCCACAGGGGTCCTCGTCCCCGAATCAAACCCGCTAGACGTGCCCACTAAAGTATGAGGAATCAACTATACCTTCTTAGCAAAGTTTAATGCTTATAAACGTAAAGTTATCTTATATACCCATGGTGCAACCTAGTGCATTTTTACTTGTTATTATTTCTCCACCAAATAAAATAGGACAACAGGTGTGAAAACACAAAAAGTATTTGCAAAATTATAAATAAAAAAATATAAAATGTACGATAGTTTAGTACCTAAGGCTCCAACGACACTGGAGCGCTCACAGTCTTGAGCAAGTGCCAAGTATAAATATAAGGTATGACAGTTTAGTACCTAAGGCTCCAAGGGTACCGGAGCGCTCACAATATTTAGCAAGTGACAAGTATAAATATAAGGTACAACAGTTTAGTACCTAAGGTTCCAAGGTCACCGGAGCGCTCACAGTATTAATAAAATTCCAAGTATAAATATAAGGTACAACAGTTTAGTACCCCAGACTCCAAGGGCATAGGAGCGCTCACAATATGGAGCAAGTGCCAAGTATAAATATAAGGTATGACAGTTTAGTACCTAAGGCTCCAAGGGAACCGGAGCGCTCACAGTATTGAGCAAGTGCTAAGTATAAATATAAGGTACAATGGTTTAATACCTCAGGTTCCAAGGGCATAGGAGCTCTTACAGTCTTAAGCAAGTGCCAAGTATAAATAAAAGGTACGATAATTTAGTACCTCAAGTTCTAAGGGCACATGAGCGCTCACAATATGAAGCAAGTGCCAAGTATAAATATAAGGTACGACAGTTTAGTACCTAAGGTTCCAAGGGAACCGGAACTCTTACAGTATTGAGCAAGTGCCAAATATAAATATAAGGTGCGATAGTTTAGTACCTAAGGCTCTAAGGGCACCGGAGCGCTCATAGCCTTGAGGAAGTGCCATGTATAAATATAAGGTACGAGAGTTTAGTACCTAAGGCTCCAAGGGCACTAGAGCGCTTATAATATCAACATGAGAACAAATAAACATGTTGAGTAGTCGAGAAAGTGCCAAGTATAAATAAAAGGTACGACAGTTTAGTACCTCAAGCTCCAAGGACACAGGAGCGCTCATAGTAGTGAGTAAGTGCCAATTATAAGTATAAGGTACAACAGTTTAGTACCTTAGTCTCCAAGGGCGTAGGAGCACTCACAACCTATATGCAAGTACCCCACAGTTAGAGGGTCAATTTAAAAATTTTAAACTTGCTCAGCTCATGTGCAAGTACCCCATAGTTAGAGGGACAGTTTCAAAATTTTAACTCGTGTAGTTATATACAAGTACCCCACAGTTAGAGGGCCAACTTCAAAATTTTAACTTGTTCATCTGATATGAAAGTATCCCGCAGTTAAAGGGACAACTTCAGAAACAATAGCATGCTTAGCTCATATGCAAGTATCCCATAGTTAGAGGGGCAGTTTCAAAATTTTAACTTGTGCAGTTATATGCAAGTACTCCACAGTTAGAGGGGCAACTTCAAAATTTTAACTTCCTCGGTTCAAATGCAAGTATCCCATAATTAGAGGGGCAGCTTCAGAAATAATAACATGTTCAACTCATATGCAAGTACCCTATAGTTAGAGGGGTAGTTTCAAAATTTTAACTTGTGCGGTTATATGCAAGTACCCCACAGCTAGAGGGGAAACTTCAAAATTTTAACTTGATTAGCTCATACACAAGTACCCCTCAGTTATAGGAGTAGCTTTAGAAATGATAATTTGCTCATATCTTATGAAAATACCCCATAGAATATGGGGAAGTTCTAATTAACAAAATGCTCACAGTAAATAGAGAAGGTCACAGTTAACTGACATCAACGCAACACAGATTCAAAGATAGCCTCAGTGTACTTTTAGTTTAGGGTCCCTCGATATTGAAGAAACTAATGATGGCGTAAAAAGCCTTTTAGTCAGCCCAATGCAAAAGACTTTGCACGAGGGGACTATTATAAAGGGGCACTAACTCATAGAAAAAAGTAACTCGTGGTGAGGGAGTCCACTACGAGGGACCCCTCTGTAAAAACCATAACAAAAGGAGTGAATGATGGCAAGGGAGTCCACTGCGAGGGACCCCTTTGCTAATACCACATTAAAGGTATGATATGGGCGAGGGAATCGATTTCGAGTGTCCCCTCTTCTAATACCAACACAAGTAACAGTTTGAGGATAAGGGAGTCCACCACAAGTGACCCCCTCAGCCAAGATTAAAATAAGATATCGTTTATGGTGAGTGAGTTCACCACGATTGCCCTCTCGACAAGGAGAAATGTTACAAAACAACTGGTGGTGAGGGGGTCCGCCCCTTTGCTACAATCAAAGGCAAAAACAATTTATGGTGAGGGAGTTCACTTCGAGTGACCCCTTTGCCAAAGGCAAATACAAAGAGGAAAACCCAGGATGATGGAGTCCAAGATAAGTGACCCATATGCCAAAGACAGACATAGAAATGAGGGGGTTTACCCCAGTGGCTCCCCCTCACTGCACAAATTGTGAAACAAAGTAAAATAGTTAGGGCGAGGGGACTCACCTCGAGTGGCCCATCTACCTAAAAATTAATGTCAGAAATAAAAATGACTTAGGACGAGGAATTCCACCCTGAGGGAACCCTTTACTAAGATCATAACAAAGAGTTATTTTGTGGTGAGGGAGTCCACCAAGAGGAATCCGTTGGCCATTCCAAATCAAACAGTGTAACGATGTAATGGCATGAAACTTTTGTATTCCAAGATGAAGTGATTATTTCGTACAAAACCCTTTGGTCTACCCAACACATATTTTTGTATGAGGGGACTAATGTATAAGGGTGTCCATCTTCTATTCTAAAATATCCAAGGGTGAGTGATCCCACCTAGAGGGGCTCCCAATGCCCAAGTTAACAGGAAAATATTTAGAGCAAGGGGGTCCACCTTGAGTGGACCTATGATAAGGTGTAATACCTGGACGAGGGGACTCACAAAGAGCAACCCCGCTACCCAAGATAAAAGGCTACAAGAAAAGGCCAAGGACAAGGGTCTCACCGCGAGTAACCCCTCTACCCAAGTTAGAAGGCCACAAAAAAAGTCCAAGGACGAGGTTCTCACCATGAGCAACCCCTATACATAAGATAGAAGGCCATAGAAAAGGCTAAGGACGAGGGGTTCACTGTGAGCAACCCCTCTATGCAAGATAGAAGGCCAAAAAAAAAGTCCAAGGATGAGGGGCTCACCATGAGAAAACCCTCTATCCAAGATAGAAGGCCACATAAAAAGGTCAACCACTCTAAACAAGATAGAAGGCCACAAAACAAAGGCCAAGGATGAGGGGATCACTGTGACCAATACCTCTACCTAAGATAGAAGGCCACATAAAAAGGATAAGGACGAGGGGCTCACCGTGAGAAACCTCTCTAAACAATATTGAAAGCCATAAAAAAGGGGTACAAAGCCTTTTGGTCTGCCTAATACAAAAAATTTGCACGAGAGGCTAATGTAGAAGGGTCATTATATTTTGGGGCGAGGGGCCCTCAAATCCATCCCCCTCAAACTCAAGAAAATATTGAGCACGGAACCCCCATGGTTCCTCAGCTTTCAGAAAATATTGAGCGCATAACCCCCAAGGTTCCTCAGCTTCCAAAAAATATAGGGACGTGGAACCCTCAAAGTCCCTAAGCTTACAGAAAATATGGGATGCGAAACCCTCAAGGTCCCTTAACTGCTAGAAAAAATTTGGATAGGGAACCCTCAAAGCTTTCCCCCTCAACATCCAGAAAATGCTAGGGCGAGGAGCAGTCAAGGTCCTCCCCCTCAACTTCTAGAAAATGTTGGGGCGAGGAGCAATCAAGGTCCTCTCCCTAAACTTCCAAAAAATATTGGGGCGAGGAGCAGTCAAGGTCCTTGACCTCAACTTTCAGAAAATGTTAGGGCGAGGAGCAATCAAGGTACTCCCCCTCAACTTCCAAAAAATATTGAGGGTGAGAAGCAGTCAAGGTCCTCCCCCTCAACTTCCAGAAGATGTTCGGGCAAGGAGAAGTAAAGGTACTCCTCCTCAACTTCCAGAAGATGTTAGGGAAAGTAGTAGTCAAGGTCCTCCCCCTTAACTTCCAGAAAATGTTGGGGCGAGGAACCCTCAGGGTCCTCCCCTCCCTCCCCCCCCCCCCCTCAACTTCTAGCATTTTGGGTGAAGGACCCTCAAGGCCCCCTCCCCCTCAGCTTCTAGAAAACAAGCCAAGATGAGGGAGTGGCTACCCTGAGCAACCCCCTCATCATACAAAGTCATTATTTCAAAGAATAAAAGTACTAACACTTACTTTCTCGTATAGATTGCCTAGTTGAGCAGGTAGGACTCAAATATGCCAGTTAGGATCTCTTGGGAGTTTTGGCTTTGTGGCTGAGGAATAAGGTTTGTTGAGCAATCTCAATCGCTTAACACTTTAATATTGAGAGAATACTAGTAGAAAGACCCTATGGTACCTCACACACCTCACACTCAGACACAACCAGGGTGAGCAGCCAAAGGGTTTCTCACAAGAAATGAATAGTTTGTAAAATGATCCTAGATAAAAGGGGGTCCTTAAGGCCCACTCGAGTTTTTAAAGAATTTAGAGGGGTTGGTCTTTGATAACCCCCTTAAGTTCATAAATATTTTAGAGGAGGTGGCCCTGAAGGCTACCCTCTCAAACTTACAAAGTTTGTACCAGAAGTCACCGTTTCAAAAGATATTTACCAAATCAGATATATTGTCTCCATTAGAAGACATATTTGCTTTTTTTTACTTTGGTTTGCACCAGGTGGAACCTGTCAGAGGGGACAAGCTTTCGCACACAGGTAGGGACAAATGGTACATTTCAAACTTTGTCCCTCACTAACTCTCTCATTTTTAGCACCAAAAAGTTCCAACTCAGCCCTAGTGCCGAAATATAAATAGGACCCTTGGGCAAGGTCAAATAAAGAGAGAAAAAAACTAAATAGAACCCTTACTCTGTCAAAATCACACCAGAACCTCCTAGTATTCTCTCCCCGCTCTCTCTCTAAGTGCTGAGTGCTTGTTTCTTCACTCCCCACTGACAGTCATCACTCTCGAAAGTTTCTTTTTAGAAAACTTACCATTATTGTCGTCAAGGGGAGGGAGCTCCAACTTGAGTTTCATTTTTACCAAAAGGAGAAGGTTTTACCTGAAACTGCTCTGAAAGTTCTTGAGAACCTTGAAGTCAGCATCCATTGGAGTGGGTCACATCTCACCCGATTCAGTATCTTACCAGACCCCAGTCTCACGACCCTCTTACATTTTTTATAAGATTTTTTTTCAAAAAAATGATGCGTCGTTCAGATAATGCTATATCTCGTTCAGATGAGATTATGCTGCCATTCAAAGTCATTCGAACGAAGGTTCCAATGAGTTTCTTTTTGTGTTACTCTGACATTTTGTTAGAAGTCATCGTTCGAATGTCGTTCGAACGACTGGGCGGATTTTTTTTTTAAAGATTATCTTCCCAATATCTTTTGTGTTTATCTTTTTTATCTTTCCTTCTTATAAAAAGGTTGAAAATGATCAGATATAAAAAGAACTCTTTTCCAGAAAGAAAAAGACCTTTTTAGTTTTCTTTTGTGATCAAAACTCCTCATAATTATATTCCTCACCCCGAGAATTATTCAAGATTACTTTTATCAATCAACGAAGGTTTCTTGTGATACACCCTTGTAGAGACTTTTCTCTACAGCGGATTTTGTGAAATAAGATTTCACTACTGAAGAAGAAGGCTGGATAAATGGATACTAAGGGTAGACCGCTATTTGTGGAGGACTCTAGAGCTGGGTCGTATCTATTGGATTTTTTTAAGATCTATGCATCTAACTTAGTGTAGCTAAGTGTCTTGTAAGTTGTTTGTATACATAAACTTCCAATTGTGCTGAAGGAAAAGATTTTGCCCTGCATAGGGAATTTTCCTCATCTTGTTGTTTTTGTGTGTCTACAGTGAAAAGTTGCAAATCCTTATTTGGAAACAATTCACATCCACAACATAATTAATTAGAACTCCTCCCCCACTTAGTATGGAGGAAATAAAGAGAGTGCTCCTGCGGATGATGGTAACATTTAAAGCTGAGGGAGAGGCTTCCTCAATATATGATGATTTTTTTACATCATACCCAGAGGAATACAATAATGAACCATACCCGAGAGGGTATGTTCCATCGGTCTTTGAGAAATATACTGGGAAAGGGGGAAATCTGAAAGAGCATGTGAAGAGGTTTGTTGAAAGACTTAGGGCACATTGTAATAAAAAAGCTGAGGTTGAGGGAGTTTTCAAAATCTTTGACTAAGAAGGCATATAAGTGGTACTCCCACCTTTCACCTGGCAGTGTGTCATCGTTAGAGGATCTCCATATTTTGTTTATTCAGAAATTCTTCTTAGCAGATGATGAATTCACTATCAACCATCTAGCATGAGAGAAATAGAAGCCTAGGGAAGACGTAATCGAGTATATCGGGAGGTTTCATAAACAATCGCTTGACGTTAGAGAAAAAAAGTGAGAGAGCAAGCTCTTGCAAGTCTGCACATAATGTTTGCTCCAGGAATATATCTGTTATTTGATTAACGAGACTAGAGAAGTAATGTTTATCGCATTTCCAAAGTCTTCCAGGAACATTGCTCTAGTAGTAAAGCCTTTACCACCCCCAACATTATCTAATCTGAGGTTGAGGCCAACAACTTCTTCAGGTAGGGGAATGCCTTCGCGAGTAAATTATGTCGACAATAAAGACAGAAGGCAGGGAAGTGGAAACAATAGCGGAGGAAGAGACAACAAAAGAAAGTTTGAATGAAGAGATAATCCTCTAGAGCTACCTTGAACATTCGAGCAGGCTTTGGATATTTACGAACATATGGTGCATAATAAAATCGGCAAGCCAATGAAGTTTAACTCGATAGAGCCAGTAACTCAAGAACAAAGGAACAGTCCGAGGTTTTACCACCTCCACAACATTGTGGTCCATTTAACCAGTAAATTTTTTTCTTTAAGAAGACTTATTTACACACATTTTGAGAAAGGGGACATTCAGTCTCCCCAAACGAAGGTGAACGATAATCCCTTGCAAACTCACAGAGCCAACATATCCAGTGCTTATGACGAAGAAGTAGAGAAAAGTATGAGAGAGCATAGGCTTCTCTAAGAAACCTTTAAGGAGTCCCCGGAGGAATGTGTATTAGAAATGACCGACCTAACCCTGGGTGATGAGCTATACTCGGTTGATGACTTGGGTACATAATTGGAAGCTTACTTGATGACTGTTGCGAATGCACTGATAGATTATAAAAAATTAATATATAGGGATGTCGAGGAGGATTATGATCAAGAAGAAGACCATGTAGATCCTTGGGTGGAGTGTGCCATAGTAGCACGACCTCAAAAGTTCAATTAATGCTTTGACCAAGTGAGACTACCGGACAACTCTAGGCTGGAGGTCACTCGAGCGATTTTGGAGATCGGGAAGAAGAATATAGTTCTAAACCTACATTAGAAGGGGCCTATGGCCAAGTTAGTGTAAATATTCCTCTCAGAGGTTACATTATCTGAAGTAGATCGTTCGATCATATATCCTCATAAATGGACCACTCTATGCATCAACGAGTGTGAACAGGTGTAGCTTCAATCATGTTTTATTGGACGAAGGAGCCGCCATTAATATCATGCCCATTGGATCTTTTATGCTTGTAACATCTCTGAAACAAGGATTTTTCAAATCCATTGGTGATTCGACATAAATATTTCATATTTATCCCTTTAATTTTGGATCATTTACGATCCCATGTAGTGTAATCAGACTAGATTTTTCTCATATTCATGCTATTAATCCTTTTTGACAAGTATTTCTTATTTTGTGTATTTCTCATTTATTTTACAGGTATTTCGTGCAAATGATTGTAAGAGGGAAACCGAAATAAATAAATAAAAAAGGAAAGAAAATCCAAGGGAATTTAATTAATTTTACAGCCTGAACCTGAATGCGGAGCCTAAAGGAAAGTTGATGATCTCGAAGCTATGAGTATACTGAAAGAAATTTCATCCAAATCCGAGCTACGGTAAAGAAGTTATGCTCATTTGCAGTTGAGAAAAGATCCACTGGAAAAAGAGTATTATTCTCCTCATGTAAATTGGTTTTGACCGGAAGGGAACCGATTCACTAGGGGAACCGGTTCGGGCCTCATGAAAATTGGTTCAAATTACATGTTCACAAAATTTTCATTTATGATAAATTTTTACCTAGAGTTGTATGAGTTTCAAACACTTCTGAAAACGACCCTATGGGTTGTAACTTGGATTAGACTTAGTTTTTGTTTAGTTTTAACCTAGTTTTACATACTTGTGGGGAGAGGAAGAAGGGTAGCAAGAAGAACAACAAAAAGCATACTTTATTGTCGTGGTTTTGCACACATGCTGAATTTAAGTATTACATTTTTCTCTTTTCTTTTCAAGATTGCATATTGAGGTTATAATTATTCTTTCTTATGTATTTGTGAATAGATACATGTTTTCTTTCGTTCTATATATAAATATTTTTTCATGCAATGTAGAAATCATGCGTAAGGCTAACTATTCCATGTCCGACTAGATTTTTAGTGGGTTGGGGTACATGAACCCAACCTAGGTAATATGGATGGATATAAAATTGGTTAAAATTAAATAAACAATTTAGAAGTTTGATAACTTGTCGGAACAAGTATTGTAGGTCTTTTAATTTTATTTACCGAGGTAATCGGAATATTTAAGTATATAATACGTGTGTCGATAATTTTGTCATTAACGTTAAAGCTATTTTCGACTTGATAATGTGAGGAGTTAAATCTTCATATCTCTAGTACTTAGATAATTTTAATATTTTCTCTAAATTGTGAATTTAATTCTTGAATTTTTTTATATCCAACGTAATTACAGATGGTTCGGGGGATTGTACTCTGATCCTAATTTTCTCATATGTTTTTTTTGGAAAATCAAAAAGTTTTAGTTCGTGCTTACTTTACTTAATTCTCACTTCCTACTTAAACTTCTTTAGTTAAATAGAATTTTCTCATAAAATCATCATCTTTTCCTTTTTCTTTTTAGAGTCGTTAGTTAGATTTACGATGCCTTTTCTTAGTAGTTGTTACGATCTTTCCTCCTATTCCCTATGTTCGACACCCGACTTACCGAGGTATTACTTGAGCGACCGCCTTGTACTTGAATTGTAGATACACGCATTGCACACACTTTTTTAGTCCTGTCATGTTTTTGGCGTCCTTGCCGGGGAGTAGGCAGATTTATTAGGTTAGGTTGAATTAATCTAATAATTTGACTCTAATTCATAAAAAGGCAAAAAAATTCATAAAACCCAAAAAAATTCAAAAATATAAAAAAAAATCAGAAAAATAAAAATAAGAATATTCTCTCGTGCTTTAAATGCAAAAATCCTCAACCCAATCCCAATCTTATTCCTCTTACGATGCACAATAAAACCCATAGTCGAACTCAATCCTGATATCCCGCACACTCTAAATGCTCTAAATTTTTTGGTACCACCTCCTACACCACGTAGTCATACCATGAATCATACGTCTAGGAACTCCGGTGAGGAAAATAATTCTATAAGTGTGAGTGCAATGTATAATCACGCTAGTTTCGGGACGGATAAGGGAGTGATGTCATATCGCCCTATAAGAGACCTATTATACCCCGAGCGAACCGTCACTCCGGGATGCATTATATTTACGTATAATGCGGGGCAGTTTCATTTTAGGAATGGGATGATTCAAATTCTCCCAATGTTTCACTGTATGGAGTCGGAAAAGCCCTACCTACACATTAGAGAGTTAGAGGAGGCGTGAGAGATGTTCAATGATCAAACGTGCACCCAAGACGTAGTGCGCCTCAAGCTTTTTCCATTCTCTCTTAAGGACAAGGCTAAGACTTGGCTTTGGTCACTAGTACCGAACTCGATAAGTATGTGGAGGGATATGAAAGCTAAGTTTCTCTAAAAGTTCTTTCCCGCACATAGGACTAATTCTATTAGGGATCAAATTCAGACCTTAAGGCAAAACGAGAATGAGCCATTCGATAAATGTTGGGAGAGGTTCAACGAGTTAATTAACATGTGCCCACATCACGATTTTGAGAAGTGGAGACTCATGTCCTACTTCCACCATGGGCTAAGCTTAAGTTCCAAGCAACTCGCTAAGACTATGTGCCCTGGAGAGTTTTTCGGGATAGACACAGACAATGCGGAGTCCCACTTTAAGTATGTTATCAAAACTACTTAAGCGTGGGACACATCGAATTCGAACACCCAACCCAAAGCTAGACACATGTCCTTATCGCCTTTCTTGTCTAGATTCTATCGATTGGAGAAGGAAATCGAGTTAAAGCTTCAAATTAATCAAGTATACAAAATATTAGAGGACGTAGTCGAATCTAGGGGAGAGATGTATCCGGCTCCACTCGAGCAATTAAGAAGGAGAAGTGCGCAATTCGTGAGGTAGGGAATTCAACAAAGGAATTTCTGACGATACCCGCCTATAAAGCTATGCTACAAGAGCAAGTTGAGGCAATGGAGGCCTATAAGGGTAATTTTAACGCCCATCATGGAAATTAATAAAATTCCTCATGGCAAAACCATCCCGATTTTAGTTATGGGCAACCGAACGCAGCGATGAACCCGAATTCACATGTTGCCCAACAACCGCCACCACTCCCACCTTACCAACAATTACCACCGATGCAAGCGCCCCCTCATGTGCCTTATATAATTCCACAACGAAATAATCTCGAGGAAATTTTATCCTAATTCATGCAAACTCAGTCAACAATAAATACACAAACGCCTAAAATTTTGCTGACTTAAAGACGTCGTTATTTAAGTTGCAATCGTCCTTAAGTGTCCAAGAGAAGGGAAAGTTTCCCACCTAAGGACAAAGACCTCCCCAAGGTCAAAATTATGTTATCTATAATACCTTTGAGAACAAAGAGCAATGTCAAGTGATTACCACTCTACGTAGTGGGAGAGTTGTTGACTTGTCAACTCCACCACACGACGAGCAAAATGACGAGGAGGATTCGCCTGACACGAAAGAGGCCGAATGACAATAAGGTGGTGGTGAAGTTCATTCATGAATACATAATATCTCGCTTCGGTGCTCTCAAAGATATCATCAGTGATAACAGTACACACATTTGCAATAGGCCGTTCGAGCTCGAGCACAAAGTGTATTGGACCATTAAGAGGTTGAACTATAACCTTGACAAAGTCAGTGAGGTGCGAAAATCACAGTTGAATGAGTTGGAAGAAATATGCAACGACGCGTATGAAAGCACCTGTATCTCTAAAGCGAGGATAAAACTCACACGCGAATGAGATTTCAATCGAAAATAGTTTCTCTTGGGTCAAAAAGTTCTTCTCTAAAACTCATGATTACACTTGTTTCCATGCAAGTTACGTGTGCGGTGGATCGACCCATTCGTCAAAAAAATAATTATTTCCTGAAGGTGCGATAAAATTGGTGAACCCAAAGGGTTGGGATACATTTAAAGTTAATGGACAACGCCTGAAGCCATATCTCGAGGTGTGTGATGAGGAAGCCAATACAATTTGGTTGTCGAACCCCGTATAGGAGAGGAATAGGCTTCCACGAGATGTCGTTGCACCTATGACACGTATGGGGTGAATGTTGTTGTATATTATTGAGTCATGTGATTTTTAGGGTGTTTAGACGTCCATCGAATTTGCAGTTTAAGAGGGTTTGGAACACCAAAATTGCATACCACACGGGAGAGAGCATACATTGCATTACGATTAAAATTTGAGGTGCCTCGGAGTTCCAAAATTAGAGGAGGGTCTTAGGGGGCATTAAAGAGGAGAAAAAATAACTTTCTACACTTAGTCTACAAAAAAGGGGCCAAAAGCCACATTTGGGCAAAATTTTTAGGCGAACCTCTTCGCCTAGGGCCTAAACCGGTTAGGCAACCAAATCGGTTCGCCTAGGGCCGAATTGGGTCGAATGCCCTATGTCATAATTCATCCCCCCCTTTTCATTTCCCACCACATTCTTCCCCCTCTTTTCAATCCCCCTCCATTTCGAAAATTCACACTTCCAAAACTCCCTCCACCCATTTTTCTCCAAATTCATTCCCCCCTCCCCCCTCCACCTTCTCATTTCCCACCAAATCCTAACCTCCTCCCACCTATAAATACCCCACTTCTACCCTCATCTCTTCCATACCCAAATCCTCTTCTTCTTTTATTAAATTCCTTTTAATTACCATCCTCAAAATTCCAGCCATGAACCGCTACCCCAAAAATGATTCCACCAAATTATTAACGAGGGTCATGATCACATCTTCCGCTCTAATTAAGAGTGGGATTGAGATGTTATTTTGAAAATGTGCAAAAATATCTCTAAATTAAAATTAAACTCGAGATGCATATGGTAAAATAATTAGTAATTCGAATAAATAAAGTTAGGCCATCATTTGTCACCCAAAAATATTAGCCATAAAAAGTAATTTTTTTTATCCTTTTGCAAGCCTAATTGAGCCTAATAATTCATACCCCTGTTAGTTTGTTAACCTGAAAAAAAAACTAATTGGCCCGGATTTGCGAAAATTGAAAATTCATCAATTAAGTCCAAATAGTACATAGAAATGGGTAAGAAAAATCGAAAAAAATGCTCACAAAAAATAGAAAAATATGAAAAATAGAAGAAAAATGAAGAGAAAAGGAGCAAAAGCCTGAAAAAGTACCTAAGGACATCTCAAGAAAAAATTTCAACTCCGAATTTCCCAACCCTTCCTAATTTTTATCCAATACACCATACCTGAAAAGGTCCTAACCGAGTCAGAATAATGAAATTAATTGTCGCGTGGAGAGCGAAAACACGAAAAGATAATAAAAAAGATTAAATGATTCGAATAAAAAAAAATGATGTTTCCCGTTTTTCAATGACCGTAATCCATTCATGAGATCTTTTCATCTAAATAATTCCATCTTTCAATTTGTGCATGTGAATTAGTCTCCATGACATTTGATCTTTATATTACACACACAGAGAGAAAATAGCCACATTATGAAAGATTTGTTTGTGAGAGCATCCTGTGAGAATTTAAATCGAAAAGAATTTCATGAAGTAACGTAATGATCAATCGGTGGAAGTTAGCGGTTTAATTTTTGGCTTCGCGCACACACAGTATGAATTGAGACTATTGAATACAAATTTAAAGTGATTATTTTAAAGGAATTTGAATTATATAATTTTTAATTATTTTGATATTTTATTTGAGTCGAAAAACGAATTTTGTGGGTAAATTTATTGCAAACCCTCAAGAGACACGACTCTCCCTACTAGTGTAGCCTAGGGGTTTAAAGGCTTATTTCATACGCTAAATGCAACCGCTTGCCCGCTAAAGAGGTATTCTATCATAATAAATCGTTTGGAAGTTTGTTTGACCACACACTTATTCTATTTATATTGCTCTGGACGAGAAATGTCTAAGTTAGGGAGTTTGATTCGGCATAAATATTTTATATTTATCCCCTTAGTTTTAGTTCTTTTACAGTCTCGTGCGGTTTAATTATACTGGATTTATCTCATATTCATGCTAATAATCATTTTCGATAATTATTTCTTATTTTGTGTATTTATTTCTTATTTTATAGGTATTTCGTGCAAGTGAATGCGAGAGGGAAACGAAAATAAAGAAAGAAAAGAAGGAAAGGAAATGCAAGGGCATTTAAGTAATTTTATAGCCTGAACCCGGATGCGAAGCCCAAAGCAAAGTTGAAGAGCTCGAAGCTACAAATATACTGAAGAAATGGCATCAAAATCTGAGTTGCGGTGAAAAAGTTACACGCATTTGAAGTTGAGAAAAGATCTAGTGGAAAACGAGTAATATTTTCTCAAGCAAATCGATTTTATCCAAAAGGGAACCTGTTCGCTGGGCGAACCAGTTCGGGCCTCTTTCGAACCAATGCAAATGACCTGTTTGTGAATTTTTCTTTTATCCTGAATTTTTATCTAGAGTTGTGTCGGTTTCAAACATTTCTAAAAACGTCCCTCTGGGTTGTATCTTGGAATTAAACTTAGTTTTAGTTTAGTTTTAACCTAGTTTTACATACTTTTGAGGAGAGGAAGAAAAACAACAAAAAACATACTTTATTATTATGGCTTTGCACATATTCTGAATTCAAGTATTACCTTCTTCTCTTTTCTTTTCAAGATTGCATATTTAGGTTATAATTGTACTTTCTTCTGAGTTTGTGATTGGATACATGTTTTCTTGCATTCTATATATCATTATATTTTCATGCAATGTAGAAATCATGCGTAAGGCTAACTATTCCATGTCCAGCTAGATTTTTCGCGGGTTAAGGTACATGAAACCAACCTAGGTAATATGGATGGATATAAAATTGGTTAAAATTAAATAAACGATTTAGAGGTTTGATATCTTATCGGAACAAGTATTGTAGGTCTTTTAATTTTGTTTGCCGTAGGTAACCGAAATATTTAAGGATATAATACGTGTGTCGATAATTTCGTCATTAGCATTAAAGCTATTTTTGACTTGATACTTTGAGGAGTTAAATCTTTGTATGATTAGTACTTAGATAATTTTAATGTTTTCTCTAAATTGTGAATTAAATTCTTGAATGTTTTACAAGTAACGTAATTACTGATGGTTCGGGGGAATGACTCCGATCGTAATTTTCCCCTATAGTTTTTTTTGAAAATCAAAAAGTTTTCGTCCGTGATTAATTTAGTTAATTCACACTTTCCAGTTAGATTGCTTTAGTTAAATAGATTTTTCTCATAAAATTATAATCTTTTCATTTTTCTTTCGAGAGTGATTAGTTAGATTTTCGACACCTTTTCTTAGTAGTTGTTACGATCTTTCGTCCTATTTCATGTGTTCGACACCCCACTTATCGGGGTATTACTTGAGAGACCAACTTATACTTGAGCTGTAAATACACACGTTGCACACACTTTTTAGGCACGTCAATTGGCCATATCGGGGTATGATAATCAATCCTCTAAATCTATTGGTTATGTCAATGTGGGAATCACTATGGGGAATTTTACTTCCCATATTAAATTTTTTATAATGGAATGTGAGCCGTCATACCAACTGTTAGTAAGGAGGTTGTGGATGCAGAACCATGGGTTGGTGCCCTCCATCTATCAGCAGTGTAACAAGGCGAATATCAAAGGCAAGGATGTGGGTATTCGAGCATCAAAGAAGTAGATTGCATGCGAGGAAGCATATTTGGTGGATGTCACATTTTATACTAAGTTAGCCAAGGAAGCTGTGCCGCTCACCAGATACACTAGTGGAACCGGGGTGCCTAACATTAGAGAAAAGATGCAAGCACAGATCAACCAACCTAGTAACTAGTAGGAGCGTAAAACAGACTGAGAAAGGGTGAGATCACCCATCTTGTCTAGGAAATTGAGAGACAAGATGACACCAAGGATTGATTAGATAGAACACGGGGTCCAATAAAAAATGTCTTGAGTAGATTTTCTGTAAGAGAACTGGAGGGAAATTGTCGAAAGAGGCCATACAAAGAGGAAACTTATATACAATGCAAAAGAGTGGTGCTACCAAACGACAAGATCATTTACAAATTATGAAGGTGTGAGCGAGCATCTGAAGGTTTGGGATATGAGACTGACCCGGTCTATAAATATTTTTTTGGTGGATAACCAAGGACACTGTATGGTGATTGACAAATCCAGTGTCCAAGAGTTTTTGGAAGAGATGGAAGAGAGCGGAAGTGCATGTGTGATAGGCCAAGGCCTCAGATCCCTAGCTAGAATAGGTGGACCATGAGGGGGAGGTGATGATCCTAGACCAATTTTTATTTCCAAAGACTTGAGCAGAGAAGAAAAAGGGGCATTGATTGAGCTGATACTGGAGTTTAAAGATGTATTTTGATGGAAATACACTGAGATGCCTAGAATTGATAACGAAGTGAATTACCACAAGATGAACGTGTGAATGCGTGATATTAATTATTTATGTAATTTGCTAATTTCCAATTTATAACAACTTATTTAATTAGAGTCAATATTTAATTCAATTTTATTAAACCCTAAACATGCATTTATGTGAATAAATCAAACATGCAAAGCAAATAATCAGAAGAGCAATATCATGAATAAACAACTTCAGGAAAATCCCTGAAGGACAAAACCTTTATTTCACAATTAAATGTAAATCGCAACTTACAAATACATAGAGAAATTTGCAATGAATTTTCCCCCAGAAAATTCACATAGACTGCAATTTAGAACCAACAAAGATTCCCTTGAGAACCTCAAGAACCGCAGCTCCTCCTTTAGTAGCGAATACCCTCGCGTATCCCCAATGATTGCAGTCATCAGCAATAGGTCCCACAAGAACTACCAATCCAGCAGTAGAGAATTCTTCTCTATAAGAGAAACTTCAACAAAGAAGTATTTTAGGTTCCAAAACGATTCACAAAAGTATATGGGATGCTTTGAGTGAATCTATAACATAAATTTACACTCAAAAGTGAAGAATAAAAGTCTGCATATATGCAGTTTTCATGTAGTAAAAGTTTTAATGAAAAGTCTCACAAAACAAGTATTTATAGCAAAATAAAATACTTAAGGCGACGGACGTTGTTAGAACGACTTTGCTATGTCGTTTGAATAACGTTGCAATGCCATTTGAACGGCCCTAATAATGACCTAATAAAATCTAAAACAGTATGTGGTCGTTTGAATTAAACAAGGAACGACCTAAGAAACGACATGTGACGTCATTAGATGAGATTGTTTGAATAACATGTCAATGCCGTTTGAATGACACTGCCTTATAGTTTGAATGACCGGAACGAACAAATAATATCTTTTAATGTTTGCCTACAGATCTTCCAAAAAATATTTGAACTTAGAAAAACACCTCATTTTTATTTAAACAGTTTAGAAAAATATCCCAATACTAAAGTAAAACATTTACAAAAATTAAACGCTTTCCTTACCAAAATCAATCTCATAGAGATCCGTTGTTGAAGATACTTGATATTCGGATCTGCCTTCTTGAACATATAGACGTGAACTTCCTTTGACAGTTGTAATGGTATACGCCATACACAATGTAAACTAGGGGCTCTAGAAAATACGTACTTACAAATATCCCCCTATGTCTATGCTGGTACAAGTCTTCAAAAAATCTTCAACTTTCAAATATCTACAAATATCTTTGCTTTCCTTGCTCTCTTTTTGTGTGCTTTTCAAAACCTCATCAAAGTTTTGCACACAATAGACAAAGCAAACACCTTCATGACGTATTGAGTCTGAAATGAGATAAATCTCAAATCAAACCTCACATATCACATATCACATATCATATCAAATCAAATCAAGTCTCCCTCATAATTCAAAGTCTCCACCATAATTCAAACTCTCACTCCCCCATGATTCATAATTCATTCTCCCTATTTTTATTTGTCCGTAATAGACAAGGAAAAGAATAAATAAAATAAATATGGAGTGTCACGACAAGCATAACAAATATATATCAATTAAGCTCATGCAAGGATAAACTCAAAAGGCTTCCACAAACTATTTTTGGTGTTTCAAATTTCTCAAGCAAAACTAATTTTACAAGAAACAACACACACCATGAATTTACACTAAGATAGCCAAATCGTGGAAACGGAATGAATGAAGTGAACAAATTAGATAGGAAAATCAACTCAAACATTCATAACATATGTGCACGGTGAATATGGATACTCCTAGCGAATGAACTTCAAAATCGTCCTTAGGTGTAAAACTGTTGAATTTAAATGACATCGACTAAATTTAATCAACAAATCAAAGTCTAAAATGATTTCCACACCAATAACGTCTAAAACTATGTAACACTTTTTCAAGACTTTGTCAGGACGTGCAAACCTATTATTTTATTTCCATCCAAACACCCTCATAAATAATAATGCCTTTTATTTTTCTATTGAGGTGATTAAACTAAACTATATGGCCCCTTTTTGGCATATTATTCTTTTTATTGCCTTAATTTTTTCTTGGGCTTTTTTAAAATGATGTTTTTCACGATGAGTTCACATGTCTCTCGCAGCCCTTTCCCATGTAAACTCATCATTTTTCATATTAAATAAATTCCTCACGAGCAACGATTCTTACATGCACTACTTTCATTGTCAATTTTTATTGCATTTGGTTCATTTCAAAGGCAGGATTGAGATGAAAACACTTCGACCAACATGTGATAGACAAGTACAATAATCAAATAAATTCGTGCAAGTGTGCATTAAAGGCGACTAAGAGTCAAACATGAAGGAAATGACAACTAATCATAACTTAATGACTCCAAACATTGTAAAGCATATAGATGAAATGATGTATCGTCTCAAAACACTATCAAATAGTCACATGGATATGGAATGATGTTGTGACTTGGTCATCCTAAATTTCCATCCATAAATGATGTATAAAGAAATACAAAAATCTTTTTGAGTTTTTCAAAAGTTTTATCAAAATAAATTCTTTTTGACTTTTTTAATTTTTTTACAAAAAAATAGAAAATCTTTTTGTATTTTTCCAAAAAAAATTCAAAAACAAAAATCTTTTTGGTTTTTTAAAAAAATATATCAAAATGGAAAAAAATAAAAAGGTGGTACACACTAGCAATAGGCATAAAAAATCATTATGAAAATCATCCTATGCTAGCAAACAAGTCTAAACCTTAATCATTAGGTCCAAAGGATTTTTCCAAAGGTGGTGAAATCCTATGGAAAACATCCATTAAGTCATGTGAAGTCTTGACTAAATAGACAACTTTCTCTCTAAAGTGCTCAAAATCTCTCATGTGATGTGCACGAGCATGTGAAGTTTCATGTGTAGTAGCATAACGAGGTAAATACCTATGAGACACACTATCAAACTTAAAACAAAATTCCCTGAGGTGACCTTTTTTCTTGCAATGGGGACACACATAAAAGGACCTAGGAACACGTCTCTCAAAACGTCTGGGGCTCACTTTCCTATGGGTAAATGGACCCCGAGGTGGGTTAGGTTGAGAGAAAACTCGGGAACCGACTCAGGTGCAACATGAGAAGTAGACGCACTGTTATAACCTATTCCTAGTCTCCCAACATTACCCAAAGCGAGACCAAGTAACATCTTTCCAACCTTATTAGATGTGTCCACTATAGTGACCTTGACCTCCCGGGAACGTTCGAGATCTCTTTCGAGTTGGAACACGCGGGCTCCAAGTTCACTCTTTTCCCAGCCTAAGATGATCAATTGCGCACAGAAAAAAACTCTCATATTCTCGAGTTGACTCTCCATCGCCTCATAATCCCTTAAAACTTCTCTCTCCCTCTCTCTCTCTCTCTCTCTCTCTCTCTCTCTCAATCTAACACCTTAAGACCTAACCCTTTATTCAATTTCTTCGACATTAAAGTCTCGACGTATAAATCTCTACACACTTTTTAGAGATCGCTTTCACGCTGACTTCCAATCTCACCCTCACTCTCACTCAAAACACATAAATCATCATCGGGGCTCTCACGTATACAAGTGTCCTTCTCGTCATGGGACAAACTAGATGTGCTCACGTGACTAGCCATAAAGGCAACAAACATACCATGTGATGATTCATCCCCCGAATCAATCACCTCGATGTCACTATCACAAAAAGTGGCAGTAGTAACAATTTTCTTTCCCTTTCTCTTTAGCATAGTGGGACACTCAAAAGATTTGTGCCTTTCACCCTCGCAATCAAAATATCTCACCTTTTACTCTTTCTCACTGCTCTCATTGGCCTCCTCTTTGTTATTATTTTTCTCAAAACCCTTTTATTGGAAGAATTTTCTTTGGAAAATTTGTGAAACTTTTTAAATTTTTAGCAAACAAAGCCACATCATCAAAATTGAACTCTCCCTCTGACTCGGACTTACAAAATTTCTCTTTTTTGTTCTTCTCTTTGTTCTTAGAAACTTCCTAACTCTTTCTAGATTGGGCCCAAAGTGCAATCCCTTTATCCTTAGGCTTAACAGTGTTAGGAAACATGTCGATCTCACAGGTTTGAAGATCTCCTCTTCTAACCTAAGTGTATCTTATATCCTTAATGAGTTCAAAACAGTGACCTTAGGAATAAAACATTTTGGGAGTGACCTCAAAATCTTTTTAACAACTCTTGTCTCAAAAATTTTCTCACCCAAATTAAAACTCGTGTTAACTATGTCCGTTAACCTAACATAAAACTTGTCAAAATACTCAGACTCTAACATAGTGATAGTCTCAAACTGGGTGGTCAAATTTTGCAACTTCGATGCCTTAATTGCGTTGGTACCCTCATGTGTTAATTAGAGGATATCCCATGCCTCTTTAGATGTGATGCACGTCATAATACGACGAAACTTGTTAGGGGTGACAACTCCGGAAATAACACTCAGGCCACGGGAGTTATAGGTACTCTATCTATAATCATCCTTAGTCCAGTCAGACACATGTTTGAGATTGGTGACATTTTTAGTGGTGACAGTGGGAGGAGTCCACTCTCTTTCACATACAAGCCAAGCACGTTAATTAATAGACTTTAAACAATATCTATTGTGGGCTTTCCAATAGACATAATATGTGCCATCAAAGACTAGCATCCAATTATATAAGTTATCCATCAAAAAAATTATGAAATTTTTCAAAAATAATTTTTAAAACGATTGATATCACAAAAAAATTACTGAAAAAGAATCACTCGATAATTTAGAGCAACCGGGTCTGATACCAATTTGTGAATGCGTGATATCAATTATTTATGTAATTTGTAAATTTTCAATTTATGACAACTTATTTAATTATAGTTAAAATCTTCAATCTTATTTTATTAAACCCTAAACATGCATCTATGTGAATAAATCAAACATGTAAAGCAAACAATCACAAGAGCAATATCAAGAACAAACAAATTCAGGAAAAATCCCTGAAGGGCAAAACCTTTATTTCACTATTAAATGTAAATCGTAACTTACAATTACATAGAGAAATCTGCAATGAATTTCCCTAAAAAAATCCACATAGACCGCGACCTAGAACTAGAAAATATTCCCTCGAGAACCTCAAGAATTGCTTCTCCTCCTTCAGTGGTGAATACCCTTGAGTATCCCCAATGACCGCAGTCATCAGCTATAGCTCCTACAAGAACTACCAATCCAGCAATAGATAATTCTTCTCTACAAGAGAAACTTCGATGAAGTAGTATTTTGGGTTCCAAAACGATTCACAAAAGTATATGGGATATTTTGAGTGAATCTAAAACATAATTTTCCTTAAAAAGTGAAGACTAAAAGTCTGCAGATATGTAGTTTTTGTGCAATAAAAGTCTTAATGAAAAAGTCTTACAAAGCAGGTATTTATATGAAAATAAAATACTAGAGGCGGCGGATGTCATTAGAACGACTTTGCTATGTCTTTTGAACGATGTTGCAATGCCATATGAACGACCCTAGTAACAACCTAATAAAATCTAAAATAGTATGTGGTTGTTTGAAGAAAACAAGGAACTACCTAAGAAACGACATGTGATGTCGTTAGATGAGATTGTTTGAATGACATGTCAATGTCGTTTGAACGACATGAAGGAAAAGAATAATATTTGTTAATGTTGGCCTACAAGTTTTTCAAAAATAGTTTAACTTAGAAAAATGCCTCATTTTGATTTAAAATAGTTTAGAAAAATATCCCAGTACTAAGGTAAAACATTTACGAAACTTAAACGCATTCCTTACAAAAATCAATCTCATAGAGAACCGTTAATAAAGATACTTGATATTCAAATCCGTCTTCTTGAACATATGAACGTGAAATTCCTTTGATTTTTGTAACAGTATAAGGCATACACAATGTAAACTAGGGACTATGGAAAATATGTCCTTACAGATAATGATGCCATCAGCTATCCCGATCAAGTAGGACACTTAAACATACAAAGCATAGATTGACTTAAAGATAAAATAAGAGGACCAGAGGTTGCTCACATCAGGTTTCATCATTATGATAGAACATCGCATATGGTTGTCTAGCATTGTGCCCATAAGGAAGAAAGACAAGAGCCAAATTAGGGTTTGCGTGGATTTTAGGGGCCTGAATAGAGCCTGTCTGAAAGATGAATTCCCATTGTTGTCCATAGACAGTTTGATAGATGCAACTACTAGTCATAAGATGTAAAACTTTATGGATGATTATGTGGGCTATAACTAGATCAAGATGGATCTAGATGATGTTGAGAAAACCACCTTTCGCACTCCATTAGGTAACTTTATGTATATAATTATGCCTTTTGGACTAAAAAATGTAGGTGTTACATATCAAAAGACTATGGTGGCTATATTATATGATCTCTTTCAAGTTATTACGGAGTTTTATGTGTATGATTTGGTCATAAAGTCCAAAAAGGAGGCTGCTCACCCAGAGGACTTGAGAAGGGTGTTCACAAGGTGCAAACAATATATACTGAAAATTGTAATACCCCGTATTTTTATGACTTTTAAATTTGGAGATTTATTAAATTTAAATGGAGATATTAATTTGATATTAATCCGGAAATTATTTCAAATATTTACTAGCGTGATGAGAGTTAGTAATTATTAGGAATTTGTTTAACATTACTTAGTGGATAAAGTAATATCTATAATCGAATTTATTAAATTATCATGAGTGTATAATTTGATAATTATGGAAATTAAATCGGGACGCGCCTGTGTCGTGTCGGGATTAAATTATTATTATTAAAAGTGAATGAATTATAAGTCACCCGTATGGTCATTTTGAGTGTGCCAATGTGTCCGGAAGGATCGAGATAGTCAAAATAATGTACCCGGGGGTTTAGTTTGGGTCTCGGGGTATTTTTAAGCCCAATTGGCATCCCGGGAGGGTATTATGGACATTTCGTATTTTTGGGCAATTAAACCCACGAATTTCCCAAGGCTATATCAGCCTTTAGGAGTTGTCCTCTAGGGTTAATAAGAGCAAAATCAAAGAACGACCATTAGAAGCTTCCCAAGTAATTCAAGGCCAAAAAACTCAACCGTTTGCACCGCCGCCACCACCACCACCAAATCGTAGATCGTGCGACGGGGAACGCAACCATACCACTTTCTTCACAAATCAGAAACTCAATTCCAGGCAAGTATCTATCTTGCTTTATTTTTAGTTGATGTCTCAATCATGTTAGTCTAGGGTTGTTTAGAACTTGTTTCATGAAAGAAAGTATAGTTTTGAGGCTTAAAATCACATGTTGTAGAAGAAGTAATCATATTCTGGACATCTAAATCGCATGTAGAGGATAAACCATGAATTTGTATGGATTCAAAAGTTGGAAATCTGGAAAATAATTGGAAGAATTGAAAGAAAAAGAAAAATTAGGGTTCTTGAAGTTCAGGTAAATTTTACCCATTAAATTATTGTAATCGATGAATTGGAACATATTTTACGTAGAAAATCACGTGTTTAGATATATAGTACTTGTAGAAACGTTGGTTGGGAGTTTGGGAATGATATATGGAGATTTGGTTGAGGTTGGAGAAGCAAACCTGTAACTGGGTTAATGCAGTTTTCGTCATAACTGCTTGATTGATCGATCGACCCCATTTCCTCGATCGATCGACCCCTCCTAGACAACTGCATATTCCTCTTGGGTTGGTTTAATCCGATTAAAATGCGTAGTAACCCTTGATTATTATTATTGGAGCATAATGGGATATAAATAGGACCAGTTGGGTCTAGGTAAACTCCGTTGAGTGAGAATTTAATGTAAGATGAAATTAAGGGTTAACGGGGAGTTATTCACACATATGAAATCATGCGTACGTTTAATAAAAGGTCGAGACTTGTAAGGGATTTAGACTAGAAGGTAAGTGAGAGTGCCTACTGAAATTATACTTAGGGAGTTAGAATACCTTGAGAGGCGAGAAGTAGGTATGGAGTAACTTATATATATGAGACTAAAAGTGACAAATCCGTTATGCGAGATAATCAAGTACAAATGTGCTAAGAGCGGATAATTATAATTATGGATCGTGAGCGCACCTAATTTAGAAATGTGGATATTTATATATATATGACTGTGTGATTTTTCATATATTATATATCTGTAAAAATCATACTCGGGCTATTTGCTATCACCGGGTTTCCGCGTCGGGACGGTCTTATCTCGATGGGGCCTTTATGGGGGATTTTGACTCGTACCCTAGAACATAGGATTCCTTGGTACATGCTATCTGATTGATAGTCAGACGGTCCTAAGAGATGTGAGGGTATGTGCTGACCTCTTAGTGACTTGGAACTATGCTTCGCCTCCATTTGTATGTATTTTATGTAATACAGTTCGAGAGTGATTCCGAACTAGTATTTCCCTTAATATGTGTAGTACAGGGACTTGATAGCAGAATATGCCAGCACCATAGATTTTATGCGGGGTGCCGAATGTATATATATATATATATACACTTAAGTATGAGAACTTTCTACTGTGTATAAAAGTAGTTAAGTAATGAATAATTACTCCAATTTTATTATAAGTGTATGGAAATTTTGTGATATCACTGAATTATTTCAAATAACCTAAGGTATATAAGAAAGCTTGATTTTCAGAAATGAATTATATTAGCCATAGTATATGACGGAATGAAACCTTATGGTGGAAGTTAAGTTAAAATAAACTTATGGGATTAATAGCGCGGGTAGGCGTGTACACTAGATGAGAGGTGAGAATTTCTCGAGAGAGTATCGCATACTAACATGGTTGTTACATTAGCCCGTAAGCATTTTAAATACTTGCTAAACTAATTTTAAACTGTTTTACACTCGGGCTCTGACCCATTTCCTGTTATTTCTTCTCTCTTGTATATATATATATATATATATATATATATATATATATATATATATATATATATATATATATATATATATATATATATATATATTATACAGGTGCCCAACCACAGGGGCGTCATGCTTAAGTTCTTCGGACCGGACGCGCTGCAGCTTATATGGGAGTTGCAGGCCATTGCTTAGACGACCTCATTGTTGACTCCACTCCTACTTTTAGTTCTTATTAGCTAGGGCATGTGTCGCCCGTTTCTCTATTCAGTTTGGATTTTTGTCAGAGATTTACGTTCCTTTATATTTCCATTAGTTGGCACTCTTTGGGATTTAATTACTGGCCGGATGGTTTTATTTATAGTTTAAACTGGTTTAGTTTATCTGGATGAATCTAATTCTTGTGTGTTATCGGAGTTCTTAAATTATTGGTTATTTAAAAAGGTTTTCATATTTGGATTTAATAAAATGGTAATAAGGTTTTAAAAATTATTTTGACACTTAGCTTAATTATTTAGGGTGTTTAAATTGGAAATTTTATTTTGTGACAGTGATGCTAAGAATGAACCAACCGTCCACCTTGATTTTAATTTAATAAAGGACTGATCACTCGGTATTTAATTAGGCGACGTGTCACAAAAATGAACCCCTCAAGTGTGCCTTTGGGGTAACTAGTAGGAAGTTCTTGGGGTTCACGGTGAACAAGTAGGGCTTTCAGATTGACTTAAACAAGAAAAACGCCATTCTTAATATACCATGTCCAAAGAATGCAAAAGAATTGAAAAGTTTCTTAGGAAAATTCTAATACCTAAGAAGATTTATGCCTGAACTTGCCGAGGCCACTCACCTCCTAATTGAGTTGTTGCAAAAGGGAGACAAGTTTCTTTGGGAACCACCACACTAGGAGTGTTGATACCAAAATATAACACCTTACGTGTACCAGTCACATGCCAATACGTGTCATCGAACATGGCAAAAGTTCAAATCAGTTTGACCAATAATGAAGCCCGACCAATGAGGAAGCCCAACCAACGAGGAAGCCCAACCAACGTCCTGTATTGATAACAAAATGACGACAGTCCTATAGCCTGTATTGCTAATAACGTTACAACCTTCATATAATTAATTCTGATTATGTACTGATGTAAATGACTAACAAATAAAGGCATTCCATCCTTTCACACGACAACTATCATGACCCCTTTTGGGGTATAAATACTTTGTATCACCCTCGTTGTAAGGGACTAAAAAACAAATCAAGGCAGTCAATACATAATAGTGGACGTAGGCTATTTTTTTGAGCCGAACCACTCTAAAATCTCTCGTGTCTTGTTTGTTTTACTTAATTTACCTGTAATCAACTAATTAGGCCTAGTCCAATTTTTTGCATCAACAAATTGGCACCGTCTATAGGAACGAATTACTAAATGTTATCACTCATTCATCATCCATGGCTGAGATTCCTGAATTAAGTACAAAAAATGAGGGAATTCTGCCTAATCCCTCTGCTCCTCCAAACAACAATGATTTAACAGGAATTTTGGCTAGTTTAACTAAAGGTCAAGAGGCTATGCAAGATACCATGCGGCAGTTGGCCCAAACTCTGCAAGTTGGAGTTCCTATATAATTTAATATGTCACCGCCGCCATCCAGGAGTATTGGGCATAGCCATTACAAAACTTTAACATATCCTTCGTACCTGCCTGGAACAACTTCCTCCATCAGGATTCCTAGTTCCTTTGATGGACAGTCTCTCATCCCAAAAATATTGAGTGCCTTAAAAAGGCTACGTAGGGCCTCTCCTTTCGATCATCTGGGACCCAAGGGAAATGCCCTGCGAGTTGCATGGAGAGATACTTGACGACCATGCGATTTAAGGGAAGGTTCAGCATAATCCAAATTAAGCACCCGATGAACTGATAGATCCAGTCAGAGGGAAGGTTCGCAAGAAGAAAGTTGAGCACGATTTATTGGTCGATATAAAAAAGATGCTACCCATAGATCTGGGACTGATAGTGAGTCTTGGAAAGGTTCTATTTAGCATTTGGAAGATAGGTTGGGGGAACTGGCTAAGGCAAAAAATACTCTTCAAGGAAGTTTTATTAAGGGATCCCCCTTCGTGCAAACCATTGTAAATTTCCCCACGTCGACCAAGTTTGATCATTGCACACCCAAATGCAAACCATTGTAGGCTTAGGAATTTCACTAATTACACTCCGTTAACGGTGGATATACGTCATTGCACACCCAAATGGATTAAAGGATGATTAAATACAAAAGGTAAGGACCGAGATTGATCGAAAAAAGAGTTTCCATTGCCCAAACCTAAACGCTGATTAAATCTTTTTATTTTTGTTTGTTTTCTTGACTGAGATCGATGTGAAGGAGACAAACGACTTCGTTTGGGAGATTGGGTTGTAGAGTTAAGCAGGTGAGTGAGGTGAAGGAGGTAGCAGGACCCATCTCCATCAGACCCAGAACTGGTGGGTATCACTTTAAATCTATTCACATGATATACATCTTTCTTTCTCTCTCTAAATATTTTGTGATTTGGAAATTATTTTTTGTTGTGTATCACTATAAATCTAAACTGGTGGGTAACATCTACTGGTGTTTCAAATTACCTTTTTTCTATCCCTCTTCTTCCTCTCAAATACCAACTTCACTTCACAAAGACAAGGTTCCTTTTTTATTTCTTTCTTTATCACTTTCCTATACAAATTTGTTTGGATTTTGTTATTTCTATGTTTTAATTTCATAATCGGGTTTTCTGTTTGCTTTTTTCTTTTCTTAATTTGGTTTATGTATCAGGGGTTTCTGGATGTCCATTGTCAATCACCTCTTCAGATTCAACATCACCTTCAGTAACCTTAATTTGGTGTGTTCATAGTCACAAACGACTCTTCCACACCTCTCAACCGTTAACTCTGCGTCGTTGTATATTACACTAATTTTTTAGTGTTTTATGGGCTCACAGTAGAGTTTTCATTTGTGTTCAAAATAATTATTTTTAATTTGACATGATATTTTATAATAATTTATTTTATTTTGAAGGTGTGGTCTATGTTCTTTCTTTATTTTATATGTTTTAGTTTCTTTTCTAATTACTGTTATTTATCAGTTCTCTAAACAACTTTCCATAAGGACAAAGATATAAAACTAAAGTTTTTTTTACAGATCTACAAAACTAAAGTTGTCCTCTGTATTTACCAAAAGCAATCTTCAAGTCAACAGTCGAGCGGAGAATATCGCCACTTGGGTTAATATATTTGTTGGCATCTTCAAACAGTTCCTTAACTATATCATTATTTGTTGTTTATTTGTACTTGATGTATATTTTGAAAAAGAAAATTCCTGAAGTGCATTCGTGTTTATTGTTATTTTCACTTTAGGCAAAGGTGAGATACCTTTTTATGATTTGTATAGGTACTAGTCATTTTCTGTAACTGTCCATGTCTAAATTTTTCTTTAGTTTATTGAAACTGTAGTATCATACCTTTTGTAGGAATAGTGGTGGTTGTGAGTGGGTATTTTTTGTTGCTACTAACATTGAATATTTCTCAACCTTAGTATTAAGTAATGCATTTGCCTTAAGTAATACAAATTTTTCTTTAAATTAATTTTAATGCTATTTTTTTTACTTTATGATCGCTGCACATGGAGCTTGGCGTTTGGATTTTTTGGAATGTATAACGTTGGATCTTTTTGAAGTTGTTTAATAGTTTTGTTTGATGCTATGTTTAAGATGTGTTGATTTTGATTTTGTGTCATTGAGTTAGCATAAGAAGTTGTGGAAGCATATGAAGAGGTAAATGAATATAAGAGGATAAAAAATGATGAGTTTCATCACGTGCCACAAAATTATTAAAATACCTAAGTGAAGATATTTGCCTTTCTTAATTTTATTAGTTTTGTTTGAGACGTATTAGTTGTAATTTTTGTGTTAATGAGTCACTTTGTAAGTGGTTAGAAACTTTTATAGAGGTATATAATCATTTCCACATGTGTGTGCATAATGATTCTTCATCTACATATTTTAGAGGTAAGGTATTTATTTGACTAAAAATTTAGCTACTACCAATTTTTAAAATACAAGAATGTTAATTTTGTTTTTAGTTTTATTTGATATTTAGAATTATTATGATGTAAAATGAAACAAGTTAATATTAATGAGTTTGACCTTCTGATATTGAAATAAAATCTCAAACATCATATTCTGATTTTATTTAATGAGTAAAAGGTTTAGATTTATATAAAAGATTTCATTAATATAAGATAAAAAAACATTATAGAAATGTTGTCCCAAGAGATAGTAAACGATACAAACAATTTTTATATATAAATGATGTCTATATATATCACCCATTAATAATTTATAAGTACACTCCCAAAAGATTGATAAGAAGTAAATGAAGTTGATAAAGTAAGCTTTTGCGGGGCCCAAGGAAAGTTAGCCACTATCTTGATGTCTCAAACAATTATCACTACCTACGATAAATTGAAATGAGGTAGCAGAACTGCAATAGTTGGATGATACGCTATGATGTCATTATTGTAACAAAAAATAGGGGAAGGAACAAGGCGGTCAAAAGGAATAGGTATAACTGTTTACATTTCCAAGGCATGGAGGAAACAATACAGCCCAAGAAAATCTCTCTTAACATGCGTGCGACCATAGGAGGTTATTTAAAAAAATGTTAGAATGGTACATGTTCTGGATTAGATAAGAAACTATTAATAGTGTTACTAAGTGAACATTGGAAGTTTCTTTAGCAGAAAGTTGAAGGCATTAAAAACATTACAATTAACCGTTCTACTCTTTAGAACGTAATGATGTTACTTAGTGGATCATATCCCATGACTATAACTTTTCCAAAATCCTATACATGATTGGTTATGAATTTCGATTATTTAACCTTTACCATATGCCTTATGACCACTATTAATTACTCTACCGTGATTCAGAATATTACTAAAATTTTAATATCACCAAAAAGACTATGGGACCCGATAAAATTCTTACCCCTAAACAATGAGAATAGTTCTAATTAGATGAAACCTTACCTGATCCCTCTATATGATCTTAATACCTATGACGTATTTATCTTGTAAACCATTTTTCCAAAGAAACCATAACCTGAAACCCAAATAACCTTATTAATAAATAATATGGCTTTCCACCCCTGGCAGGTGAATGATAAAACTAATAACTTCCCTTGTTCCTCTAAGTTAGGAACAACGTGATAACCTATGTAAATACAAGCAAACCATGTGAATGATTTTTGCATACCTTACCAAGATTGTCTAAGTTATTATATGAAATAGTAGTTGTTTAGTGTAATTAACCAAAGCTTCATAACATAACTTGCATTATCTGAAACCCTTACCCTCAGATCAATCATTCTTTTTCGTATTACGCTACTATGAATACTCAGAAAATTACTAGTTAACAGTAATTCGATTTACAGATAGTTAATCGAATCTCATGCTTTAGTTATAAATAACCCCATGACCCATCTGACAACTTACTTTCAGAAACCTGGATTTTGTTACATTATAATGAATGTTACATTATCCTACTCCTTACTCTCTGTAGTTCAATTGCTTTCAACACATGTGAGATCATTTGATAAATGTTTGAATAAATGGCCTATTAATTTTAGAATCCATTCTACGTATATCTACAATATATCCCATAATAGGTCTTCAAAACATAGGATTCATATGACCCTCTAGAGTTCTAATGCACCGACGAATTAAGAATAACCATCAATTAAACCCTTACACCAGTAACAGTTAAAATTGTTACAAGCTTCTTTATCATTTGTATACCATAATCCAAGTTAATCTCCCCATCCCATCTATTTACGTCCACCTTATTACCATTATCTCGGATATTTAGTTAGCACCCATCTAAGAGTACTTCCTATTTCTCATATTTTTGCTACCTCTTGGACAAAGACAGGAAAACATAATGTTCTATTAGACAGTGAGGAATTCCAAGTAACTTTAGGTCACCTAAGTTTGAAATACATCTTTACTCGATAGGACTTGAATTTGATATAGAAACATTGAATGGAAATTTTGGAGGATTACAGATGCAAGTTAGACTACCATCCAGAAATGTAAACGTTATAGCCAATGCCTTAAGTAGTAACCCTATTGGAAAAATTAGCCACCTGATTTCCTTGGATGTTGCTGCTACCATAAGAGTAATATGATCTCTATTCAACCTTGCGTTTTAAAAATTCACCCATACCATTATTTACTTGAATGTGAGGAAAACCCCCTTAGAATAATAGATTCCAATAACCCTTTGTAAGGAAAAAACAAACCAGAAGTAAGACCCAAGAGTTATCATACGATAGGGAAACAAGCTTACAATTTAGAGATAGATTGCATGTACCTGATGAATCGTTACAATGATAAGCAATATCACCAGAATCTCATCACTCTAGATTCATGATGCACCCCAAAGGCCTAAGAATATATCATATATGAAAGGAATAGAGGTAGTGTCCAACTATGAGAGTGATACCAGTGAAATTTTTAAGAAGATGTAATACTTGTCACCAAGTCCAAATAGGACACCAGTGTCCCAGTGAACTTCTCTAACTTCTTTCGATCCCGGCACGAAAATAGGATCATAGCACAATGAATTTTGTTAGAGGACTGTTCCATACATCCTAAGGATACAATTCAATATGAATGATAGAAAATTGACCCGCCAAATTTGCTATTTTCTCCCAATGAAAACCATTTGTTTATTTCCAAAAGGTTAGTACTAGGATTTATCGTAAGATAGTTAGCATGAACAATCTAGTAGCTCATTGAGTAAAAAATAGACGTACACAAAAGCTCATATTACCTCAAATTTTGGTATAATAACAAGCTCTTTCAGATTATACAAACCACCCCAAGTGAATGAGTTTAGATGGAACATCATCATGATTTAACGTTATCCTACCTTAATTACACAACTCAGTTTTAGTAGGATTTTAGATATTAGTGACTACGATTTCATACACGTCAGCATATACATTCGTTGAGTTTTGTATACTCTTATACATATACTCCCAATAGTAGTATCTTTATATTGAACGATATAGATGTTAGTGAGTTCATTTATATGGTTATATGAACTACATTTAAGGAATCCTTTTCATTCTCATTAGTATACCCTTAGACTACATAAATCCCATCATTTTATCAGGTCTAAAAATTATCCAAGTATATAGGGTATATCTATAATAGCCCGATGTACCTTAAAGAATCCTTTTGCCTTGCATGACCATGGTAGATTCCCTCAGATTATTTATACGATATTAGACATCATTCCCATAGTAATCCTTAGTAAAACCATGTAAACCTGGGAACCAATCAAATCAACAAACCCATTGGACATACCCAAAAACTATCAAACGTTACCTTTTATCCCAATTATTGGCTTAATAAAAGTCAAATCATATAAATGCATTATTCTTGTATTTAGGAAATTAAGTAAGCCCCATATCAAGATTCCAATTGCATTTTTCCTTAGTATGTGGAATTTTTAAAGAAACCTTTTAACGAAGTTATCAATTGCAAAGACCCACCAATATATTGTTCTCGATTAATCAACACTTGACTCTAGAACCATAGTAAGACTATTTAGTAGTTCCTTTAACTGTACGTTATCATAAAAATGCAAACAAAAGAAACAAACATAAGGTATATATAATTGAAATGCAAATAAAATAAACAAACCTAAGGTACTATACCAATTATAGGGCGTGGAATTTTTAGAGTAAACTTGCTAGTTTTACATAGAGAAGGAATTTTGTTCTGATCCACTATGAGAATTTTGGTATTTTAAAATAACAGGACATACGATTTGAATACCATCACATAAATGTTAGTTGAATTCAGGAGACCAACCTTTAACAATTTGAGTACAAATTGTCGACCTACGTTATTAAAGGAATTTATGTTTTCAAATTACCCACTGTGCAACGAGATGTAAAATACCTTTGTTACGAGATCATTGTTACCTATAATATCCTCTTACCAATACCTCTTCTATAGCATGACGAAATACATTTCGTTAAAAAAACTTTAGATAATAAGATTATACATGGACACCCATTACATAAACCCCTATTACGATACTCGATACATGAAAAGCTTATAAAAACGTTAATCAATTATCTGAAACATCCTTTGTTTTCAATACCTGGCTACATCCTTATGCTTTATCCGGTTGTGTTGCATAACTAATCATGAGAAGAATGACCGCAGTAATGTTGCCATCATTACGCGATCAACCTAAAAGCATATCATTTTGAATATGCTACACACCCTAGATGATGTACGCACTATAAGAATCGAACACTTCAGGATATAGGAATTTTGAGGATGAAATTTTTTCCAGGTGGGTAGATTGTAACAACCCGTATTGTTGTTTTAATTTAAACGAATTATTTATGACTCGAAATGTCATTTTTACAACCAAGTAGACAACAAAATGACCACGTTTGACATTTAAATATCAAAACGGTATTTTATTTTACTTGTTTTATTAAAAACATCGAGCCAAAAATATATATACATGAAGTTTTATGTCCGAACCTGTTACGTCTTTAAACTCCGAGTAATTAGTCCTAAAAAAATATTATGCGTATAACTATCACATAGTTTTTTTATATACTTCATTTATTTTAAGCCAATACCCGAACCCGACATCATTTTTATATACGAATTAATGTTTCGAGTAGTTAGTTCAACAAAATTTTTGGGACCTAAATTTAAGATTTTGAACTTCACAAAATTTAGGGTTAAAAGTCAAAATAACCAACTTTAAGACAAATATTTAAGATATTTTAATATTATATTGATTTTTTAGCCGACATACTCCTGTATGTGGTATAAAATTAACATAAAGAACAAAAACAAAAGGAACACCTCGTTTCATTTCTCCTCCTCCTAAGAAAACCAACAGGAAAAGAAAAAAAAACTAACAAACCCTTTTTCATGAAAACCCATGAATAGAGGAAACCCAAAATAACCAACTCCATCCTCCATCTTCTCCAACAAAAATCTATCATGGATTAAGGTTAATCCGATATTGTTTTAGTGAATGAGACTAAAACGATGATTAATGGTTGGTTGGAATTATGGAGAGAAACTCTAGAAATAAGAGGATTTAAAATAAGCAGGACTAAAATAAAATTTGTGAAGTACAATTTTAGTAGTAATAGAAGGACAAATGGAGATGTGGTGAAGTTAGAGGGTTAAGAGATACCTAGAAATGATCATTTTCTTTATTTAGTCTCGATTATCTAAAAAGATGGAGATATTAATAATGATGTTACTCATAGGATTAGGCAGGTTGGGTCAAGTGGAGAAGTGCTACCAGCGTATTATGTGATAGGCACATACTTTTGAAGTTAAAAGGAAAATTTTATAAGATGACCACTAGACCCACCATGTTATATGGGATAGAGTGTTGGGCAACCAAGAAACAAAATGTGCTAGAAATGAGTGTGGCGGAGATGCGAATGCTAAGATGCATGTGTGGTAACTCGAAAGGATAAAATTAGAAATAAAAAAAATTGTGAAATAGTAAAAGTAGCTCCAATAGAAAATAAATTAAGAGAAAATCAACTTAGATGCTGTGGACATGCCAAGCGTAGACTAATAGATGCTACCGTGAGGAAGAATGATTTAGTTAGTATTGATAATAGTACCAAAGGTAGAGGTAGGCCTAAATTAACTTTTGTGGGATATTATAAAAAAGACATGATATCACGTGGTTTAACGGAATATATTGCGCTAGACAGAATGGAGTGAAAAAATAGGATTCATGCGGCCGATCCTAGATAATTGGGAAAAGGTTTTATTGAGTTGAGTTGAGTAACCATATTTATATTAATATATATCGAATGGGAAGTAATTGATGTTTGAATAACTTAGGTTTTTGTTTTAAACTTTGGTGTTAAGCGTTCATGGAGCTTAGAAGATATATATATACTCACCCAACTATAAGAAGTTGGGCACACACACACACACACACACACATATATATATAGTTGTGTGCGTGTAGCAAATAGTGTGTGGGTGTGTGTGCTTAAAACCAAAGTGTACATATAAGTATATTTGTTTGTATATAGAAGTAGGTAGTAGACACAGATACAAAGTGTGTATTAACCAAGGAAGAAGACGAAGTTGAAATGATATAAATTTTCGGTTGCAACGCGATATTTTCGGCACATTATCGCAAATAAACGAGTAGTCTGATATGTGGTCTGGGTAAATAAAAACAATGCCCATATATCGCACTACATATATGGGTAGTACGGGTGTAATTTAAGAGTCGTTGGATGGGTTTTGGGTCGTCCGAAGTTTGGCCGATGCTAGTTGTAATAAAATGACAGTTTTGTCGAGCCATCTTTCGACTAATTTTCGGCACACCTTCGGTAGTAAAAAATAATATCCGAGATAACCGAAATGTTGTTTATACATTTAATAACACGTACGCATGGTCTGAACCTATGTGCATTTGCCGAGGTGCTTGTTTGAAGTGTCGAATGTTTGACAAAAATAGCCAAGTTTATAAAAATCAAATTTTCGGGCTATGTTAGGCTCAATTTTAGCACATTTCGGGGGCTCAAAAAATAAATCAGATTTCACCAACTTTGAGTCTGGATATCCAAGAATCAGTATATATGATCAGCGACACGTTCGGATTATCCTAAACATGGGTTTAACTCGACTAAAATTGTGACAAGAAAAGGTTGAATTTTTATAAATTAAATTGGGATTTTTTTTCTTCATAAAAACATAGATATATATATATATATATATATATATATATATATATATATATATATATATATATATATATATATATATATATATATATATATATATATATATATATATATATATATATATATATATATATATATATATTATAACTATGTTACTTACCGTGTTTTACGATGAACCAAAATACCCATTTGTAAACTTCTAAATCCATTATTTTATTACATTTTCTCCCGAAAGTTATTTCGATAAATTGTATTATTTAACAAAAATTTGAAGTTGGGTCTTATAGAAAAATGTGAATAAATATTAATTCATTACCCGCATTATCTATGTCAGTTTAATTCAAATTTTAGTCGAGCTACGTATAAAGTAAAGTTTTTATCATAGTATGAAAACAACGGATGTTAGTAATACATATATATTAGAAAATTATCTGTTTTGATTGTCCGTAATGAATAATTATTAATATCACACCCAGAGACATCAAATACAACTTGTACCAAACTAGTGAACATTACACGGAATTATGGTTGGTGATTCTATTTCAATATTACATTCGAGCTTATACCTTTGAAATTAATGCATTGTTTATATCACTATGTGATAGACCTTGATCTCTTTTCTTATTTATGAACTCTTTTGCGTAGTTCACATGACCGTGAATATTAATTCAATCTTATATCCAATTAAACTCTATCTAGCCAAACCCCGACAGTCTATGATTTCACTAAACCCACTGATTTCAATTATTTTACCCAGATTGTAGTACACACCTATATCTTATTAAAACCCTAAGATCAGTTATTTTTTCCTGATTACAATACACCCTTGCATCTTATTGAATCATGATTTCAGTATTTTACCCTGACTGCAGTATACCCCTGTAATTTATGACCATTATCAGTAAAACCCCTAATGTCATACCTTAAGATTCAGCGATTAGACCCCGATATACCACAACAATTATAATTAGCCGGTAGGACTCAGATGTTGAGTGCCTAGTTTTTATTTTCTACATACGTATGAGTGCCACTCTAACTAAGTGTGTCAATCCATTTTATTATCCCCCAATTATTTGGGATTGACTGTCCAAAGGTTTTGGATGATATTTTAATGGTATGCCTACGCATTTGTAGCTCCTATAACTGATAATTTATGGGCTATCGTGTTATAGCCCGAACCCTTATTTATAACTCGATATAAAACATATCCAGTTATAATAACCATAAAATTCTTTCATATATCGCAAAATTAAGTACACCCCTATTTAGTACTGTTGATATTTCGTGTTGCTTCAGATTTGTATAAACTGTATTATATTCGTAGATGTTAAATCCCAATTATGCTATATAAATAAATTCACATATATACATTATTATAGAAGTAGAATTATCTACTTGACAAAGTTTTACCCATTCTTTTCCTTCCAGTTATTTTAAGTAGGTACCTATAAGCAATGATAAATAGTTCAAGCTAGAATTATATGAAAATCGAGAATAGTGTTGGTCAGAGAATCAGTATCCGTGAATGGTTGTTAGTCAGTAAATGAGGTATATACTTGGCATTTTTCAGTGAAAACTTTGGGTTGTAACTCCATGATTTAGCAAGACAGTTTTCTCTTTTGAAAGAAATAATTGTTTTCTTTATGGGTTAGAAATTATTAAGATAAACCTCGCACTCGGGAAACCGGGATGTGATAAGGTGTGATCATCCTTTCCAGGTTGATTACAAATTACATTGTGGTGACTACCATAGGATGGTACAGATTTGTAGGAGGCTATTATCATGACCTTTAAGGGGGAATCTAGTACATGACACTTGATTGTAATTTGGAGTTTGAGGTGCTTTTAGCAAATGGTTCCTCTTTTTATCAATTTTGAGTGGATCCATAGGTGTTAGATCCATATCTTTTAATCCCATTGCTTAGATGTGCTAACAATTAAGAATCTTCATCAATGTACCTCTATATCTCATTATTTTTTCATTTAGGTGCTCTCTATACATATTGGTTAGATGTTTTCTTAATTTCTAACAAGAGGCTCCTTACTAGGAGAGTCATGACCCCGTCACTTGTGGATATGTGGCTTCCATGGTGGATTGAACATTCCCTAGATTGAGAAATTTTATGAGGAAAGCATAATTTGATTTGCGACTCGTCATTACTCTAAACTTGAATCTCAGACATGATCCTTTGCTTACTACTATTTCTTGACTACTATGAGAACGCATGGCACACATATAGTAATTTAGAAGGTGTTGGGATTGACGTGGTTTTCCATATATTACGCTAAATTGTACATGGAATAAACCCTCACTACACCAAATCACTAAAATTGTCTAACTTTTTCGGCAAGGTCATGTCATGGTTACAGACTGTGATAAAAACACACGCATTTTTTTTGTCATGGTTCTTGAGTGTGACAAGTCTGTGACAAGGCTTGTCATGGTCCTTGACCTTGATAGGGCCGTGATAAAGATTTTTATTACAGTCCTTGTCATGGTGAAGTATTATGACAAGTCTGTAACAAATCTGACTGGCCGAATCCCAAAATTGAAACCCTTTTCTTCCCTTATTTTATCTTTTCCCACTTGTCTCTCTTCAACCCAAATCTCTCTTTCATGGTTAAAAACCTCCATTTTCCTTCACTCAAAATGTATGATTTACATTTTCATTCACTCAAAAGATGTATGTATGTGTGTAGTTCTTTAATATGTGTTGTAAGATAGTTGTATATACATGTATTATCTTCATATTCTTCAGAATAAATTTATGCGAAAACTAGGTTCGAACATTCAAACCATTCTTCATTAGAATGTGAATATTTAACTTTGATATTTTTGGGGGCTTTATTATAATGTGTTTGATTATTTTACACTAGTTTATATATATATGTGTGTGTGTGTGTGTGTGTGTCGATTTGATATTCGTTGGAAGCAATTTGTACAAAAACCAGGTTTGAACATTCAAGCCATTCTTCATTAGAAAGTGAATATTTGACTTTTATATTTGTTTTGAGATTCATTATAATAAGTTGTCTTGTTATAAATGAAATCCATTTGGTTAGAAAATATAAATTTTGTGTTTATTTAAAATTGTGAAGGATTTTAGGTGAAAATCACAAAAAACACAATGAACGTTCTTCAATTTTTTTTATACCGTTATTCAAATGTACATAGGTTTTGAAAGTTGGATTTGATTAGGTTATAAAGTAAAACTAAAACTAATTTGGTATGTATATGTGGCTTAGGGTGTTAACATGATAGTGTTGTGGGCCTTATAAAACACATTATTATTAAACCAAACTTGTTAGGATTTAACCTCTTCATTATTATTAAGCTTGTTAATTTAGTTTTTTTAGTTAGGTTGTTAATTAGGTTGTAGTTGGGTTGTTGTTGGTTTGTGCTTATTGGGTTGAATTTGTGTTTGATTTAACTACCCCATTTTTTTACACATAGTAGGCAAAGATTCCTACAAGCTATTATGGGGTATTCTCTCTACAAATAGTGGATATAAACTTGGGTATGTGTATTATAGTGGTGCTAACGTGTTTGTAAAATTTGCAAAGAGGTGTCTCAATAATAATGGGTTCACCTATCCTTACATACAATTTTGAGTGTATAATGGTTGTATTACATTTTCTTAAATGGGGTATGCACAACGATTATCGAGAGTGTGTTTTCTATGAGGAAATACATTATCCCTTTATCCCTGAATAACCTCCCGTACAATCGTCAAGAAGGATGGCGGTGGAATTACATGAGGATACCGTATAGCATAATATTTGAGATTCTTTATTGGATGATGCTTACGGAGTTCATGTGGTGGAAGATAATGAGTATTCTGATATAGAAGGCAATTAATCTTTTAGTTGAGGTTATAATGCTCATGACGACGTTGGGATAAACTTTGACAATGACTATATAAGTTTAAAATTCAAATCGACTCAACCATTATACCCAAACTGTAATAAAAATCAAACAACTTTGTATAACATGGTTAGTTTGCATAGTCAGAAGAGACATTTTAATTTGCCTAAACATATGGTGGCTGGAATTTTAAATTAGGTGAAGGGTTTGTTCCCTACACAGAACACGCTACCAAATAATTATTCAAGTATGAGGAATAGTTTAAAAGGTTTGGAAATAAAGTATAAATCAATTTATGCTTGAAAGTATGATTGTATACTATACCAGAAGGAGTACTAAAACCATGATTATTTTCAGTATGTGGGGAACCTAGATATGTTCCAGAGCATGGTTTGAATGGTAAGAGACGCGCACTTTCAAAAGTGACTCAAAATGTATTAAAATATTTCCCCATTGGTCTGAGGTTGAAGAGATTTTTCACAGTACCATGGATAGTGGAGGAAATTACTTGTCACACTAGAGTAGAAGTAGGGGATAGGTTTGGGGCCATCGAAGTGATGTATACACCCAACGGGGTTTTACTTACTTTTTAGTACGATTAGTCAAGAATGTTCAACGCAACCATGAGTGTCTATTTAAATCATATGAATGACATGATGATGAGGATCTCGTGGTTCGATTTCTTGATGAGGAGCCCAAGAAGGAGTTTCGTATTATCGGTCATAAGCGGTGTGTAATACCATTTGAGATACTCTGACTCGTTGACATTCTCAAAGTGGGTTCCATATTTATTTTAGGAGATTTAAGTGAGGGTTATACGTTATTGGGCTGGGGTTGACCTTAGTTATTCTTCTTAAGTGGTGTCCCTAGAGGAGGCGTGAGATCTAACTCTTTCCTCTTCCTCTTACAATTATTGATGACGAGGTTGGAAACTATATGTAAGGTACCATCTACCTTGTACTAGCAGTCTCATTCATTAATGTGACAACTCGCCAATCCAAAATAGGAGGTGGCCAGCCCGATACTCCAAAATAACGGAATCATGGATGGAATCATTCTCAGCATCACAACAAAATAAGAAGTATGCGGGATAACCACTCCATATTTAAGAAAAAACGGGTTGTCAAAATTTTGGTTTTAAAGTAAATAAAAGAAAACAACTTAACAACCCATTGAATAGAAAGTGGAAACCCCAAGAATATATAAATATATTACAACCAGTAATGAGTGAACAATAAAAGGACCGAATATGTTGTCGGTCACAGACACATACAACGTAATGCAACATTTTAATGTAAATTATATAATACATTACATTAAACAATTACAACCTTTTGGGCCACTCGCCCGAGCAAAAGATGACCCGATCTTGGCTAGAGACAAGGATAACTGCGTCTATCGCAATAAGACCCGTAATAACCTGCAAAGCATCACGGCTCGACAAAGACACCGGGATTCGGAAAGTCATAACAGGCGTCCTTTGCGGCAGAGAACTTGAGCGGAAACAAGATGCATATGCAACAAAAAGTATAAACGGGCCAGGGCCCGGTTCTATATGATTACCAGATGAATAAAGAGTATGGCAGTTATGAATATCATCATGCTAAAGGAAAGATAAAATCTATCTACTCAGTTCTAAAACATAAGCTAAGGAAATGAAGAAAAGCATGAATTTAATTTAACTAGGCAGGAGAAAAGAAAGATAAACATAAATAAAATCTTCCATTAAATACACCGATTCATTTCATAGTTTATTCCTTATCAGGAAATTATAACTATAATTATAAGATCTTTATGGCTTTTATCTCAATTTTAAGCTCTTTGTGGCTTTTATCTCAATTAAATGCCCATCCTGGCATTACCATTCCTTAATAGGAATATAAAATCATTAAATGCTCTTTGTGGCATTTTACTGTGCTCTTTGTGGCACTATCACAATCATCAAGTCCCACTTGATTCTGAATTGTTATATATATATATAACGAATTCTAAGACCGCCCGTCCGGGTTTCCCCACTGTGCGCGCCCCTAAATGACCATCATCTTCCAGGGCCTATCATAAGACAACATGGGCACCTAACTAATACGTCGGGAAGCGACCATGTGCCTGCGGGGTAGTCATAACCACACCCAGAATTACCTACTCATCGCAGAAAAATATATATAACAACAAACGCTCATTTAGCCAGGGGGCTTCACCTGTGCATTCATTATCCAGGGGGCTTCATTAGCCAGGACTATATCCACCCTGCATTCATTAGCCAGGGGGCTTCACCTGTGCGCGCGAACTTCCCTTATGATGGCATTTTGGGAGGTGTGTTTCATAAAAAAAATATCATTTACCATTTTCACAATTTAGTAAATTATCATTTACCATATTCCATTCATTTCCATTTCCATTTACATTTTAGAAAATGCATGTTTCATTTACATCTTGTAAATATTTCACCTTTGAAATCCGGAGCCATACGTATTTTATATCGATATTACAACCTCAATGAATGAATGAACTATCAATTTATTCTCCCAAGATTTATTTTTGAAGTTATTGTAGACCATAAAGGCTAATCATAGCTCTATTGAGCTTCTAAGGTCTCCCAAACAAAATACTACATCTCCTAGTTTAGTAATAATCAACTAGAGGAAACAATGCCCTAACATCAATAGGCATGATCCCGGAAAACCCCATCTAAAACCCTTTTTAGTCTAGGGTAATTGACCAACTCAACTAGAACTCTAGGACTCTAAGTTTACTTCTTTCAAGAAGGTTCCTAGGTCCTAATCCTAAAGAGAAAGAATCAAAATTGATTTATAAAAAATAACTCAAAAACAACCTGATTCCGAATCGATTCGCCCTAGCGAATCGATTCGCCCAAATAGAGAATCGGCTCGGACATCAAGACCTGGGATTCTGCAACTGCCGAATCGATTTGGCCTTAACCCGAATCGATTCGGGTGCACAGACCTGGAAACTACTTCTAAACCGAATCGATTCGCCCCAAGGGCCGAATCGATTCGGCCTGGAGAATTGGCCAAGAATGGCCTACGGGTTGTAAACCCTAGATTTTCTCCAAACCTCAAATCTCTTCCATTATACACACATCTAATATCATTAATCTACCCCATATCATACTACAAGATTATTAACTACCATAATCCACAATTTCATCATCATAAACCAAAATTCTAGGTTTAAATACCATAATTTCCATTTTTGATCCCCAATTGAAAATACATAACTAACATACAATTTATGCAACTTAAATCACATATTAGCATGTAGAAAACTTGCCTTAGGGTTGATATCTCTGATTTATTTGGAGAAGAAGCAATCCCAAATCCTCCATCTTCAATTCTCTCTCTCAATCTCCTCTTTTCTCTTCTTCTCTCTCTAACTCTCTTAATTAGTAAGATACAAATGAGAAAAAGAAATAAGGGGCAAGACTAAAATCGTGGCTTAAGTTAAAACTCCCAACCAAAATGGTTAACACCACATTAAAATGACTCCCAAATACACGTTAAAGTTAAAACCAGGTAAAAGTGCCCGAATCCTAAAAATACAATATGACACTTATTTTGACTGTCTCGGACCTTCCGAGACTAACTTGAGAACGTATGTGCTCGCGTTCAAATGATAAACTTATATATTAAACACCTTTTAACCCAAACAAACCCTAAACATGCAACAATATGTGATTGAATACGATAATGAACAAAGCAAGAACATTCAAACACATGCTTGTGAGGAAAAATTCCCCAAAGGGGCAAAACCATTTATTTTCATTATAATATTGTAGCTGTACAATTTCGGATTACAATGAAAATACAAGTGACTAAGAATTACCCTCAGGTGTCGGATTCTGTAGTCGGCGGCTGGAACTATCCCTTTCCAGTAGGGCTGCAATGAAGAAGAAGAAGAACGGTCTTCTCCATAAGGGTGTGAACAGCAAAAGTGCGTTCCTGGGTTGCAAAGTGATTCACAAATGTTTGGAAATTTGTGTGAATAAAAAACCTAGAGTCTAGGGCTCAATAGGTGAAGACTTAGAGTATTCTGTACTCTGAAAATCGTGTGTATGAGTCTTAGAAAACCACTTCCCGTAGTGGGATTAAATAAGAAGTCTTGAGCCATAAAAATTTGAGCACGATCTGAACACGATCTGATCCCAGGCGGACCGGTTCGGGTCTGAGGCGGATCGGTCCGGTTGACCGGATCGGTTCTTTTATTGCAGGCGGATCGGTCCAGTTGACCCAGATCGGTTCTTTTATTTCAGGCTTCATCGGTTTGCTTGCGGTCCGGGGTATACTGGCCTTCAGCAGACGGATCGGTCCGGGTCTGAGGCGAACCAGTCCGGTTAACCGGATCGGTTCTTTTATTGCAGGCGGACCGATCCGATCTGTCAGACTTTGATTCCTCTTCTTCTTTTGATATTCGGATCCGTTGATGAATGTATGAATCTTGAATTTCTTCAACGGTGTAACGACGTGCGACATAATAAATTGATAATGGACAAAAATGTCCTTACAAATCTCCCCCTATGTCTATGCCGATACATACATAAAAATGAACATCCGAATTATCAAAACAACTAACAAAATGCCTATACAAATCTACCCTTCCATGAACCCAAAACTGGAAAGATACAATTGAATAAGACTACAGCGTTTGCTCTTCAATTCTTCAGGAATCTCAACACTTTTCTCATCAGGGTGTGCAATCCAATGATAATCCATGTAGTACCTACACACATGAGACAAAGCAAAATACCAAGTGATATATTGAGTTTGAAATGAGATAAACATATATACCAATTTATGAGCAAACTCAACTTTCAAATCTCCCCCATAATAAGATAATTCATTCTCCCCATTTTTATGATGTCCCCAAATAGACAAATGAGAGAAACAAATCAAATAGGCAAGTGCGGGGTGTCACGAGTATAAAATCACACCATGAATGAACACAAAGTAACCAAAACGATGATAGCATAAATGAAGTGGTGTGAACAAATTCGATAGGAAAATCAAAGCATACAAACATGACATATGTGCATGATGAATATAGGATACTCCAAGTGAATGAACTCAAATGCGTCCTTTGGTGTAAAGGAATGACAATATAAGATATTGACTCAATCAAATCAACAAATCAAAGCTCAAAGTGATTTTCACACCAATAACGTCCAAAATGATTTGATGCTTTTTCAGGACTTTCAAGGAAGTGCAAACCCGTTTAAAGATTCTCCAACCAAACTCCCTCAGATATAATTTTGAATAGAGGCATTCTAAATTCTCAAACTTTGGACAATTGATGGTGAAACCTAAGTGGCCCATATTTGGCATGAAGTGCTTTTTATTGCCTTTAAATTTTTCGAGCTCTTTTAACCTCTTTGGACCTCGGATATTAAAATTCCTCCATTTTTAAGTCCTTTTTAACGGTGGCTTTTGCGCAAAGGATAGATGATTACCTTTGGCAGCCCCTCCCCGTTATACAAAAACACACAGTCTCACCAAAACGGTTTTTACATGCATTCCAATCTTGTCAAGTTTTATCGCATATTGTACATTGGATAGACAGAATTGAGATGGAAACACTCAAGCCAATATGAGATAGACAAGTGCAATAATCAAATATAGCCGTGCATGTGTGCAATAAAGGATATAGGAGTCAAACATGTAGGAAGATATCACTAATTACATCTCAAAGACTCCAACCAATGTAAATCACATAGATGAAATGATGTAGCCTCTCAAATCTCTATCAAACAGTCACATGGATAAATGGAATGAAGTTGTGACTTGGCTATCTTAAATGCTTATCCATAAAAGGTGCTTAAAAAAAACAAGAAAACTCTTTTTTGGTCTTTTTCAAAAATTTTATCAAAATAAAATCTTTTTGTGCTTTTCTTAAAAAAATAAAAGAAAATCTTTTTGTATTTTTCAAAAGAAATATAAAAAGCAAAAAGAATTAATAAAAGCTGTACAACTAAGCAATGGTACATATAAAACAGACTAGCTATAGGAAGCATATGATATGAACATGAAGAAGCATCCTATTCTAGACATAGACCAACCCCTCAGTCAACTGTGCAAATTCCCAAAGACTTCCTAAGACTCTCAAATCTAAGGGCATCTAAAGGTTTCGTGAAAATGTCGGCTAACTGACGGTCGGTGGGAACAAAACTCAGGGATACAGTGTTCTCCTCAACTAACTGTCGAATAAAGTGCTCACGTATCCTGATGTGTTTTGTGCGCGAATGCTGGACGGGATTACGGGATATGTGTATCACGCTCGTGTTATCACAAGAAAAGATCATGGTGTCTTGTGAAATCCCATAATCCTCCAACATTTGCTTCATCCACAAGAGTTGTGTGCAACAACTTCCGGCGGCTATGTACTCAGCCTCTGCAGTGGACAAAGAGATGGAATTTTGCTTCTTGCTCAGCCAGGAGACAAGAGCAGAACCAAAATAGAAACACCCACCATAAGTGCTCCTACAACCATCTACATCCCCAGCCCAATCGGCATCCGAATAGGCGGACAAACGGTCACCGGTATCAAAGGAATACCAAATACCATATGAGAGAGTCCCACTTACGTATTTAATAATACGTTTTAGAGCAAGTAAGTGTGACTCTTTAGGGGACGCCTGATATCGCGCACAAACTCCAACACTAAAGGCGATGTCGGGACGACTGGCAGTCAAGTAGAGAAGATTACCTATCATACTCCAATATAAGGTTTGCTCTACGTCCTTGCCTGAAGTGTCCTTGCTAAGCTTGGTAGTGGTACTCATAGGTGTACGTGCATGCTTAGCGGAGTCTAAACCAAATTTCTTCACTAGGTCTCTAGCATACTTGGATTGGGAGATGAACATCCCATCCTCTAGCTGACGAACCTGGAGACCAAGGAAGAATGTAACCTCACCAACCATGCTCATCTCAAACTCACTTTTCATCTCCTCCTCAAAGTGGTGAGCATGCTGGGAGCATGTGGATCCAAAGACTATGTCGTCCACATAGACCTGGGCAACCAAAATAGCACCGTCATCTCTCCTGACGAACAACGTCATATCTACTCCCCCTCTGTTGAAGCCACGAGCTAAGAGATAGGAAGTAAGCCTCTCGTACCAAGCACGGGGTGCTTGCTTCAAACCATACAAGGCTTTCCTCAGATAGTAGACGTGCTCCGGGTGCTGAGGGTCTTCAAACCCTTTTGGTTGTTCCACATAAACCTCCTCGTGTAGAATGCCATTCAGAAAGGCACTCTTGACATCCATCTAATATACCTTGAAGAGTAGATGACATGCGATGGCGAGCACAAGACAGACGGACTCAAGCCTCGCAACAGGAGCAAATGTCTCCCCAAAGTCTACACTCTCTATCTGTGTGTAGCCTTGAGCGACCAACCTAGCCTTATTTCTGATTATGGTACCATTTTCATCCATTTTGTTCTTGAAAATCCACCGGGTACCTATCACATTAGTCTCACTAGGCCGGGGGACAAGTTTCCAGACATTATTCTTTTTAAACTGAAGCAACTCATCCTGCATAGCAGATATCCAGTGTTCATCCTTGAGTGCTTCTTTATGATTCTTGGGCTCGACTTTGGACGTGTAGCAAAGATGGCTAACAACGTTCTCTAGCTGAGCACGAGTCTTGAACCCTAGAGTGGCATCGCCAACAATGGCAGACGGGTCATGACTCATGCGAACCCAAGCAGGTGTGTCCCCTAACACAGGAGTGGGGACCACATAGTGTGGATGGGAGATAGGTGGATCATTGTCAGATGTGTCCTCATCCGCACACTGAAGGTTAGGATCAATAACCATCGGAGGTTCGTCATCTTGTACGGTGACGTTTATTGATTCCATAACCTTAGAGCTCTTTAGGTTAAAAACCCGGTACGCTCTGCTATTTGATGAATATCCTAGAAATATTCCCTCGCCGCTCCGGGAGTCGAACTTTCCTAATTGCTCTCTGTCCCGTAAGATGTAGAATTTACTCCCCAAAACACGGAAATATGCCAGGTTGGGCTTCTTGCCAGTCCACAACTCATAAGGAGTCTGAAGTGTGTGTGGACGTAAATAAACCCTATTCACCATGTGGCATGCAGTAGACACTGCCTCTGCCTAAAATCTCCTAGAAACTTCACGACCTAGAAGCATAGATCTAGCCATCTCTTGGATCGTTCTATTCTTTCTCTCAACAACACCATTTTGCTGAGGAGTTCTCACAGCAGAAAACTCATGTTTGATCCCGAGGCTATTACAGTAAAGGTCTACCTTTTCTTCTGTGAATTCAGTGCCATTGTCACTACGCATCCTATTAATAGTGACACCGTGTTGATTTTGCAAGACACGACACTTGGTCGTTAAAAATTCTACAGCATCGGATTTCTCTCTCAGAAAACCTACAATGAAGTACCTGGAGAAATCATCTACCATCACGAGGATGTACCTCTTACCACCTAGACTCTCCGAACGAGTGGGACCCATGAGATCCATGTGAATCAACTCAAGAACACGAGAGGTGGTAATGGAGTGCAACTTCTTATGAGGACTACGAATTTGTTTTCCCAACTAACGGGGTCCATAAACGGTCGAAGTTGACTTTCCAAGAGATGGTAAGCCACGTACTAGGTCCTTTTTAGCTAAGCGATTGAGATCTCTAACGTTTACATGACCTAGACGTTGATGCCATAGATCCATAGGAGTGATCGTGGCGCTGTTACAGACAAGTGAGGATGTGGGATCAGTCCCTTAGCAATTATCCTCGGTCCTCACCCCTTGCATCAAAAGTTTACCGGCTTGATTATAGACTTTACAGGTATCCCGGTCAAACTTTACTGCAAAGTCAGTGTCGGATAGCTGGCTAATGCTGAGAAGGTTTGCTTTCAAACCTTTGACACACAAAACATTTTCTAGCTTAGGAAATCCAGGTAACTCGACAGTACCACGTACTATAATGCTAGACTTGCTCCCATCTCCAAAGGTGACTCTGCCATCCTGATAGTCTTCAAGAGTCGTAAAAAATGAGGCATCACCTGTCATGTGTCTGGAGAACCCACTATCAAAATACCATTGTGAGGTATTATGTGCTTTGAGAGCAACATGAACAACAAAAGCCTTTTTATCTTTCTTAGGTACCCAAGTCGGGATGACCTTTTGTTTGCCTTTGTTGTTGTTGGTTTTAGCTGGAATGTGAGAAGCATTCACTAACGGCAAAGACATCCGTCGGAATTCTTCCATTAAACTCTGGGTCGTGGAAGCTAAGAACTCAACTCGCTCTCTCAGACTAGAAAACTCATCAGTATGACATGGTGAAGCAATAGTACGTCGTGTCCGACCCATGCTATAGCAAGACTCCCTAAGGTGGCCTTTTCTTTTGCAATAAGTACAAAAGAGCACAGTCAAAGGCGGACCTTGGTTTGCTTTTCTTGGTCGAACTTTCCTTCGAGGTTTTTGACGGTGACCATAAGGAGTTGTAGTAAACTCAGGAACTGGTCCAGGTGCAATTTGGGACGTGGAGGCACCATCATATCCAATTCCTTGCCGATCACCAAAACCTAAAGTGGGGCCGAGGAGCATCTTTCCCATCTTCCCAGATCTGTCCTCGATTTGTACCTTGACTTCCCGTGCTTTCTCAAGATCACGAGTCAGCTGGGCAACAAGGGCTTCAAGTTTCTTCCGAGTCTCCACGGAGGAATGGAGCTGACTCGTAAGACTAGCCACTTGTTTAGTCAAGTCCCCTCTCTCTTTCTCTAAACAACCTCTCTTTCTCGACACAGGCATATTCTCTCTCTCTCAGGGCGGTGAAGGTGGAGGACTCTCTTTCTCTCGCCTTTCTTAAAGCTTCCTCTAAGCCGGTGATCTTAAGAACTAGCGCTTTGTTACGTTTTTTAGTTTTAAATGACTCAGAATATAACTCAGCGTAAGCGCGTTGAATATCACTCTCTCTCTCACTTGAGTCATCCTACCCCTCACTCACATCGATCTCACTGTCGAGGTGTCCCTCTGAAGCATCATCCTCATTGTCGTGAAGAGAACTAGGAGTGCTCACTTGACTGTCCATGAATGCGGTGAAGTTACACTCATGCGGTGACTCATCTCCTGAATCCACCGTCTCGACCTCACTGTCGTCACTAAGGGTAGCATTAAGGACAACTTTCCCTTTTTCTCTATTCAGATGAGTGGCACACTCAAATGCTCTATGACCCCTACCATCGCACTCAAAACATCTCTCACTTTCTTTCTTAGGAGGATTTTTGGAGTCTTTTTCATTTTTCTTTTCAAACTTATTTTTCTCAAATTTCTTTTTATCTTTAAAATTGCCATTTTTCTTAAATTTGAGAATCCTCTTGAAATTTTTTGCAAAAAGAGCCAAATCATCTAGGTCAAAATCACACTCAGAATCTGACGTGTCAGTCTCTTTCTTTCTAGACGACTCTACCCTTTTTCTAGCCGACCCCTCACTCTCTCTCTTGGGCTTTAAGTGCAATTCCCCTATGTTTAGATTTAGCAGTTTTAGGGAACATATCAATTTCATAAGTTTGCAAATCTCTTACAAGTTCTTCCAATTTTAGCGTATTTAAATTACCCATAGAATTTAGCAGAGTGACTTTAGGTATAAAATGCTTAGGCAAAGAACGAAGAATCTTTTTAACAACTCTAGCATTAGGAATATGTTCACCAAGATTAAAGATAGTATTCACAATGTCAAAAAGTCTAGCATAAAATTCATCAAAGCATTCAGATTCATGCATGGTGATGGTTTCAAATTGAGTTGTCAAATTTTGTAACTTAGATTCTTTCACAACATTAGTTCCTTCATGGGTGAGTTGTAAAACATCCCATGCCTCTTTTGACGTGGTGCACGTCATTATGCGTTTGAACTCATGAGGAGTGACAGACCCAAAAATAGCACTTAGACCCTTAGAATTAAAAGATGACCATTTAAATTCTTCATCAGTCCAAGAAGTGACAGGTTTCAAGTTGATCACATTATCAACAGTCACGGAGGGAGGAGTCCACCCTCTTTCAACTAAAATCCAAACCCTTTCATCTATGGCTTTTAAAGCCGACCTCATTCGGGCTTTCCAATAAGCATAATTTGTCCCGTCAAAAACAGGCATTTTATTATATAACTTCTCCATTTGAACACGCACTTTTTCAAAAATCAATTTTTTCAGAAAATTGATATCTTAGAAAAATTTTGCGAAAAATAGGAATACGCGATAGATTAGCGTAACCTGCTCTGATACCAATTTGAGAACGTATGTGCTCGCGTTCAAATGATAAACTTATATATTAAACACCTTTTAACCTAAACAAACCCTAAACATGCAACAATATGTGATTGAATACGATAATGAACAAAGCAAGAACATTCAAACACATGCTTGTGAGGAAAAATCCCCCAAAGGGGCAAAACCATTTATTTTCATTATAATATTATAGCTGTACAATTTCGGATTACAATGAAAATACAAGTGACTAAGAATTACCCTCAGGTGTCGGATTCTGTAGTCGGCGGCTGGAACTATCCCTTTCCAGTAGGGCTGCAATGAAGAAGAAGAACGGTCTTCTCCACAAGGGTGTGAACAGCAAAAGTACGTTCCTGGGTTGCAAAGTGATTCACAAATGTTTGGAAATTTGTGTGAATCAAAAACCTAGAGTCTAGGGCTCAATAGGTGAAGACTTAGAGTATTCTGTACTCTGAAAATCGTGTGTATGAGTCTTAGAAAATCACTTCCCGTAGTGGGATTAAATAAGAAGTCTTGAGCCATAAAAATCTGAGCACGATCTGAACACGATCTGTTTAAGTTTATCCCAAGCGGACCGGTTTGGGTCTGAGGCGGATTGGTCCGGTTGACCGAATCGGTTCTTTTATTGCAGGCGGATCGGTCCGGTTGACCCGGATCGGTTCTTTTATTTCAGGCTTCATCGGTTTGCTTGCGGTCCGGGGTATACTGGCCTTCAGCAGACGGATCGGTCTGGGTCTGAGGCGGACCGATCCGGTTAGCCGGATCGGTTCTTTTATTGCAGGCGGACCGGTCCGGTCTGTCAGACTTTGATTCCTCTTCTTCTTTTGATATTCGGATCCGTTGATGAATGTATGAATCTTGAATTTCTTCAACGGTGTAACGGCGTGCGACATAATAAATTGATAATGGACAAAAATGTCCTTACATAATTACACCCTCTAAACTAGCATCCGGAGATTTTATAAATTACTTCAAGTTCCAATCTCATTTAAACCATAGTGTCATTTAATATACATGACACCATAAAACATACAACATGAGGATATTTAACTACACATACGATAAATATGCAACATTCCAGTAAATATTAACTTTCAACTCCATAAATTAATATTTACCCCATTTCCAACATTTTATATATATGCCTTATGCGGTAAAATAAATATAAAATGAGCCTCCTAAAATCGAGGGTTGTTACAATTAATCTAGAATTTGGGCTAGATTATCGATGCATCCGAACCAAGGGCTCTTATATCTGGTGACTTGTAGATGTGGCATCTTCTCTATTTTTTGAGTTATTAATTAGGAATCTATCTGAGGTAGATGGAGAGTAGTTATCTCCATTTTCATCAGAATCTCTGAGGGGAAATAAATATACTTTGGAGGTCAATATGCCCCATCTTATAGAGTGGATCGATACTTTAAAGGTGATATGATCCGTTTCCTGATGATATTTGCCATACACTTCTTTTCATTTGATTGATTAGTCAGTATCCTCTATTGAGGGAGTCAGTAGTTTCAATTATTTGAGAGCATGAACTATGTGATGAGGAGCAAGTTCGAGATGTACTGATTGGTCTGTAGTAAGTGTATGTCCATGATAAAGAAGGTCATATAGTTGATTGTAGGTTTAGTCTTAATGATGATTTTTATAGTTGATGATGGTGTACCAATAGGGATCGTTATTTGGAAGTGGGAGTGTGTTCTCATCCTCAATATTTTACGGATGAGGATTATCGTAATGGATAGGTTAGTGTTTGGGACATAATTGTCTGATATAACATTAGTACACGGGTTGGAGTGAAAGGGAAGGGGATTATTTGTCACACTAGGCTTTGGTAGGATAAGGCTCCCAACATCTTTGAGGTCTTGGATTGCATATCTAAGCACCCAATAGTTATCAGTGATGTGGTTGGCCCCTTGATGGAACACGTAATGTGAGTAGGCTTCCCATTTTTTGTTTAGGCCGGCAAGTGGTGGCCTAGGATTGAGTGGGTTGAATGACCATCCAGTTTCAAGGCATTAACTACTCGAATAAGAGGGGCCTATATATCCATGAGGTGCAACTATGGGTTTCAAGCCTCTTTAGGAGGGGGGAGATTTGGTAGGTTTTGGGGGGATCCCCTAGTTTATAAGGCGCAACGGTGGAGATCATAAACTGAGAGGAATTTGATATTTGGTATGATCCAGGTTATGGACTGAATAGTGATGTGGGATGTAGAAGATTCAAGTGAGCTCTTTTTAGTAAATAATTAATTTACTGGTCGGCGGGACTCCTTAGTGGACTTAGTTGCTTTGGCAGCTTGACTCTACTCGATTTTGCACCCTATATGGCTGAGAGCTTTTAAGTCAGGGATCCAAGTGAGTTTAAGTTTTCTCTGTACTTATTTTCAAAGGTTTTTTTTATCATAATATTATTTTTCTAGGTACGATTAACCTTTTGATCGGGCTTTTCCCTCCATCTGTTAACGAATGTATTGACTGTATCGCCTTCCTCTTGTTTCAATAACTCTTGGTACTTTTGGATAACGCCGATCTCCTCATGATATTCATACTATTTGAGAAAATCAGGACATGCGTCATCCTAGGTATTGGCGGTTCCCTCACGCTTTGGACCCATATATAAGGTAAGGGCCCATTTGGACAGAGTGGAGGAAATCATTCTCTCTAAATGAAAAGCTCGACGTTTGGAGGTGATAAGTGGACAGATGTGCAAAGGGGGATCCCAGTCTTTTGTATGTCTTAAAAATGGGCATTTGACTTGTTAGGAAGTTGGACTTCGAGATAAAGGACCATATTTTTTATTTCAGTAAAATTGCCAGAGGTTTACATCTTACTAATGGCTTCATATTGGAGCGTCGATATTAAAAGAGGGAGATGGTTCTTGCATTGGTTCAGGTGGGGCATGGGTGTTTGTTGGTACCATATCAACTTTTTTTGTAGGTGGGATACTAGTATTAGGGAGAGGGGGAAGGAGTATGTTCTCTCCAGTTTCAAGTGCAATAGTAGCCTCTTGTAGGCGCACATGTGCTTGGCCTAGTGCCCAAATTTCTAATTGCAAGGTGTTTTAGGAGGTAGTAATATTCTTTAAGTTCCTCAAAACCGAATCTATTATGGACAGAGTCTAATCTTCTTATATAAACATATAATGTACCTCAAAATTTAATTGGCAGTCATGGGTGAGGATTTCACTGATGAAGACTAGACGAATGTAGGGGGGACAAATGCGGGTTTCCAGCGTTAGAGGTTAGCATGAATTTCTACAGGTGATGATAACTGCAGAAAAAGGAAGGGAAACATTGTTTAAGATTATTTAGACCGAGGGTGTGACATAAGGATGATACATAGGGGATAAGGACTCACGTTGTATGATTTCTTTGAAGCAATTCTTTTATATGTTTTTAACTGTATATGTAAGTTTTTTTAAAAAAATTTTTTTTGGTAGTATATTCTCAGGAGAAGAACCGAGATGAGTCCTATTGTATTCAGGTGAACAGGGGTGAGATATAGACTTGGGTGTGGGGATAGAGGAAATGATAAGCTTAGGCTCACATTTACAAATAAAAAAAAGTGGGTAGGGGAATTCGATGTAAAGAAATTCTTCTTTGGTGATAACATGCGAATTCATGCGATTTTAATTCTTTATAAAGGGGAAGGCTATCAGCCGGGAATCTGAGAAGTTTGGACCAATCTCCTTCCGTCTAACAATTATAATTTTTCTTTTTATCAAATTTAGTGGCGTTGAAGTAGTTGATATTTTCATGCATTATGATGCGTACCTAAAGTTTTCTCTATATGCAAAAAGACGATGTGACTCGGTGATTATTGGATCACTTTTCATTGCCATGGATCAAGATATACCGGGCTATTTGGACTGAGCAACCTTTAGGTTACATGTTAATGCACTTTACCCTAGTATTGAATAACTATAAAGTCTATTTGATGTACTCCAGTGCTGAATGAGCTCCAAATATTCCCTATCATTGAGACTTTAGGATCGAGAGAGGAGCCGCCATATATACCAAAAGGGTGGACGAAAATAGTGACGATGGATACTGTTAACCAACTTTTCAGTTGATCGCTTCTGGCCCCAAAGGTATTGTAATGACAAATTTCCAATTGAGTCAATTTGTAAGTTTTGACTTAATTGAGGACAAAACTAATTTAGTCACAGGATAGAAGTTTATTGTGTGCTTCCAAGCCTATGATGTTTGTGTTGAAGGCGTAGCGGCCAAGACTAAAGTAAAGATATCAACTTGTCGATTTTCTTTCCATGTTTATCGTCATCAACATTTCAGTTTTTCCAAAGTCTCTAAATGTATGAATGCATCTATTATATATAGAGATTTGGTTATATTTTTATGGGTTTCTTTTTATAAATCTTTTTTATATATTTTTTTCTCAAAAATCATTTTAAAACATATCATAAAAGTTTTTGGGCTTTAAAAGAGATTTTCAATTTTTTGAAAAGTCATTCGAACGAAACTGTGATTTTATTCAGACAAGATTCCCAGGTCGTTCGATCGAACCATCTAACGAGAATCATTTATTTTTCTTTATTTTTTTCGTTAGATAGGTCGTTAAAATAATATTGTTCGAACGAGATATCAAACGATATATCTAACGATATTTGGCGTTTTATTTATTTTTTCTCGTTGGTAAACTCATTCGAGTGGTTTTTCCCGTTGTGGATTTTTCTCGTACATCGCGACGTTGTGTGTTGTGTTTTTATTTTTATCTTGCAAAAATCACATAGATGCATGTTTAGGTTAATAAGATAAAGATTGATTAAAATCACAACTTTTGTGTAAATTGGTGCTAGTTTAAACTTGGATAATTTTAGTTTAATTCAAGTCAGACTTAATTAATTTGCCAAAACTCTTATTTGTTTTATTTAGCATAATTTTAACTTGAATTGAGTAAATTTTTTTAATTGTGGTTAAAAGAAAATTTTAAATACATATTTGTTTAAGTTTAATTTAAGAAATATAAATTTGGTTATGTGAACCATCACCCCCTTACAAGTGGTATCAAGGAATATAAGTCTAAGAGATCATTTCACACTTTCAAATTGGTATCAGAGCAGGAATGCTAAATTATTATGTTAAGATCGTCTTGTTATTTTTGCTTTGAAATATGGAAAATATACCTTTCTTAAAATTTCTTATTTTTGATGGTTCCAACTACGCGTATTGGAAAGCGCATACGAGGTCAGCACTTAAATCCTTAGATGAGCGGGTTTGGAAATTGGTAGTTAAAGGGTGGTCTCCACCAACATGTCTAGAATGAGAGGTCGTGTACCTAAACCCGCAGAAAGATGGAGTGAGGCTGAGCTTAAGTTAGCAAACTTTAATTCTCGAGGTTTAAATGCCCATTTTAATGCGGTCACACTGAATGAGTTTTTCCGGATTATGATATGTGAGACGTCTAAGTAGGCACGATATATTCTTCAACTGACCCATGAACGTATGAGTATCGTTAAACTTCTAAACTCCAAAACCTCACCACTCAATTTGAAACCATTAAGATATTACAAAGTGAGACTTTTGATGAGTTCTATGCGATATTGTCCAATATTATAAATTCGTGTTTTAACATGGGAAAAAAGATACCCGAAATCCATGTCGTAAAGAATATTTTGAGGTCACTACCCGATAGATTTATTCCAAAGGTGACCTTTTTAAATTCTTTAGGCACTTTAGACTCTACGAAACTTGAAGAGCTTGTAGGTGACTTACAAACCTATGAACTTGATATGTTTCCCTCCAAGGATGAGAAGAAAAAAGACAAGGGCATAGCTTTGAAAGACTGAAAAGAGAAAAATCGATTTTGGATGATGAGTTTGAGATTGACTCGGATGATATGGCTTTGTTTGCTAAGAAGTTTAGAAAATTTCTTAAGATTAATAAAGATAAACTTAAAAATGTTTATAAGAAGTTTGAGAAGTCAATGCATAATAAAGATGAGAAATTCCCTAAAAATAGTAATGAAGATCTTAATAGGGACGAGTCAAATATATGTTATGATTTTGAGGGTTATGTCCGTAGGGAATTCGAGTGTCCCAATAAACTAAGGAAGGAGGGAAAGAGACCTATTTCATTTAATGTCACCCTTAGGGATAGTGAACTAGACCTGTCAATGGGTCGATTTGGATCGTGTACAGGTTATGGGTTACGGGTCAAAACAGCCTAACCCATACACGACCCGTTAATCCTAATGGGTCTAATAACAATACCCAAACACGACCCGTTAATATTAACGGGTACACGATCCAAACCGTTAACACCCGTTAATATTAACGAATCTTTTTGGGTCGAAATGGGTAACGGGTTGGGTGACCCTATAATACCCGTTAGTCTTCAATAGTTTAATAATAATGGGTTTTAATTGTAATTCTTATTGGGTATATATTGGGTGACCCTATAGCACCCGTTAGTCTTTAAAGATTTAGAAATAATGGGTTTTAATGGTTATTCTTATTGGGTACGGGTTGGGTGACCCTATAGTACTCGTTAGTGTTAACGGGTAGAAACGGGTTAAAATGGGTACATGTCAATATCCAAACCCGAGTCGTTAGTATTAACGGGTCTACCGTGTCAACCCGTTAATGACCCAAACCCAATAAGGGTAAACCCATTAACTTATAATTTCGTGTCAGGTCGTGTCATGTTAACGGGTTATCGTGTTTTTTGACAGGTCTATAGTGAATCGAAAGAGGGACCTGATTCCCCCATTGAGCGCAATTTTACCACGTTCATGGCTCGTCATGTGTGCGATAGTGACAAGTCTTTCGTTGTAGATAAATTAATACATAACACTTTCGAGGCCAAAGTTTGTGAATCCCTTGAGTTTAATGGTAAAGAGAGTGGAGAAGAGAGTGATAATGAAGAAGAGGTAGAGGGGAGTGAACTTCAAGTAGCCTTTCATGAGTTGTATGCAGAGTCATTAAAATTAAAAAGGGAAAAATTAAAGTTAGAAGCCAAAAGGAGAGAGCATTCCATTGCTAGTGATGAAAGTGTTTTAATTAAAGATCTTAAGGCATGTGAGAGAACTCTTCGTAAGAATCTAGAGTACATTGAAGGTGAAAGAGATAGCCTTAGAGATTTGATGGAGGATATGAAGAAAGAGCTTCTTGAGTTTGAAGAGAGTAGGAGTTTGCTTGAGTCTCAAATAATGGAGCTTAAAGAGAAATTGAAAGACTCAAGTTGAGTCAAATTTGATTTGGAGTGTAGGTCGGAGAAATTATATAAAATCTTAGGCACTATTTAAATCAAAGATGACATGTGTGGTATTGTCTTCGATACTCAAAAAGCTTTCGCTAATAAAGAAAAAACCATATTTTTAAGAGAATCATCTAATAACACTAGAAAAGATCAATCCTTAGGTAATACTTCACGTCATGTTTTCACTTGCACACATTGTGGTCGGAAGGGCCAACTTAGGAAGTTTTGTTTTGATCTTAGAAATGGTCCTAAAAAGTCAAAGGGTAGAGTCGCCAAGGTCACCAAATCCCGAGAGCATCGTGTTTCACTCATGTGGGTTAGGAGATCCGATTTGGAGACTTTACGTGATAGAGTTTACGATTATCATTTACTTGCACATGATTCCTCTCTTGCTAAATTTAAAGGTTGATTGTGTTAGTCTTGTTTACATACACTAGCTTTTGTGCATCATGATAGATGTTTGCTAGTTATATGTTTGTTTGTCATATTCTAGTTTATGCCTCATCATATAAATTATGCTAGAATTATGATATGTGTATCTTTTGTATTGCATTTTTTTATTTGGGTCTTATTGAAAAATACAAAAAGATTTTGTTTTTCTTTTGAGTTGAATTATTTTTGTGCGTTTATTTATAAAATATTGAAAACTCAAAAAGATTTTTTTTGTGTATTTTAGTTTTACATATTTTGTGTGGCATATCCTTATGTTTGAATCCAATATCATTTTGTTTCCATGTGGCTAGAATTTTTGGTTATGAATTTCAATCCTTAAAGTGTTCTTTATCATGCTTGCATGGAGTAGTTTGATTTTGTCTTGCTTAATGGATTCGCTTTGTATATGCCTTCTCACACACATGCACGAGCTCCTTTAAATGTTGACTTCACATGTATATTTAAGCTTTGTGAGATGTCATCCCTTTAATTTTTTCATCTACATGTTTCGTGACTATGGGGGATTTGTTTATGTAAGAACCGTTGACCGAATTTAAAAAAAAAAGAATAAAAATATTTATCCAGTATAGTTTGTTTATCAATGGGGAAGGGATACAAAAGGAACATATGTTCTTTGCGATTAAGCCACCATTTAAATCGGACCTAAAAAGTGGCATTGTCAAAAGTGGCCAAGGTTCAATGAGTTTTAAAAGGCCTTGGAAAGTGTGGCATTGTAAAAAGCATCCAAGGCCAACATAGTTCAGTTTGATATGATCATTCAAAAGAAAAGAAAAAGAATTATTATGTATGAGGGAGTTTGGATGGATATATCAACGGGTTTGCAGAATGAGTCGTAGTTATGCGTATTTTGTCATGACGCTATTAATTTGTAAAATCATCCAAATTCTAGGCTTGTATGCATTGTGCTTGTTTGTTCTTTGAGTTCACTTTATCTTGTCACATAAGGTTAAATATTAGTTGATAATGTTTTGCAATAGAATAGAACTCCTTGAACATTTTAAATTGGGCCATAATTTTCATGTCTCTAGTTCACACCCCTTCACTCAGTTTACTACATATTTAGACACATTTATGCCATATGAGTGTCAAAATCTTAATGTATTTTGTGTCTTGTGTGGTGTTTATGCTTACATATATGTGCTTGAGCCTTATTGGTATCTTTTGAGTATGTATATATATGGTATCATTTTTGTGTATTTATCTTGCTATGTTGTCCATGTATGCTTTGTGTTGATATATGTATCTATCTTTGGATTAGTTACTCTGTTGTTGCCATGTTGCTTTATCGTACTTAAAACTCTCTACACCATTGCATAATATACTTGTTTTTCCATTTTTCTTTTCCCTTGTTTCGTGTAGGGGGAGATTTGTTTTAATTGGGGAGAAATGAGTTATTATATGTAGTGTATCCTTTATCTATTCCGAATAAAAAGGGGGAGAAATGGTATCTAAACCCTTTAATTTGGGGAGATCTATCTTAGGGGGAGACGTGGCTTTCTTAGGAATATCATGTTAGACAAAGGGGGAGCATTTAATTAGGGGGAGAATTTACTTATGCACTTCAAAATGTTATATTCCCTATGTGTTAAATGGTGTGTTTAAGTGACAACATTTTTAAAGCAAGCAAAGAATCTCATTCCATGTGTCGGTCAAGCGTTTGCAATTTTTATATTTTTAGGTGGGATTGTGTATTTTAGATGAGCTTAATGGCCCAAAGGATGTTATTTTGAGTTTTGTCCCGAAATAGCCAATAGGGGAGATATGTAAGGACCAATTTCTAATTGGGTCAATTTCTAAGTGTTGGCTTCATTCTGAACAAAACTAATTGAGTCATAAGATAGAAGTTTGTTGTGTCCTTCCAAGCCTATGACGTTTGTGTTGAAGGCGTAGCGGCCAAGACTAAAGTGAATATATCAACTTGTTAATTTTCGTGACATGTTTATCGTCATCAACATTTTAATTTTTCCAAAGTCCCTAAAGGTATGAATGCATTTAATATATATAGAGACTTGGTTATATTTTTATGGGTGTCTTTTTGTAAATCTTTTCTATATATTTTTTTCTCAAAAAATCATTTTAAAATTATCATAAAAGTTTTTGGGCTTTAAAAGCAATTTTTAATTTTCTAAAAAGTCGTTCGAATGAAACTGGAATCTCGTTCGAAGGAGATTCCCAGGTCGTTCGAACGAACCATCTAACGAGAATCGTTTATTTTTCTCTGTTATTTCGTTAGATAGGTTTTTAGAATGACATCATTCGAATAGGATATAAAACGAGATATCTAACAATATTTGGCATTTTATTGCTATTTTCTCGTTGGCAAAGTCGTTCGAACGACCTGGGCAATTTTGTAGTTTTTTTGTTAGTTTTCCTTTTTAACCTTCCTTTTCCCCACTACTTTTTACCAGTTTTAATATGTGCGGGAACAGTGTTTTTCAGAAGACTTTTTGAGAGTTTCTGTGAGCTTTTTGAGAGAAAAATTCTTCATCCAAAAAGTCCCTTTTGTGTTGATAATTTTTATGGATTAATTTCTACCAAAAATACAAAATTTACACCCATAGTTTATCATGATCCAAGTTTCATTATATATACTTGTTTGAGATTAGTTTGTTGGCACCGGGTTTCATCTCTACCCCCAAAGAGGAAGTTATCTACGGATCATGTTTGTTGTTTCGTGGTGCACATATAGATAAGGGCTTCGTGTGTTGTTGACCGTTGATTTTCCCCATCGATGGAATCCTCGACTACGGTGGATTCCGAAGTTATCAACTAGGCGGAGGTGGAAGTAAGAAGAAGTGTCAAGGCTTGAGAGGGTGTCGAGTCGAGGAAGTAAGTCTTTTGTCTTGTCTTTGTAAAACCACACCTAGTGGATTTGAGGCTGGGCCGTCTGAGGTTTTTTTCGTTGTGGGTTTTCCTCGTACATTGCAGCGTTGCGTGCCGTGTATTTATATTTATCTTGCAAAAATCACATAGATGCATGTTTAGGTTAACAAGATAAAAATTGATTAAATTCACAACTTTTGTGTAAATTGGTGCTAATTTAAGTTTAATTCAAGCTCGACTTAATTAATTTGGAAAAATTCTTGTTTGTTTTGTTTGACATAATTTTAACTTGAATTGAATTAATTTTTTTAATTGTGGTTAAAAAAAAAATTTAAATACTTATTTGTTTAACTATAATTTAAGAAATTAAAATTTGGTTGTGTGAACCATCACCCCCTTACAAGTGGTATCAAAGCATATATAAGTGTAAAAGATCATTTCACACATTCAGGTATAGGGTTTAGACAATATGAAAATCAAGAATAAACAGTGAGTAATGTTAACATGTAATTTTTATTTTTACATACTTTGAAGTTCGTTTCATCGCGAGGTCCTTTGAACTCTTCTATATGTTCCGATAAATGTGCAATGCTACACATGAGGACCTAAAAACGTATCTATGTTTTGTGGGAATATAGAACTAAGGCCTTTAAATGACTTAAAGTAGTCCTCCTGGTATGTGATATTAACTATATAGAAAGGAAGAATAAGGATAGCTCTGATCGCTTAATATATCCCCAAAGGAGCCTCCATTGTGGTGTTGTGGACGGAGAGTGGGATGTGAGTGTCACATTGTCTTTTACATAGGGAGGCATGATTCATCGATCTACGTGCATATGTTAGCTTGATCTCTACAGGGATGAAAGAGTGCTTGTTTCTTGGACCATCGTTTCCCATTAGGCCCAGTTTGTTTTGATTGTGCCCCTGGAAGTTGTTTGACACCACATTTAGTTTTGTTGCACGTCCTTATTTTGGCCTAAGCCTAATTCTCCATGCGAGGGTTTTTAGTTGTTCAGTGTTGCTAATTTATTTTGATATAAAAATAAACAAAATGGGTCGGGTTAGCCCTTTTGGGCTAATCTTATAGTAGGTTGAGGTCTGTGAATGATCTATAGATTCTTGGTGAATTAGGTTATGGATGGGAAGGTATTAGGCACGCCACTTATTCTTTATGATTCTTTATCAATATACTTATTATCACATTTTAAACTTATAATTACGTTTAGTTTATTTTAGAACATATTAAGAGACCTTGATTTGAGAATTCCTTAAAACGTAGTTATATAATTAAGTATGAAATAGTGTTACTGATAGGTATATGAATGCCACTAAACCGATGTGGGAACATAAGAGTACTTGGGTGAAAATATGTATTCAGTTAATGGGTGGTGGTTTAAAGTATGTATGTGTATGGAAGCGAGGGGATTAAAAATATATAAGTAGAGGCCATTAATGTGTGTATATGTATGCGCAAGAAGTTGCGGCTTGAGATATTATGATATCTCATTTGAGGTATGAGAGACGGATATATGAGATATGAGGGCATCACTATGAGGAAAATATATCAAGAGATATGTTATCAAGATTTGTTCTCATAAGAAGGACTAGGTATTACACCTACATACCCGTATAACCACAAAATCAAAGCCTACGTAGTCTGGCATTATGGTGAGCAGCATAGAATGGTTCTAACCTGATTTATGTGCAAGTGTAAGGACTTATCATGGTAAGGGGAGGGATATTTAAGAACCAGGAGGCTAACTCCAATATAGGTTCATAAGGGGAGTGGACTCAAAAGTCATCGATAAAGACATTCACATCTGTGGCGATCACTAACTCAAAGGTGTTGTTGAACCTTCGTGTTATTTGCAAATATGGAGGACGTAATATTTTAGGCATCCTTCTCTGTCTGCGAGTAAAAGGATGGAGGGGAGGGTGCTGCATTAAGGATGCCATGTTCTAGAACAAAAAGGTTGACTTGAACATGACACTTTGGGATCAGAGTGGACCAGAAGTCACCAACAAAGATCTATGTATCCCTTAATAATATGTCTAAAATCCCTGATGTGTCGTAGAGCCTCGGGTTGATCCGAAGTGATAAAGATGATCACTTCATTTGAGAAAAGGGGTTTGGATTAGAGATAGAGGAATCCCTAAATATGATACACCGGGAGACGTATTATGAGGCTTAGCCTAACGAGTGTAGCTTTGTATTACACTTAAGTACCCAAGAGGTCTTGGTATCAAAGCCACTGTAGATATAAATAAGGGGGCATATTTACGGCTGTAGGCTATGGGATACCGGGATAAATTATACATCATTATGGAACCTAGTCTTTTATATAGCATTTCCATTATGAGTCAGAGTTCTATATTCGTATATTCAAAAATATGTAATCAACACAAGTGTTTGATAAGTATTCCAGGAAAACATAGATTCGCGGGTGTTGTCATTGAGTCGATAATGTTTGCTCGGAGAAGTGGTGAAGAGTTTTCCAAGTTTAGACTTTGGTTTTAGCAAAGGTTCGGAGTAACTCAATTTACAGATATTTTATTAAGAACAATTTTTAGAAAGGTATACTTTTGTGTCATAATTAGTTGTACCGATTTTGATTAGCATTATCTAATATATGAGTATGTCATCTAGGTTAATAAATATAGGATCTATATACAAACTAGACTCTAAAATATAAACACAGTAAAATGTATACTCGGTCACCTGACGGGGGACACACTAAGTTGTCCGGGAAGATATGTACATTTTTATATCACAATATGTATTTATGATATTGACCCGAGTTTTCTTTAGAGTTTTTACACTTGTAGCTTAAGTTGAGTTTTCCTCGGGGGACGTCCCCTATGAGGTGGTTGAGAACACACTATATAATTGAATTACTTAAGTCTATATTATATAGGAGTTCCAACTAGTTTGGATATCGAGACAAAGTAGGTTAGTTTTAATGAGTTTCTCTATCTCTCAAAGGTTCAAAGCAAGAATGAAGAAATCCAGTACAAGAAACCCTCAAGATCAACCTAAAGGGAAGTTTATTGTACCTTATAACCACTATAGGACACCTACACTGCATATTATTGAGTTCCTATGTGCATATATTAATTTAAAAACCTTAACTATATTTTCAAATTGAGTTATATCTTTTATAACATTTTAAAAACATTTTTATATAATTTTTGAAATTATTAAAATTTGGTTTTTAAAAATGTTGGGGCTAAAAGTTGAATTTTGCAAAATATTTTTATTCATTAAAATTTTACCTGGGTAGAATCTTAAAGCGGCACATAATTGTAAGGTTGAAATTGTATTTTTAAAAGAACCCAAAACACTCGTTTTACACTGCATATTTGCCGTACACGTGTTGGCTTCTAGACGATTGGATTTGTGCTTTCTATAAGACACATTCTCAAGTTGTAATCTCAGCCCTTGGATGAACTTAATCGATGATCTTCATGCGTTTGAAATCAATCCATGTGGAACCAGTTTTAACCAATCATCGTGAGTTATTTCCACTGCATAAATTGAATCGTTAGATTAGAAATCAACTGGTCAAGATTGATCCCAGCTGTAGGAATGCCTCTAAGGTTTGATATCCTTCCTCAGAAACTATATAAACCCCTCAAGTCTCAGCCATTTGAGACTTTTGGCCTTCGTCCAAATAGAGAGAAATAGAGAGAGTAGAGAGAAGACAGAGAAAGGAGAAGAGAGAGGAAAATAAATAGATAAGAAAAGAGAGAGAGAAGAAACCCTAATCTTCGAAGCTCAACCTCTGAGTGTTTTCCCTTAATCCAAACACTAAAACCTTCATAGTTTCATACACCAGAAAACCTAAACCTTGAGAGTTAGATCCATTTAGGGTTTCTGTGAATTTGGTGTTGGATTTTTTCGACGATTGAAGACCTCTTCAAGTCTTAGTTTCTCCCAGAACTCATATCTAAGAGAATATTGAGTTTCACTATTGAAAATTGAGTTTTTCAAAAAGAGAAAATCACACGTTTATATTTTTATTCTCTTTTGGATCTTTTATTGTAGATCCTTTCTTCTTTAAGAGATTTTGAAAAAGGAACATCTATTTTTTAAGGTTATATCAGATCTATAGTACGTTTGTGTTTCTTGTTTTATATTTCACAATTTGTGAAGTAAATGTGTACAAAAATAAATAGAAACACATAGGACCTTGGATAGTTTTAAAAGCAAGGTTGTTTTTCAGATCTGATCTTGAGAAGAAGTTATTTGTCAAAATAAGTTGAATCAGTATCTGCATGTCATATAGAACCTATTGATTTATAGGAACTTGTCTGTATAAATATCTTAAGAGGGCGAGTTGCTTAAATATGTATTTAGTGCACATCACAAACACATTCTCACACACAAACACTTAGTCACAGTGGTTTTGTTTGAGAACTTAGAAATTAAAAGAGTTGCTAGAATCAGAAATCAAGGAAAAGGCAAAGAAGAAATAAGAGAAGATCAGTTCTAGTGAGAAAACCTTTGGAATGGAGTAGCTCATATAGGTATAACTCTGAACTTAGATTTAGGATATTTTTGTATTTTCTTAAGTGTTGTAACTTGAATATTCATTTTAGTGGATTTTTGGTTTGTGTCGTAGAGGGCACCGTGGAAGTTTCCCTTGATTAAGGGTTTTACCACGTTAAATACCCGTGTTCATTACTTTGAATGTTCTTAATTTCTGTTGTGATTGGTATTGCTTGTTAGACGTAGTAGATGGTTTTTAATTTCTAAAACCTAAGGTAATCAAATACCAAATCTAGACTACATATTCAGAAAATAATTTTAAACACATCTTATGTTATCAATCGAAAAGTGTTTTATCCAAAAGGTTTATTCGGAGTTTACTCAACTTATAACATTTTGTTATTAATTTAGTAAACAGTTTTTTCAAGTGGTATCAGAGCGGGACCATCTTTCATGATCCTGAAACTTTAGAAATTTTTTTCAAAATTTATTTTAAAAAGTTCTGAATATGGAAGAAAGATTTGAGAGGTTAGGTAACCTTTCCAGACCACCACTCTTTAATGGAAACAACTTTTCATACTGGAAAGTACAAATGGTTGCTTTCATTCAAGGAACCCTTGGTGATGATGTCTGGGATATGAAACATCTGGCACTGATCCAATAAGGATTAAAAAACTTGTTAGTGAATTTACTCGGTAAAGAAAAATAAGTTCCTAGATAATAACAAAGGCTAAAATGCCATCTTTATATCTATTAATTAACATGAATTTAAAATAATATCCATATGTTTAACTTCTAAAGAGGCATGGGATACTCTTGTCATTGCTCACGAAGGTGAAGAAAGAGTTAAGGCAGGAAAAGCTCAAATGCTTGTCCAACAATACAACACCCTGATAACGAATGACAATGAATCCCTTGACGATTTCTACATTAGGTTAACTGATATTTTCACAAAACTTCATGCAAATGGTATAACCTAGAGTATAAAGGAAATTATTTAAAAGATTATTAGGTCATTTCCTTCTAAATTTGAAAATAAGAGATATGCCATTGAAGAAATGAACGACCCAAATATTAATTCTGAATTGCTTAGTAGTAAACTAAGAACTGTAGAGTTGGAGTTAGATTTCAAGAAGCAACTGACCAGACAAAATAATAAACCCTCTAGTTCTAATGTTGTGTTTTCATCTAAAATGCAAGTCCCTAAAATAAGTTCTTTGAACTTTAAATCTGACTGTATTGATGATTGTGATTTTGATGACCTTGACAATCAAATAGCTCTTATGAGCAAGCATTTCAAAAAGATTCTCAAATTCAGAAATGTTGTAGATTCTAAACAAGGCAAGTCAAATTATCAAGGTAATCTAACTCACAGACCTCATGACAGAGACAATGCCAAACACTCACATGACAATAAAAGGACCCATGACAATAATCGACCTAAGATAGACTTGAAAGATGTGAAATGTCATAGTTGTGGTAAAATGGGACATTATGCTAGAAAATGCCCAACTAATTTTAGGAACAATAACGAGGCTAATGTGTGCAAAACATGGGATGACTCTGGTGATTCTGATGAAGATGAAATAGAGTCAACCCAGAATGATGAGTATTGTATGTCTTTCTTTGCCAAGATTATATATAATGATGATGATGCATGCTTACCTACTTATAAATCTGTGATGCCTGTTGATGTTGATGTTAATACTACTCCTATTATTGTTGGAAGTAATCTAAGCATGAGTCAAAACATTAAAATTTCCAATGAATTGAACGTGTGCGCGAGTCCAAAATAATCAAGTAATGATTTAGGGGGGACACTACACACGACACATTTAGCGAGTCTGATGATGATTTGCCTGATTTACATGAGTTATACACGAAAATGATTAAGAAGAGTGGTCGCCTTTAAAAAATGATAAAATCATTAAGTGAGTGTATCAATTTACTTAATCAGACCATTAGAAAAAATACTGAAGATTATACTGCCCAGTGTATTGCCCATGAGACTGAGATTGAAGAATTTTCCTTAAAAATAAAAGATTTGTCTAAGAAAAATCATGAGTTTGAACAAAAATACAAGGCAACCCTTATTGAACTAGAAGAGTCTAAGCAAAAGGTCTTAAATGTGTTTAAAAAATATCAACACTTTGAAACCCAAGCTAAATCTTATGCGAAATTTTTTATTAGAAGCAAATTTGACTCTGAAGATAAGTCTGGCCTAGGTTTTGGGGAAATTGTGCACACTAGTAAGACCAAAGTTTCTCCTGAAAATGTTACTTTTATCAAACAAACCCAAACTTGTCAAACTGTTCAAAAAGGGGAATCTAGTCTAAATGTCTCTGAAGCAAAACATGATCAGTACAATCAAAAGTCTAATTCAAATGGTCAGGCCAAATATGTTTGTCCACCCGTTAGAGACCAAAGACAAAAACTCAAGACCAATGATAATTGGAAGACTATACCAAATAGAGAAAAACCCATCTTTAAAGACTTTAGTAATAAAGTCAAGTCCTACACCCATCAGTACTGTTCTTACTGCGACGTTTTTTACCACATTCTTGAAGAATGTTTTAAGAAAAAGAAATATACACCAACCTACCTTAACTTTAACTATTTTAGAAAAGGAAGAAATACTTATGTTCTCTCTAGACAGGTCACAAAAAACTCTAACTATAAAAAGAAAAAGGGAGGGTCTAAGACTAAGAAAAACCATTTAGAAAGACCCAACAAACTTTTTCTAAATCAAAAGGCCACAAAATGATCAAAACTCAGCCATTTTGGATTAGAAAAGATGATCTATTACCCCAGCTCAAGTGCAATATTGTCATTTATGCTTTAAAGGCACAACACACTTCAACTGGATGGTATTTAGACTCCGGATGTTCCAAATATATGACTGGGGATGAAACCAAATTGAAAAACAAGACAGACTTCCTCGGAGGCAACGTCATGTTTGGAGATGGTGTTTCATCTCAGATCATTGCTAAGGGAACATTAAGTGAGAATGGGCTTCCTGATCTAAATGATGTTCTTTTAGTTAAAGGCATCAAAGCTAATCTCTTAAGCATATCCCAATTCTGTGATTCCAATCATACTGTTACTTTTTCAAAAATTGATTGCAAAATTATTAATGAAAAAGGAAAATGTATATTGACGGGAAACAGAACTCAGAAAGACTATTACACAATAATTCTTAGGTCTGAATCTTGCCATGTTGCGAGATTATAGGATTCCGACCTTTGGCACAATAGATTGGGACATACGAATTTTAATAATCTTAGAAGATTAAGCTCCCAAGAAATAGTTAGAGGTTTACCCAAAATAAAAAATTCTTTCAATCCGGTATGTGGACCATGTCAGGAAGGGAAAATAAGTAAATCCCTTCATAAGAAAGTTAAGGACATCTTGACCACAAAACCTTTAAAACTTATCCATATGGACCACATGGGTCCCTCAAGGAATGTTAGTTTATATGGAAATAGTTATATCCTAGTTATAATAGACGACTATACGTGATATACTTAGGTTGCATTTATGAAACAAAAATCAGATACCTTCGGTGAATTCTTGAAAATTCTTTTGAAAATAGAGGACGAGAAGGATGCCCAAGTATGTCGTATTAGGAGTGACAGAGATGGAGAGTTCAAAGACTCTGGTGTTACTGAATATTGCGTAGCGAATGGCTATAAACACGAGTTTAGTATTCCCAAAACACCCTAACAAAATGGCATCGCTGAACGGAAGAATAGAACTTTACAAGAAATGGCTAGGGTTCTGCCACATGCTAAAAGCCTTCCTAGATATTTTTGGGTAGAAGCCGTTCAAACCGCGTGTCATATCATTAATCATGTATACCTTAGGAAAAATTCAACAAACCCCTTATGAGCTTTGGTTCCACAAAAATCCAAACTTAAAACATTTTAAAACCTTCGGGAGTATTTGTTATGTCTGTAAACATAGAGAACGACTTTCAAAATTTGACACCCAAGGAGAGAATGGAATATTTCTTGGTTATTCCCAAAACAGTAGGACTTTTCGTATTTTCAACTATCGAACCAAAACCATTATCGAATCATTTAATGTGATTGTAGATGATACTAGTGTAGGGAGTAGTGTCTGTCAATCAGTGTCACCTGTTGAGGCTGAACCAAATTTTACAATTAAACCCTCACAAAATATTAATTTACTGCCACCCGAGAATCCTTCTGTACCCACTTATGTTTCTAAAGACCATCCAATTGAAACTATAGCTGGTAATCCTTCTGATTCTGTTAGAACAAGATGCTAACTCCGAAATATGGCACAATTTTCACATTTTGTTTCCCTTGAGGAACCAAAAAGTGTAAATGATGCACTGTTTGACTCGTTCTGGATTAATGCTCAGCAAGAAGAGCTTGTCCAGTTTCGGAGTCACGATGTGTGGTATCTTGTTTCCAGGATAAAAGACTCGAAGGTTATCGCCACTCGATGGATTTTAAAAAACAAAACAAATGAAAATGGGGAGGTCATTAGAAATAAAACTAGGTTGGTAGCACAAGGTTACTCACGGATAGAGGGAATTGACTTCGACGAAACTTTTGCACATGCAATTCAAATTATTCCAAATGGATGTTAAGTCCGCATTTTTAAATGGTATTTTGACTGAGGAGGTATACGTAGAACAACCCAAAGGATTTGTAGATCCATCATACCCCGACTACGTCTTTAGGCTTAAGAAAGCCTTATAAGGTTTGAAACAAGCTCCTAGAGCTTGGTATGAGCGACTTTCTACATTTATAGTCTCTCATGGATTTGTTCGAGGTGGAAACAATCAAACCTTATTCATTAAGAACGAAGACAAACATGTTTTGATAGAACAGTGTATGTTGATGATATAATATTTGGATCCACTTATTCTAAACAAGTTAAGAATTTTTTCGATATCATGCATGCTGAATTTCAGATGTCACTTAAGGGTGAACTTCAATATTGTTTAGGCCTACAAGTAATACAATGTAATGATGGCCTATTTATCACTCAGTCCAAATATGCTGTAGAACTTGTTAAAAAATTCGGATTAGAAAACGCTAAACCTTCTAGAACCCCCATAAGTACTTCAACAAAACCATCTAAGGATGATAATGTCAAAAATATTGATCCTACTCTATATTGAAGTATGATAGGGAGTCTCTTATATCTTATTGCTTCTAGACCCGACATTTCCTTCACAGTCTGTGTCTGTGCTCGATATCAAAGTAGCCCTAAGAAAACCCACTTATTGAGTGTGAAGAGAATTATTAAATATGTGAAGGATACTTTAAAATTTGGTATTTGGTACACAAAGGACATAACTAGTTCTATTGTAGGGTACACTGATGCCGATTGGGCAGGGTGCTCTGACGATAGCAAAAGCGCGTCTCGTGCTTATTATTACGTAGTGACAAAAAATTGACTAAAATTTTTCATTACCCAAATATTTTATGACTCCTAATGGCAGTTACAAATAATGTTGTGACTCCTAATGGCAGTGATAAAGTTTGCCACCCCATTAGCAGTTATAAGAAGGCGGTCACAAAATTTATATTTTGGTGTAATGTAGGAAATAACATAGTAGGTTGGTCGTGTAAGAAACATAATTATATTTCCTTATCCAGTGCAGAATTTGAATACATAGTAGCAGGTAGTTATTGTTCACAACTATTATGGATTACACAGATGCTTAGAGATTATGGTATCACGAAAAATCAATTAACCATGTATTGTGATAACTAGAGTGCCATACATATTTCAAAAAATCTGGTACAACACTCCCGAACTAAGCACATTAAGATTATATATCATTTCATTCGTGATCTTGTAGAATATAAAGAACTCATTATTGAATATTTGAACACTCAAAAATAGCTCGCGGATCTATTTACCAAACCTTTGGATAACATACGATTTGACTATCTGCGAATAGCTATAGGTATGATAGTTCTCACATAATTTCTGTCACATTTATCATAACCTCTGTAGTTTCATGCTAATAATTGGTTTATGAGTTTTTAGGGCATGTACGTCTCTTAAATGACAAAAAACGCCTCCTAACACCAGTTTATGTAGGAGACCCATGATTCTGCCATTGCTTATGATATGTTTTGTGATTTAAACCTTTTTACATATTCCTGTTTTTCTCTATTATTTTTATCCCATTGTATGTTTGAGAAATATTGGGGGAGAAGAACTTGAGTATCTTTTACTGCGATTTATATCTATTCCTATTCTAACTCAACTAATATGCCATTCAAGTGTTTAATCTTTTACAGGCATTTCCTGAGACCCATTGTATAGCTTGTTCTATTTATTAGGGTACCGATCTATTTTGTAGTTGAGTGATGTATTTTTTTTCATCTTATTTTTTACTCTAGGATGAGAATGGGTAGTTAGATCTTTTGTATAGGACAACTAGGATTTTTCATTTTTTACCCAAGAGTTCAGAATACTCAAAGGAATTTTGTCTCTAATATCCAAAGGGGGAGATTGAGAACACACTATATAATTGACTTACTTGAGTCTATATTATATAGGAGTTCCAACTATTTTGGATATCGAGACAAAGTAGGTTAGTTTTTATGAGTTGCTCTATCTCTCAAAGGTTCAAAGCAAGAATGAAGAAATCCAGTCCAAGAAATCCTCAAGATCAACCTAAAGGGAAGTTAATTTTACCTTATAACCACTATAGGACACCAACACTGCATATTATTGAGTTCCTATGTGCATATTTTGATTTAAACACTTTAACTATATTTCCAAATCAAGTCAAATCCTTTATAACATTTTTATATAATTTTTAAAATTATTAAAATTTGGTTTTTAAAAGTGTTGGGGTTAAAAGTTGAATTTTGTAAAATGTTTTTTATTCTTTAAAGTTTGACCTGGGTAGAATCTCAAAGTGACACATAATTGTGGGGCTGAAATTGGATTTTTAAAAGAACCCAAAACACGCGTTTTACACTGCATATCTTCCGTACACGCATTGTCTTCTAGACGATTGGATTTGTGCTTTCTATAAGACACATTCTTAAGTTGTAATCTTAGCCTTTGGATGAACCTAATCGATGATTTGCATGCATTTGAAATCAATCCATGTGCAACCAGTTTTAACCAATCACCGTGAGTTATTTCCACCGCATAAATTGAACCTTTAGATTGGAAGTCAACTGGTCAAGATTGATCCCAGCCGTAGGAATGCCTCTAAGGTTCGAGATCCTTCCTCAGTAACTATATAAACCCCTCAAGTCTCAGCCATTTGAGAATTTTGGCCTTCGTCCAAATAGAGAGAAATAGAGGGAGTAGAGAGAAGGGATAAGAGAGAGGAAAATAAATTAAGAAGAAGAAGAAGAGAGAGAGAGAGAGAGAGAGAGAGAGAGAGAGAGAACCTTAATCTTCGAAGCTCAACCTCTCAATGTTTTCCCTTAATCCAAACACTAAAACCTTCATAGTTTCATACACCAGAAAACCTAAACCTTGAGAGTTAGATCCATTTAGGGTTTCTGTGAGTTTGGTGTTGGATTTTTTCGACGATTGAAGACCTCTTTAAGTCTTAGTTTCTCTCAGAACTCATCTCTAAGAGAATCTTGAGTTTCACTATTGAAACTTGAGTTTTTATAAAAGAGAAAATCACACGTTTATATTTTTATTCTCTTTTGGATATTTTGTTATAGATCCTTTCTATTTCAAGAGATTTTGAAAAAGGAACTTCTGTTTCTCAAGGTCATATCAGATCTCTAGAACGTTTGTGTTTCTTTCTTTATATTTCACAATTTGTGAAATATATGTGTACAAAAATAAATAGAAACACATACGACCTTGGCTAGTTTTAAAAGAAAGGTTGTTTTTCAGATCTGATCTTGAGAAGAAGTTATTTGTCAAAATAAGTTGAATCAATATCTGCATGTTATATAGAACCTCTTGATTTATAGGAATTTGTCTGTATAAATATCTTGAGAGGGTGAGTTGCATAAATCTGCATTTAGTGTACATCATAAACACATTCTCACACACGAACACTTAGTCATAGTGGTTCTGTTTGAGAAACTTGGAAATTGAAAGAGTTGATGGAATCAGAAGTCAAGGAAAAGGAGATGAAGGGGAAGGTAAAGAAGCAACAAGAGAAGATCAGTTATAGTCAGAAAAACTTTGGAGTGGAGTAGCTCATATAGGTATAACTCTGAACTTAGATTTAGTATCTTTGTGTGTTTTCTTAAGTGTTGTAACTTGAATCTTTATTTTAGTGAATTTTTGGTTTGTGCCGTAGAGGGCACCGTTGATATTTCCCTTGATTAAGGGTTTTACTACGTTAAATACCTGTGTTCATTACTTCGAATGTTCTTAATTTCTATTGTGATTGGTACTGCATGTTAGACTTAGTAAATGGTTTTTAATTTCTAAAACCTAAGGTAATCAACTACTAAATCTAGACTACATATTCAGAAAACAATTTTAAACACATCATGTGTTATCAATCGAAAAGAGTTTTGTCCAAAAATTTTATTTGGATTTTACTCAACTTATAACATTTTGTTATTAATCTAGTAAATAGTTTTTTCAGTGGTACCGTCAAACAAGGCTTCTTTAGGAAGGGCTTGTCTTCGCAGAATGAGCGCAGAGGTTTGCCTCTATTTTTTGGAGGAAGCGACTTTTCGAAAATTCAAAACTTCTCTAAGGATTTCGAAAGTAACTCGAGACTTTTAGATACTCAGGGTTAAAGAATATTATAAAGACAAATCTATATTAGGTTTTAGGGTACCGTTTCCTATGGGGCGGGACCCTTATTTATAGTTATTGGTAGGAGGACATCAACCGTGCAATTGAATCCCTGGTCAACCACGTAGTTGAAGCATATGGACACGTGTCACTTAAGATAGGCCTCAGTGGGACACATGTATTGATGGATGGGTTTTGGGAGGACAGTTGTCCCTAAGGTAATGACCGTGAAATCAACCATCAACCTTGCGATTGGTAGCTGAGATTTAGTAATGATTGCCTTTGGATTCTTAACAGTGCGGTCTTTGGTTATTTCAGTCATGCGGTTGAAGAATTGGAATTGTGCAGTCTTTGATGATGGCTTGATATTATTGGGTAATTACAATATTATCCACTTTATTTATATATATACATATATGTTAGTGTAACCCCATAGTTTGGATATATGTATTTTTATCCCCATGTGATTTTGGGTTGTTTGTGATTTAAAAATATAAGCCTTAATTATGGATCGAGGTGTCCATAGCTGCCAGGGAAAGAGGACGAGGTCTTGTGGTTGAACGAACAATGCGGTGTTCAACATATTAACGACATGGTGAGTTCGTTTGCCATTTAGCTAAATTTTCTTCTGGAACTATTATGAGCTCATGTATTTGATACTTATGATGTATGTGATATTGTAATTGAAATTATATGATTTGATGTAATTTAGTTCATTTTATTAATTTTAAGTTACTGTATTTGGTTTGATTAGCATAATTGTATAATGGATGTTGTTATTTTAAAGGACTAAAAATAGTTTACTACCCAACATTTATTTTTTTGTTGCAAGTTTTGTCACGGTCATTGATTGTGGAAAGTCTCTTACAATTTTGTAGGGGTTGGCACGACCATGGACTGTGATAAGGTCCTGATTATTGTCACGGTCCTTAACCGTGAAAAAATTATGATAATTACTATGTTGTCACAATCATGGACTGTGATAAGAATTTGATCACCCTTTAGTTCGACTAAAAATCTAGGCTTGAAAGTACCGTGACAACAAGGACTTGTCACGGTCAAGGGTCATGACAATAATCGAGATCTTGTCACAATCCTTGAGTTTGACAAATATTTGTTGTCACGGTTAAAGATCCTGACAAGTTTATTATTTTGGTGTAATGCCTTCACAATATAAATAAACATAATTAGCCATGAATGGCAATAAGAAAGAATTACATAAACTATATGTATGTGGTTCATCAAGATCGACATTACCTACGTCCACAGGGAAAGAGAAGAGAGATATTTTATTAATTATAAGACTTGGTGGATAGAATCCGCTAGTTGAGATCCAAGTCGTAATGTTACAAAATGTCCTCCTCATAATGGGGTTATTTATAGTTATAAGTAATTACTTAAGTCTAGAATTTTGTTTGCGTGATTCTCTCCACCATTTTGCAATGGGGGTGTCATGGAAATGCTTATCTTTATGTATTTCCCAAATATCAAGATTGACCTTGAGGGGTGAAAGTTAAGGTTAAGGTTAATTTTTTTTCTCTTATGTACGGAAATAGTGTTCTCTTTACTTTTGGGTGATTTATTCTTTTTGGTGGAAAAAATTGAGATTACTAAGAGATGAAAAAAATAAGAGAGAATTTATTGTGAACACTTTATAACAATCTTGTTTGGTGTGTAAATAATGAGGGGCATCATTCTTATTCATAGGCCAAGGGAGACTTCCCATTTGAGTTCGTGTTCCAGTGTGGGGTGATGTTGCAATACGTGAGTCCATACCAAATATAGACATCCATAATAAAATATAGATTTCTACAATAAGAACATATTTTTGGAGGAGTTGTTGAGTTTCAATTTTATAATCAATTTGAATATAAAAGTTGACATAGTTTATCTAAAATATTAATGTACTCATGGCTAAGATAAATGTACATTTGAAAAAAAGTAGAATATATGAAGACAATCACACCCATGAATAATAGTTTTTAGGATTTCGGGTAATGTAAGAAAACTATTATTCTTTTTGGGTCTTTGATTTTAAATAAAACAAAATTCAGAAAGTATAAAGAAAAATAATGAGTGGGTCTTAATGGTGTTTTGTGAATGATTGATGTAGTAATATTTTTTGTGCATATATATGTAGTTTAAGGTGATATTCTCTCTCACACACATACCTTAAAAGGTTTCCTCGGCTTGTCTTTAAAATGAATAATATATAAGAAAGATAGATCATGTTGTTTGTTTCTCAACCCCACTTTCCCTTGATTTGACAATTTGTTTTATAATCTATATTTACAATGCCCTAAGATTTATATGTTTTGTTCATCGTTGCAGTTGATAATCTAATGAAGATCACATTTGAGGTATTGCTTCTTCTCTCTATTTCTCCATATATACATTTATGTATCCATTTGTTATTTTTATATATGCATATATTTATGTTTGATTTGTTTCGTATAATGAAATATATAAAAACTAGGTGTAATCCCGCGCGATGCGCAAGCGATTTCGTTTAAAATATCGGTAAATAGTAAACAATGTATTATTCAATAAAAAAAATATTATATCAAGTTAATTTAGCTACATTGAGAAATGAGAAATGAAGATTATTTTATTAAAATGAATGGACTATAATTAAATAAGATGAAACTTCAACTTAAATAGTTTATCATTTTTTAAGGCCATGCTACATACATGTTATGATTTGCCAGTATAAAGAAATAATCTCATCTAAACCTGCTTAAGAGTTTGAACGAAAAAAATAATACACTTTAAACACATGAGGACAATGTTGACAAAGTATATAAACATTATATAAGTTGCCAAGATAACATCTATTTTAATAAAAAAAAAAGGAAAGAAAAATACAATAGTGAAAATCAAAATTTATTTGCTTGCAATACAATAATATTCTCAAAGAGAAAATTAAAGGAATTACAATTAAGCAAGAAATCCCATCTAACCAAATCAATGCGGAAACCCAATAAAATATTTTTAATAAACACTACTTATAAATTAAAATTTCAAGAAAAGTGTAATTTTCTCACCTTAAATGATATGCCGCCCGTAGACCACCCAAGACTAAACCCTCCACTTTTTTAGTAGACAAAAGATCATATATCTCTTAATCTCCAAACCAGACACTTGAACAAATATCCCATCACAGCCTTCACCCCATCACCTAAAATATCCCTAAAAAACTTATAAATAGTCCTTGCTGCTTAGCACCCCCAAACGGAGAATGACTCTTACCTCATTGACTAAAATATTAGATAATCATCTTGTCAAACACTTGACATGTCCATGAAAATGTAAACACGTATAAATAAATAATACAAGCTTACACCTCTGTTTTACACCATAAAACTAAAAACACAAAAAAAAAAACTTGGGAAGAAGAAATATGGACACCTTTGTTCCACTTGTATTTGGCCCACTTCCATCTAACACGAAGAGTTAAGAGCCGGGTACAATTCCTGAAAAATGGAGGTTTTCTAAACATCTTAAATAAGGAGAGAATCAACACAGTGGAAAATTGTAAAGACGATACAAACACAAAGATAGAGTTACATTTCAAAGACCTGGAAATGAGAAAAATGAATTATTTGAAATGGAAAAAATATAGAAAAAAGGTAGATCCAAGATAAGATACTTTAATAGACATAAAATAGCAGTACATGTTCCCAAAGATAAGAAGCCTACCCAACGTTATTTAACTGTGTATCTCTTTACCTGCTATCTAAAGCTGAAAATAGTGACAAAAGAACATTGAGTTTGCAACTATTAAAATATTAAAAACAGAGTCATGTATGTACCCAAATATGAAATTTTAAAACCTTAAAAACCCAAGTCTGATATATATTTTGAAACAATTAAACCCAAATGTAGAGTTGGAGAGATGGATTGAGAGAAAGAGAGAGAGATCTTAGCACTGGAATCTTAGAGAAATAGAGAGAGAACCAAAAGACATGGTGTAAATGATCGTATGGGGAAACTAAAAGGTCTAAGGTGAAGAAATGGAAGAGACAAAGGTAGAGAGGGGAAATGAATTACCTCGAACATTGGATAGTCATAGGTTTACGGGTGATAAATGCATGTATAGTAGTATAGATTATGCACAAATTGGCCAGCCACGTGGATAGCCTTAGGTTTAAGGGTGATAAATACATGTATAGCATTTTATAGTAATAAATATAGAGAGGATAGTGAAGTGATGTGCCACGTAGATAGGCTAATTGCAAAGCATAATAAATGCCTTATTTTGCATTTTAGTTATAGTAATAAATTTAAAGTAATAAATATAGAGAAGATAGTGAAGTGATGTGCCACGTGGATAGACTAATTGCAAAGCATAATAAATGTCTTGTTTTGCATTTTAGAGTATTAAGAGATTAAGCAATAGACGAGATTTTGATATGACCATATGTAAAGCATCCGGATTTTATTAATAATTTAAATATTATTATTGTTTTGGTTATTTAGATATTAGTTAGATTATTATTAGGATTTATCTTTTAATTAGTTATTTATTTTAATTAGGTTATCTTTTATCTTTTATTTCTTTCTTAACCAATACAAGGGGAATAAATATCTAATCTACCTCCTTTTGGTATCGAGTAATGATATATGTACCCTCATTTGGTACTCTCTAATAATACAGGACAACAAGAGATTGTACTTATTGACCTGACAGGACCCACAACAATAAGTACAATCTCTTGTTGCCTTGTCTTATTAGAGGGTAGCAATAAGGGTACCAAATAAGGGTACACATAAGTTTATTCTTTGGTAACAACACTTTGGTGTTGTTTATTTGTACCTCTTAAGTCTGAATCTCAACCATTCAGACTTAAGAAGTACCAAGAAGTGTTTATTTTTTTAAATGATTAAGAGGCTAACGACTATATTTGACTATTAATAATTAAGAGCTAGAGTTACGTCTGAAGTTTGAATATGAAGTCTGAATCAGTCTAAATACATTCATTCACAGGTACATTCAGACATAAAAATAAACATATTTTTCATATTCAGATTCAGTCTTCAGATTTCAGATTCAGACTTCAGATTCAGATAAAAAAACAAATGCAACCTTTATGTATAAACTAATGTTCAAGTTCTTTTTTGAGGCTAAACACCTTTTTTCTTTTGTGTATTGTAGAGGCTATATATATACACATACTCAATTGATGACAATTAAGTTTTTCTTCTTTGTTGGGAGGATTAGGAGACGATGAACTGTACAATCAAAGTTAGGAGGGTGTGTTTCTTTGGTCAAAGTTATATATCAGTTGTTGGGTGAGGATTTGGGACAACACTATGTTATTTTTCGTTAAATCCCATGATTCTAATTGTTTAGAAAATAACTTGATCTATGATTCTTGATAGCATATTATGTAAGTGAGGATTTGGGAATAAATTGGGTGTTAGTTAAAAAAATATGGTTTGTTCATTGGGCATTTATTTTTGTTTTAAATGCATATATGTGTGTTCTTTTTTGCCAACAATGTTTTTAGGCTTCTGTGTTCACTATGTACTTAAATTCAATCATCATCTCTCATGTTTGATTTAGATTTAAAGATGTCAAATGTTTGGACTTGGGAAAGTTGTCAAAAATTTCTCTATGATATTTAGTAATTTTATACTTCTTTTTCACCAAACTATTTTTTCTTACATATTTTCTTTGAAAATATTATAATTTAATATTTTATGATAGATAGTTATATAAACAAATATGTCATATGAAAGCTTTCCTGCCGATGTTAAAATATTAATTTCGTTCCTTATTTCATATTTTGATTATACAATTTGAGTACATGGATCAATAACTTTTTTATAGTACTTTTTTAATTACTTCAGAAGTGAATCCGCATATGTTAGTGATGTTTCGAAAATAAAGGTATGATCTTAAGTAGGGCTGTGTTTCTTTTCCGAACATTCCGATTTTTTCGATATCCGATCTGATATTTTCCGATTTTGGAACGTATATAAGGTTTCCGATTTCCGATTTTTCCGGAAAAAATCGGATCGAAAATTGGAAATAATTTTGAATTTTCGACTTTCCGATTTTTCCGATCCGATTTTTCCGAAACTATGCCGATCAGATTTTTTCGAATTATTTCCGATTTTTTCCGATTTCCAATTTTTTCAATTTTTTTAACATTCTCATGTGTCCCACATCGGCTAGGAGAGGAAGAGAGGCCCAAAAAAGTCCTCTATAAAAGGAGAATATCCCTCTATCCTCTACACAAATGAAAAACATGGTTAAATCCGTATATATTTACATGTTGGGTTAAATCTTTTTTTCGATTTCTTTAAAATGAGAATTTCGAGTAATCGAAAATCCTATATTAATTTTTTTTGAAATTTTGGAATTTTCAAAATTTCTGAATTTTTAGTGTATATTTTGAATTTTCGATTTTCCGATTTTTCCGAATTCAGAAACTTTTTTGATTTTCTGAAAAAATTGGATAGGAAATTGAAACAAATATTTTATTTCCCAAAAAATAGGAATTTTTTCCGAAGAGTCATTTTCCGATCCGATCCGGCCGAAACACAACCCTAATCTTAAGGAATCATGGAAGAATATATAATTTGTTTGCTTTATTTCTATTTTTGGTGAAGAATATTATGGTAAAGGTAGTTGGAAATGTTGTATACTTTATTTTTATTTTTTATTTTACAACAGTCCGCGCATCGCGTGGGACTAAAATCTAGTACTATAATAATAATTATATACAGACCTCACAAATAGATTACTTATCGCTTTAATTTATTTTACATAACTTACTGTTTCACAATTTAAAAATTAGAAAAAACTGAAGACAACTTCATAAAAGAATGAGTTTTTTGTTTTGTTAAAGAGATGGATATACCAAATAACCAAAAATAGGTAGCATCGATAACTAAAATTAAAGCAGGCCAAACCTATTGAATGCTAAAGAATGACCAATCAACCTCGGAATCCAAAAGAAATAGGAAATTTATTAGGACTGGACTTGGCATCGTCACATGAGAGATGCTTAGTGGGTTGCAATAAAACTATATTTGAAAAACATTATGATTGTGGGCTACAACTTTTCGCATGAATGACCCAATGCCCATATTTGACACGGTCTATTTTCCTTTTATTGTTGTCCTTCCTTTTTATTTTTTATTTTTTTTGATAAGATGGGTAATCCTCGGATCAGTTTACGCGCACCTTGAGACTAATCCTTCCATTCTGAACAAGGCTTTCGAAACAGGCGTTTAATTCCTACGATCCATGGTCCCAAGACGCAGCTGTGAAGTTTCGAACCCAGATGCGTGGATTTATAGCTACACCTTGACTCTACCAACTTGGACAATACATGTATATATACATATATAAATCTCAGATCTAAAAATGTTTTTCTGGCCATATACATTAACTAAGAAATGTTATTTAATAATGATCTGTTTTTTAATTTTTTATTAATTAAGAAATGTTATATAATTATTTAATTAAAAAACATAAAAAATGTTATATAATTTTTAATTAAAAATGTTATTTAATTTTTTAATTAATGAATAATGATTTGTTTTTTAATTTTTAATGTATGTATCATATAAAATGTTATATAATTCTTATCTATGTATGTGTTATAATTTTTTCTTATGTATTGTGATATAATTTATATATATGTATTGTTATATAGTTTTACCAACTCTTAAATTTTGATGAACTTCTATCTATCTTCTTTTAATGCTACTTCAATTATTAATTCTTATTGAAGTATGATGTGATTTGATTCTATTTTTTTTTATGTTAAAATCTTTGTTAAAAGTATAATTTTTTATTAGTTCACAAACAAGGGATTTAGAATTCTACTCAAATTCCAAAATAAATCTACACTTGATATAGTCTTTGTAAGTCACAGGCATGTCTGCTTCCTGATTCTGTGAAGATGCTTGACTTTGAATAGAAGAGAGCTTAAGGCTATACTCTCTGAAAACAACAGTGCTAAAATCCCTCAAGTTCTTGGAAGCAAACTCAAAACTTGCTGTTTTCCTCTGTTTCCTACAAAGCTCACCATCTCCATTAAATATACCATCTCCTAGCAGCACTTCCATATATGAATGATATACTTCACCCTTTAAAAAGGACAAAAGTTACACCTTTTTAAAAAAAAAAATTATGATATACATAAAGATAAATTCTCAAGTAAATGCAATAACGAGTTCTAAATGCGAGCAAGAATTTAGAACACCTCATTTCATATAGCAAACACTCTTAGGTTCCTCACAAATAGATTTTAAACATTAAAGGAATTTTGAAAATTTTTAAACACTTAGGTTCATTAATTCTCTTCATGTAAAAGTCGACGCTAGTGGCATAACAAGTGAACCTAATAGTAATTATCCTTAAATGTTTAAAAATTGTAAATAAGGGACCTAATTGCAAATTTCCTTTTTATATCATCACAATTCCACCTAGATTGGTTACTAGCCTCGGTATATACTGATGGGTACCATAAGCTCATGTCTAATACCAATAACAACATGACACATATGCGACATGGTCTCTCATACATAATTTTGTATTTACTGCGGAATTGCGGGACCTATATCCATGAGCGGAACTATATAGCATGTGAGCCAATTGCCACACCCTTAAACTTTGAAAAATAACAAAACTACTTGTAAAATACACTTTTTTTTTTTATATAAAATATCTTCTTAAAGTATTAAACTTTGTCCCCTTTAATTTGAGAAAAACGTTTAGTATTGGATACGTGGAAAAAAGTTTGATGTCTTTGAGACATCAAAAGTTTGATGTCTTGGAGATGTGATTGGCCAATGTCGTTGATGTGGATCCAATGGTCAATGCCCATATCGCACTCGTGCCGAGTCTTCGTCCAGTAAGGAAACGTACCACCCCAAAGCATGTTGTTTTTCTCCAAAGGAGACAGTATGGACAAAAAGGAGGCGGGCAAGAGATTTTGTTTTTCACCTTTGGGTAATTAGCAAATTTGGCTTTGAGCACATGTTCTACATTAGCAGGATCAACGATGTACGTATATATAGTGGACGACATTGGGACAATGACTGTTCTTGACTTGGCCAGGTACTCGACAAGCCAATCGTGCATTCGGTCATAATATATCTGTTGTTCGATTGTTGATGAATTATATAGATCATCTCACAAAGTTTGGTTGAATTTTTTACTATGTAAAAAAATGTTCTGCACAAAAGCCTCAATGCATATGGATGCATTGAATAGATCAGTGAGGGTCCGTTTGATACATATTGGGCAAAAGTGTTGGCATGACAAAATTTGTCAGCCACGCCTAGGCAAATTTTGCCTAGACAAATATTTTTTTCTCACATTAGACTATCAAACACCAAATAAGGTAAAACAAGTTTTTTAGGCATAACATTTTAATAACACATTTTTCGTCCATATTAACATATATAATAATAAAAAATATGTTTTTTTTTTTAATTTTCGTCCCCAGTCTTATTTAATAAAAAAAAACAGTTTTTTCTTTTCTTTTTTACTTCCCGTTTTTATTTATTAAAAAAGTAACAAACTATATATAAAAAAAAAGTTTTTTACGCTAAAACTACTTACTAAAAACAGTTTTTACATTAAAACAGTTTTTAATTTTTACATTAAAACAGTTTTTACGTTAAAACAGTTTTTAATTTTTTTTAAATTAAAACAGTTTTTATATTAAAATAATTTTTTGCATTAAAACAGTTTTTACATTAAATTTTTTTAAAATTTTTTACATTAAAACAATTTTTACATTAAAACAATTTTTTACATTAAAACAGTTTTTACGAAAAAACAGTTTTTACATTAAAATAATTTTTTACATTAAAACAGTTTTTACATTAAAACAATTTTTTATATTAAAACAGTTTTCACATCAAAACAATTTTTAATTTTTTACATTAAAACATTTTTTACATTAAAACAATTTTTACATTAAAACAGTTTTTTACATTAAAACGGTTTTTACGAAAAAACAGTTTTTAAACAGATTTTAATTTAAAACAGTTTTTTTAACTATTTAAAACAATTTTTAAAATATTCATAACAATTTTTAAAATATTCATAACAGTTTTTTTAATTATTTAAAATACTTTTTAAATTGTTTTTTAAAATATTAAAAGCGTTTAAGAAATTAGCAAATTTGTTGGCAAATATTTCTCACCCATATAGCAAAGCAAAATTTGCCAACATGTTATGCATAAGAGGTATTGTACATTGACAAATAGTTTGTAGGCAAATTTTGCTATCAAACACACCAAATTATAGACAAATGTCATATTTGCCAACTTATTTGCTATTTGCCATGACAAATAATGCTATCAAACGGACCTTAATATTTTGTCTGCCATCTTGCAATTGTAATAGCTGTTAGTCCCATTATTTTTTGTTTACTTGCTACTCTTGGCTAAGCCAGAAATATTTTTTGGGTGGGGCACCGTTTATGCAAAGTATTGATCAAGGGGTTTAGGGGCGAGAGCCTCCGAAGGGGTTTTTTCTTTTATAATAGATATTCAATTCTGAATTTGCAATTTCAGGTAATTTTAAGCCAAATAAAACAACTTACATCAATGACAAACTCTAAACAACAATAAAACAAAATTGTCTATAATACAAATCAAGGGACAAATATATTATAAAACAAATTCTGGGTGAGGCACTATTACAATTACTTTATCGTACACTTACAAGTAATTTTACAGACTTGTAGAACTATTTTTTTCACAAAATTCTGGGTGGGGCACTTGCACCCTCCAGCTACCAACTAGCTCCATCACTTCTCTTACTAACCAACCCAAATTTAATCATAGGCCCCGTAACTTCCATTTTATGTTAACTCCAATGTAATAACTGATATTTTTTTATTCTTAATTTACCCTTTATTATTGCTGCTTATGTGTTGTTGATACATCACTTCGAATATCTCAATTTAAAATTGTTTGGCTTGATTTACAGAAGTTGCTGCCAAGTGTTAATGACTTCGATAGATATAAAAGCTCTCACTTATCTTAATCCATTATTACCCAAATCCCCTAATTTCAATAGTTTGAACGTTGAATTTATTTCCTAATTGGCTCTCTAAATTTCTAAATTATATTCACATTGTGATGTGTGCCAATTGGATACAGTTCTTGCATTGAAGAGCCCCCCCCCCCCCCCCCCCACACACACACACACCACACACACGCATATATATATATATATATATAACATGGTGCCCTTAGAGTATATGATTTGAGCCTCAAATGTAGATAAAAATTTCTGGCATGTGTATATGTGCCCTTTGAATTGTATGTCAGGACTTTTTTTTTTATTATTAGTAATGCTACGGCTCCATCATAATGTACAAACACTTAATGCACTTTGAAAGTGTTTTGGGAAATATGTTTGGGGTACGTGTTCTTTTATTTTTCGTACATTTATGAGGACATATTTATAATGTAATCAACCAAAAATCTTTTTTTGGCAAAGTCAATCCCAACAATCTTTTAGCCCATCCATACAGCCGAGGAATGGAGCTTTGTTGTCAATGTCAATCTTGACAATCCCCACAATCTCTTGGAGGTTAATGAATGTGAGAAATGCAGCCAAATATTAAAATGTTGCCATAATTCCCAGCCAAGTTTGCTAACATGCTTCAATCCACAGATAGCTATACTCATTCCCGGGCTAAACATTTTCATAGATGTAATGGAATATGTTGAAACTTAATATCTACGGAACTTTGTCTAGATCTACCTCTACGCGTAATAATTACTGATGTGATCAGGAATAAAATGGTAATTTTACGAGGGATTTTGACACAAATTTAAGCCTAGCCACCATGAATAAAGAAGAAATGCGGGCTTTACGAGAGGTACTGGCACTTGCTTGTGACATTCGTATTGAAACGAATTTCACTTTGTCTTCACCGTATTTTGAACAGGTAATACTCTTAGCCTCCAGCTCGAGGAACTCCTCAATGTACTTATGCACATTGGCTATGGACATCTTGTTGCTACACCGAATCAAACCCTGTAGCTGATGTTTTTGGTAAAGCACTTCTCAGATGATTCTAGTGTCTAATAGCTGATGTTTTTGGTAAAGCATTCCTTATAACTGGTAATATAACAACTCTGTATTAGCACTTAAGTTTTCATTTGAAGTTCTTTTTAAGGAAACTTTATTTAATCCACGATTAAGAATGAAATATCCCCATATACTAAATCAAAAGGTTTTGCATGAGGTTGGAAGCTATGCCAAGATCGAACTTTATTTAACTAAAATGTGTATCTTGATTTGAGATACCGGGAGTATATATCAATGACTAAATTTACGTATTTACTCCAATTTATTGTATAATGTGTTCAGATTAAGGACAACTATGCCAGAAGATCGTATTATTAGCAAATCTTGTTCTCAAGACTCAATCAGAACAGGAATAGAAAAAAATGGTTAAAGTTGTTTAATAAACAAAGTGGATGTTAAACAGCCACCTTCTATCATAATTCACATCCCTGCATAAAATAACTGAATTTGAACTAGTGGGAATTAAGCTTGATTTATAATTCAGCAGACTTTTTATTTTCTCATTCAAAGGGAGAGACCACTTCAATTTTAGTTATGCTTTAGATAAGTTGGTTAAATTGGGGCAAGTACTGATCTTATGTCATGTGAGACTGCTGATATCTAATTGTTTTTAGATGATATGCTGATATCTAATTGGAAATGCATTATACATATTTTAGTTTCATCAACAATATCGAATATTTACAATTCTTGAACATTTGTTTCTCCCTATATATCAACCTCTAATCAATCCATCTCCCATATTCTTCCTTGTCAAAACTACTACTATCACTGAAATTCAAACACTGGATTCATGACAAAAGGCTGGTTTGGGACGCTTATGTGATTCACTTGGAACTTCAACGAATTTGTATATGTTAGGTGTTGCATTTCCACCGTAGTTTCAGTGTTTTTCATTGTGTTTTGGTTATCATAGTCTGAATTATCACCAAGAAGTTGAGAAATGGGGCCCAAGCAATCCAATTCCCATAGATGAGAAATTGAAAAAGTTCTTGAAATTTTCATTTTTTGTATTTCACTAGCATCATGATGAGGAGAGGATGTTTGGCCACTCCAATCTTCTACTTTTGGCTCCAAATCTCTTACTATAATCTTCTTCTTCTTATAGATCCTACATAGTACCCAATCATCCAACTGAAATATTTAGACAAACAAACAAAACAAAAAACAGTCAGGCAAAGGTCAATTCACTAAACATAATGAGCAAACACTTCAATCTTTATTATAGTATTAAAAAATATAAAATATAAAATGGAGAAGGAAAAAAGGCTTACCCTCAAGGGTCCATGTTGCTTATTGGGTTGAATTTTTGATTCACTCAAGCGATACTCGTGCATAATCCAATCCGTCTTTATTCCCTTTGGTGGCTTACCCTTGTAAAATACAAGAGACTTTTTCACACCAACATACTTGGATTCACTATAGATGGCCTTATCAGTTCCCGTGGCCTTCCAATAACCCGAGACAGCCGCTCTGTTGGGCCGAAGCCCATTTGGATACTTTCGATCGCGAGGGCTAAAGAAGTACCACTCATTTTCTCCAAAGTCCGCTTTTTCTACAATTTCATAAGGAGAGCCAATATATATATACTATATTAAAAAAATCATATATAATATATGTTGTACAAAATGAAATCATCTTGAAAACATAGATTTATGAATTATATATATAAACTAACCAGGTAATTCCCACGGATCAAATTTATAAATATCAACTTCTCGGATAACGGACACGTTGCATGGCCTCGATTTTGCTTGGTTTCGAAGGTAATAAATGATTAATTCTTCATCCGTGGGGTGGAACCTAAAACCAGGAGGAAGATTAGAACTATTTTTTCTTTTCATTTTCGGGACCGTAGAATTTGAAAGAGTTTCAAAACAGGAATGGAAAAAAGAAAATTATCATAAATGTTTTCTTAGGGTGATGGGATATGTGGAAGAGAAGAATTAGAGAAGTGGGAGTGTTTGAAATGTTTGAAAGGAGAGGGGTAACCATTTTATATGTGGGCTTTTTTTGGCATTTTTTGGTAGGATTACATTGCAATTAATTGGTTGTTGATGAGTTTGCATAGATACCTCGAATGTGGGAGGTATATATAAATAATTCATTAATGATAGAGATCATTCACATTGGAATATCCTTTTTATCTTTCTAGTACTTTAACAAATTAGATTCCAAGGCATAAAAAACAGAAACTTTTCAGTCAAACCATATCCATATATGCTTTCTATAACCAGTTGAGTGAGGTTTTTGTCCACCAACTGCGTATGCTTCTTTCCAAGAGTATTATTAAAAACCTTCTAAATTTATTTGTTCAAGGAACGTGTCAATAATGTGCATACTAAATTTTTGCATATTATTTTTTTAAAATAAAAAAAATAAATAAATTTTGATCTTATTTTTTGTGTGATACTTAAACATTTCGAAAGATCCATATCAAAAAAACATTTTTTTGAATTGATTTTTTTATATGGGTCAATTGAAATGTTTAGATATCACATAAAAAAAATCAACTAAAAAAATATTCTTTTTAATATTTAAAAAAATTGGTGCACTACTACATGTGCAAACTTAGTGTGCAAATGAGTCTCTCTCTCTCTCTCTCTATATATATATATATATATATATATATATGTGTGTGTGTGTGTGTGTGTGTGTGTGTGGATGCATATAGTACTATTTTTGTGTGTATCAATTCGAGTGCGGACCGAATATATGTCACCTGACAGTGCTCCAAGAAGAGAAAGAGAGTGTGCTTATAATTTAGCCGATAATTTTTAGGCTCACCGCCTTGTGACACATGTTCGGTCCGTACTCTTAAAATGCAGACTAGTTCGCACAAGAGCATATATATATATATATATATATATATATATATATATATATATATATATATATATATATATATAGTACTATTCTTGTTCGGACTGTCCCGCATTTTAACAATGCGGACCGGACATGTTTCTCTCGACGGTGAGCCTAGAAAAGAGAGAGAGAGAGAGACTATAATTTAGGGGATAATTTTTGAGTTCACCGCCAGGGGACACATGTCCAGTCCGCACTGTTAAATGTAGAACAGTCTGCACAGGAACATGTACGGACCGGATGTATATATATAGTAATGCTCTTGTGCGGACTGTCGACTGGACATGTGTCATCTGACGGGTACCCAAAAAAGAGAGTTTAATTAGTATTGGGGCTGGAGGGGGATTGTTAAAGTTCAAGGTTCTTAATAATACACTAAAATACATGTTCACAAAACCTTAATAGTTATAATTAGTGTTGGATTTGGAAGGGGGATTGTTAAATTTCAAGACAAATTTTCATTGATTTAGGCTAAAAAAATCAAGGTTTCCCCCATCTTCTTACACAAGTACAACAAAACACATTAAAAAGAACAAATCTTATCTTGGTAAACCATTTCTCCTTTTTCTTGTCAAAATTTTGAATTTTAGTGTAAACAAGATTACTTTCTCAATCGATGTGATACATTAAAATTAGCCATGACATGTGCTCCTATCAACAAGGGATAAGCATTGGAGAAGAAACAAAAATGTAGGTAAAGCTAATTGTGGTTCTTATCCAGCCACCTAACTGTAATGGGTCTTGATTGGTGCAGGTCACATTTAGTGAGAATATGGATGGCTAAGATAAACAAAACAAGAATAATAACATCATACAGATTAAACTGAATAATAATATGTCCCAAAATGTTTTACACCGTGCGATTTATTAGAATATTAATACAAAGATTCTCTACCATCTTTTAATTTATTAATTTAAATTAATTTCTCCAACATTACTAAAACTGCTTGCTCAGTCTTCTTGGACTTTAATGTGTCCAAAAATAGAAGAAAAAAAAACGTTTGATTTAGGGGCCAACCACCCTCTTTCTCTATATCATACGCAGTGATGGCAATGGCTTGACAAGTCAGGATATATTATGAATTACTATCATTTACTTGGTCCAAAGTGTATAAAAAATTATTAATACGCTAAGGCTTTTTCAAATATATATATATATATATATATATATATATATATATATATATATACATGTTTTAGATAATTGTACCTTTCACGAATACTTATTATAAACTCGTTTACTCTCTCTCTCTCTCTCTCTCTATAGCAGTCTCACCCTACCTAGGGGCGGATCCACATGTAAGAAAAGTGGGGCAAGTCCCTCACCCCAAATCTCAAATTCAAAATCTTACCCGTATAAAATTGTAAATTTAGAGTTGTGCCCCACCCAAAAAAAGAAAAAAACTCAAAATTTTACCCCTAAATTTTTTTTAACCCTAAAAAAGATTTCGGGGGCTCCCGCCCCACCCGAAATAAATTCCTCGATCCGCCTTTGATCCCACCCCACCACTGCTGAAACATCACTTCTTTCCGTCGGAGCAACCCCGCCAGGAACACCAAAAAATGAACTTTTTACAGAAACAAATAATTGATTTGTTATAATTTTTTTTATAAAAAAATATCTAATATAGATCATGTTGGATAGATCTTGATGAGTAGATTCCAAACATATAAAATTTGTGAATTTTAATTTAGTATATTTGGAGTTATGGACTTTTAAAGACTGAATGGTTTTTTTTGGCGAAAAATGAGGTAGTTCCGGAAAATGCATTGTGTGGGTCATTTGAAATAACTAACTTACATAAGAAATAAATTTTATCCATTTTATTTGTTAGAAACACTCGAACAGTGAAATTATTTATTTCAATTTTTTTCTAGAGAATAAAATATTCAATATGGATCTTGTTTGATAGATCTTGAAGAGTAGATTTTAAAAATAAAATTTTAGAAAAATTGGATTTGTAAATATGAAGTTATGGATTTTTAAAGTTTTGAAATACAAAAAATTGGTTTAGGCAGGCTGAAGGGGTGCGCGTGCGTTCAAATAAAGAACTTATATAATTAAACTCAGTTTTAACCCAATTAAACCCTAAACATGCAACTAGGTGTGATGGAATAATATGTAGAACATGCTAGTACAATCAAACACACACCATTGAGGAAAAATCCCCCAAAGGGGCAAAACCATTTATTTTCACTATAATATTGCAACTTTACAATTTCTCGGATTACAATGAAAATACAAGGGTGACACAGAATTACCCGCAGGCGTCGGATCTGTAGTCGGCGGCTGAAAGTTTCCCTTTCCAGGAGGGCAGCAACGAAGAAGAAGGTTGGTCTTCTTCACAATGGTATGAACAGCAAAAGTGTTTGTGTTCTAGGGTTTCAAAACGATTCACAAATGATTTGAAAATTTGTGTGAATCAAAACATGAGTTTGGAAACTCACAAAGATGAAGACTTTGAGTTTATGAACTCTGAAAATCGTGTGTAGAAGTCTTGTAAAACCAACTCCCCGTAGTGGGTTTATAAAAGAAGTCCTGGCTCTAAAAAATCTCTGCACGATCTGGCTGAGTTTATCCCAAGCGGACCGGTCCGGGTCTGAGGCGGATCGGTCCGAGGGGGCGGATCGTTTCTTTTTAAATTTGGCTTTATCGGTTCGCTACCGGTCCGGGGTCTACTGGATCTTCAGCAAGTGGATCGGTCCGGATGAGGGGCGGACCGGTCCGGGGTCGGATCGGATCGGTTCTTTTATTCTGGGCGGACCGATCCGGCTGTGCAGAATTCTGATTCCTCCTCTTCTTTGATATTCGGATCCGTTGATGATGATATGAATCTTGAGTTTCTTCAATGATGTAACGGCGTACGACATAACAAATTGATAATGGACAAAAATGACAAAAAAATGTCCTTACAAATCTCCCCCTATGTCTATGCCGGTACATACATAAAAACCAACATCCGAGTTATCAAATTACAAAGTGCCTATACAAATCTACCCTTCCATGAACCCAAAACTGGAATGATACAAATGAATAAGACTTCAACGTTTGCTCTTCGAATCTTTAGGAATCTCAACGCTTTTCTCATCAGGGTGTGCAATCCAATGATAATCCATGTAGTACCTACACACATGAGACAAAGCAAATATCAAGTGACGTATCGAGTTTTAAATTTCAAAACTCCATTCTTTCTCCCCCTTTTTATGATGTCCCTAAATAGACAAATGAGAGAAATAAATCAAAAAGTAAAGCAATGGTGTCACATGGACTAAATCACACTATGAATAAACACAAAACAACCAAATCTATGATAGCGTAAATGAATGGGTGTGATCAAATTCGATAGGAAAATCAATGCATACAATCATGACAAATGTGCACGATGAATATCGGATACTCCTAACGAATGAACTCAAATGCTTCCTTTGGTGTAAGAAAGAAATGGAAATACAAGACATTGACTTAATCAAATCAACAAATCAAAGCTCAAAGTGATTTCCACACCAATAACGTCCAAAATATTTTCATGCTTTTTCAGGACTTTCAAGGAAGTGTAAACCTGTTTAAAATCTCCAACCAAACACCCTCAGATTTATATTTTGGATAGAGGTAATCTACATTCTCAAACTTTGGAGAATTGATGGTGAAACCCAAATGGCCCATATTTGGCATGTATTACTTTTTATTGCCTTAAAATTTTTCTCAGGCTCTTTTAACCTCTTTGGACCTCGGATAATAAAATTCCTCAATTTTTAGGTCCTTTTTAACGGTGGCTTTTGCGCAAAGGATAGATAATTACCTTTCGCAGCCCCTCCCCGTTCTTTAAACAAACACTCAGACTCACAAAAACGATTTTTACATGCATTCCAATCTTGTCAAGTTTTATCGCATATTGAACGTTGTATAGACAGAATTGAGATGGAAACACTCAAGCCAATATGTGATAGACAAGCACAATAATCAAGTAAAGTTGTGCATGAGTGTAATAAAAGATATATGAGTCAAACATGTAGGAAAATATCACTAATTACATCTCAAAGACTCCAAACAATGTAAAGCACATGGATGAAATGATGTAGCGTCTCAAATCTCTATCAAATAGTCACATGTATATATGAAGTGAAGTTGTGACTTGGTTATCTTAAATGCTCATCCATAAAAGGTGCAAAACACAAATCTTTTTGGATTTTTCAAAAATTTATCAAAATAAAATCTTTTTGTGCTTTTCTCAAAATTTTTCTTAAGACAAAATCTTTTTGTATTTTCAAAAGAAATATAAAAAGCAAAAAGAATAAATACACAAGTGATACAATCTAGCAATAGGAATCAAAGGATATGATAATGACAATGCATCCTATGCTATACACGGACCAACCCCTCAGTCAACTGTGCAAATTCCTAAATACTTCTTAAGACTCTCAAATCTAAGGGCATCTAAAGGTTTCGTGAAAATATCAGCTAACTGACGGTCGGTAGGAACGAAACTCAGGGATATGACCTTCTCCTCAGCTAACTGACATAGGAAGTGCTCGCGTAACCTGATGTGCTTTGTGTGCGAATGTTGGACGGGATTGCGGGATATGTGAATCGCACTCGTGTTATCACAGGAAATGATCATGGTATCCTGTGAAATCCCATAATCCTCTAACATTTACTTCATCCACAATAGTTGCGTGCAACAACTCCCTGCGGCTATGTACTCAGCCTCCGTAGTGGATAAAGAGATGGAGTTTTGCTTCTTGCTCAACCAGGAGACAAGATCAGAACTAAAGTAGAAACACCCACCAGAAGTGCTCCTATAACCATCTGCATACCGGCCTAATCGGCATCCGAATAAGCGGACAAATGGTCATCGGTATCAAAGGAATACCAAATACCGTATGAGAGAGTCCCACTCACGTATTTGATAATACTTTTTAGAGCGAGTAAGTGTGACTCTTTCGGAGACGCCTGATATCGCGCACAGACTCCAACATTAAAGGCTATGTCGGGACGACTGGCAGTCAAGTAGAGAAGACTACCTATCATACTCCGATACAAGGTTTGCTCTATATCCTTGCCTGAAGTGTCCTTACTAAGCTTGATAGAAGTACTCATAGGTGTACGTGCATGCTTAGAGGAGTCTAAACCAAATTTCTTCACAAGGTCTCTAGCATACTTGGATTGGGAGATGAACATCCCATCCTCTAGCTGACGAACTTGGAGACAGAGGAAGAAAGTAAACTCACCTACCATGCTCATCTCAAACTCACTTTTCATCTCCTCCTCAAAGTGGTGAGCATGCTGGGAGCATGTGGATCCAAAGACTATGTCGTCCACATAGACCTGGGCAACCAAAATGGCACCGTCATCTCTCTTGACGAACAACGTCATAGCAACTCCCCCTCTCTTGAAGCCACGGGCTAAGAGATAGGAAGTAAGCCTTTCGTACCAAGCACGGGGTGCTTGCTTCAAACCATACAAGGCTTTCCTCAGATAAAAAACATGCTCAGGGTGCGTAGGGTCTTCAAACCCTTTTGATTGTTCCACATAAACCTCCTCCTATAGAATGCCATTCAAGAAGGCACTCTTGACATCCATCTGATATAACTTAAAGCGCAGATGACATGCGATGGCGAGTAGTAAACGGACGGACTCAAGCCTTGCAACAGGAGAAAATGTCTCTCCAAAGTCTACACCCTCTATCTGTGTGTAGCCATGGGCGACCAACCTAGCCTTGTTTCTGATTATGGTACCATTTTCATTCATTTTATTCTTAAAAATCCACCGAGTATCGATCACATTAGTATCACTAAGTCGGGGGACAAGTTCCCAGACATTATACTTTTTAAACTGAAGCAACTCATCCTGCATAGCAGATATCCAGTGTTCATCCTTGAGTGCTTCTTTATGATTCTTGGGCTCGACTTTGGACGTGTGGAAAAAGTGGCTAACGACGCTCTCTAGTTGAGCACGAGTCTTGACCCCCAGAGTGGGATCGCCAACAATGGCAGAAGGGTCATGAATCTTGCGAACCCAAGCAGGTGTGTCACCTAGCACAGGAGTGGGGTCCACCGAGTGTGAGTGAGGAACAAGTAGGTCACTCCCAGAAAAGTCCTCATCCTCACACTGGAGGTTAGAATCAATAGCCGTCGTAGGTTCGTCATCTTGCACGGTGACGTTTATTGATTCCATAACCTTAGTGCTCTTCAGGTTAAAAACTCGATACGCTCTTCTATTCGATGAATATCCTAGAAATATTCCTCGTCGCTCCGGGAGTCAAACTTTCCTAATTTCTCTCTATCCCGTAGGATGTAGCATTTACTCCCCAAAATACGGAAATATGCCAAGTTGGGTTTCTTGCCAGTCCACAATTCATAAGGCGTCTTAAGTGTGTGTGGACATAAGTAAATCCTATTCACCGTGTGGCATGCAGTAGACACTACCTCTGCCCAAAATTTCTTAGAAACTTTGCGACCTAGAAGCATTGATCTAGCCATCTCCTGGATCGTTCTATTCTTTCTCTCAACAATCCCATTTTGCTGAGGACTCTTCACAGCAGAAAACTCATGTTTGATCCCGAGGCTATCACAATAGAAATCTACCTTTGCTTCCTTAAATTCAGTGCCGTTGTCACTACGTATCCTGTTAATAGTGACTCCGTGTTGATTTTGCAGGACACGGCACTTGGTCATTAAAAAATCTACAGCATCGGATTTCTCTCTCAGAAAACCTACGATGGAGTATCTGGAGAAATCGTTTACCATCATGAGGATATACCTCTTACCTCCTAAACTCTTTGTACGAGTAGGACCCATAAGATCCATGTGAATCAGTTCAAGTACCCGGGAGGTGGTAATGGAATGCAACTTCCTATGAGGGCTCCGAATTTGCTTTCCCAACTGACAGGGTCCACAAACAGTGGAAGTTGACTTTCCAAGAGATGGTAAGCCACATACTAAGTCCTTTTTGACTAAACGAGTCAAATCTCTAATGTTCACGTGACCTAGCCATTGATGCCATAAATCCATAGGAGTGATCGTGGCGCTGTTGCAGACAAGTGAGGAGGTAGGTACAGTCCCATAGAAATTATCCTCGATCCTCACCCCTTGTACTAAAAGTTTACCGGCTTGATTATAGACATTACACGCGTCTCAGTCAAACTTTACTGCAAAGTCAGCGTCGCACAGCTGGCTAATGTTGAGAAGGTTTGCTTTCAAACCTTTGATGTACAAAACATTCTCTAGCTTAGGAAATCCTGGTAACTCCACAGTACCTCGTCCCATAATGCAGGACTTGCTCCCATCTCCAAAGGTGACTCTACCATCCTTATAATCCTCAAGGTGGTTAAAAAATGAGACATCACCTGTCATGTACCACTATGAGGTATTATGTGCTTTGAGAGCAACATGAGCAACAAGAGATTTCTTATCTTTCTTAGGTACCCAAGAAGTGGTAACCTTTTGTTTGCCCTTGTTGTTGTTGGTTTTAGTCGGAATGTGAGAAGTATTTACTGACGGCAAAGACATCCGTCGGAATTCCTCCATCAAGCTCTGTGATGTGGCGGCTAAAAACTAAACACGCTCTCTCAGACTGGAAAATTCATCTGTATGATGTGGTGGAGCAGAAGTACGTCGTGCTCGACCCAAACTATAACAAAACTCCCTAAGGTGGCCTTTTTTTTTGCAATATGTACAAAAGAACACAGTATTAGGCAAACCTTGGTTTGCTTTTCTTGGTCGAACTCTCCTTCGTAGAGTTTGGCGATGACCATAAGGAGTAGTAGTGAACTTAGGAACTGGTTTAGGTACAATTTGGGACGTGGAGGCACCATCATAACCAATTCCCTGTCGATCACCAAAACCTAAAGCGGGGCCGAGTAGCATCTTTCCCATCTTCCCAGATCTGTCTTCGATTTGTACCTTGACTTCCTGTGCTCTCTCCAGATCATGAGTAAGCTGGGTAACAAGGGCTTTAAGTTTCTTTCGAGTCTCTATGGAGGAATGAAGCTCACTCGTAAGACTAGCCACTTGTTTAGTCAAGTCCCCTATATCTTTTTCAAAACTACTCTCTCTCTCTCTAAACAAACTCTCTTTCTTAACACAAGCAGATTCTCTCTCTCTCAAGACGGTGCAGGTGGAGGACTCTCTCTCTCTCTCTCTTTTCTTAATCTTCCTCTAAGCCGGTGATCTTAAGAACTAATGCTTTGTTACGCTTTTTAGTTTTAAATGACTCAGAATATAACTCAGCGTAGGCGCGTTGAATATCACCCTCGCTCTCACTTGAGTCATCCTCCCCCTCATTTGCATTGCTCTCACTGTCGAGGTGTCCCTATGAAGTAGCATCCTCATCGTCGTGAGGTGCACTAGGAGTACTCACATGACTAGCCATGAATGCGATGAAGTTACACTCATGCGGTGACTTATCTCCCGAGTCCACCTACTCGACCTCACTGTCGTCACTAAGGGTAGCATTAAGGACAACCTTGCCCTTTTCTCTATTCAGACGAGTAGCACACTCAAAAGCTCTATGTCCCCTACCGTCGCACTCATAGCATCTCTAACTGTCTTTCTTAGGAGGGTTTCTAGCATCTTTCTCATTTTTCTTTTCAAACTTATTTTTCTGAAAATTTTTCTTATCTTTAAACTTTCCACTTTTCTTAAATTTGAGAATTTTCTTAAAGTTTTTAGCAAATAGAGCCAAATCATCTAAGTCAAAATCACACTAAGAATCAGAAGTTTCACTCTCTTTGTTTCTAGATGACTCTACTCTCTTTCTTGCCGTCCCCTCACTTTTTCTCTCTTGGGCATTAAGTGCAATTCCCTTATCTTTAGACTTGACAGATTTAGGGAACATATCAATTTCATATGTTTGTAAGTCTCCTACAAGTTCCTCTAATTTTAGCATATTTAAATTACCCATAGAGTTTAACACAGTGACTTTAGGGATAAAATGCTTAGGCAAAGATCGAAGAATCTTTTTCACAACTCTTGCATTAGGAATATGTTCACCAAGATTAAAGCTAGTATTAACAATATCAGATAGCCTAGCATAAAAATCATCAAAGCATTCAATTTCAAGCATGGTGATGGTCTCAAATTGAGTTGTTAAATTTTGCAATTTAGATTCTTTCACAGCATTAGTTCCTTCATGGGTAAGTTGCAAAACATCACATGCCTCTTTTGACGTGGTGCACGTCATGATACGTCGGAACTCATCAGGAGTGATGGATTCGGAAATAGCACTCAAACCTTTAGAATTAAAAGAAGACCATTTAAATTCATATTCAGTCCAAGAAGTGACAGGTTTTAAATTGTTCACGTTTTCAACAGTGATGGAGGGAGGTGTCCACCCTCTTTCAACTAAAATCCGAACCCTTTCATCTATGGCCTTTAAAGCCGACCTCATGCAGGCTTTCCAAGATGCATAATTAGTACCGTAAAAAACTGGCATTTTATTATATGATTTCTCCATTGAACACACACTTTTTCAAAAATCAATTTTTCAGGAAATTGATATCTTAGAAATTTTTTGCGGAAACTAGGAATACGCGATAGATTAGCGTAACCTGCTCTGATACCAATTTGAAGGGGTGCGCGTGCGTTCAAATAAAGAACTTATATAATTAAACCCAGTTTTAACCCAATTAAACTCTAAACATGCAACTAGGTGTGATTGAATAATATGTAGAACATGCTAGTACAATCAAACACACACTATTGAGGAAAAATCCCCCAAAGGGGCAAAACCATTTATTTTCACTATAATATTGAAACTTTACAATTTCTCGGATTACAATGAAAATACAAGGGTGACACAGAATTACCCGCAGGCGTCGGATCTGTAGTCGGCGACTGGAAGTTTCCCTTTTCAGGAGGGCAGCAATGAAGAAGAAGGTCGGTCTTCTTCATAATGGTATGAACAACAAAAGTGTTTGTGTTCTAGGGTTTCAAAATGATTCACAAATGATTTGGAAATTTGTGTGAATCAAAACATGAGTTTGGAAACTCACAAAGATGAAGACTTCGAGTTTATGAACTCTGAAAATCATGTGTAGAAGTCTTGTAAAACCAACTCCCCGTAGTGGGTTTATAAAAGAAGTCCTGGCCCTAAAAAATCTCTGCACGATCTAGCTGAGTTTATCCCAGCCGGACCGGTCCGGGTCTGAGGCGGATCGGTCCGAGGGGGAGGATCGGTTCTTTTTAAATTTGTCTTTATCGGTTCGCTACCGGTCCGGGGTCTACTGGATCTTCAGCAAGCGGATCGGTCCGGATGAGGTTCGGATCGAATCGGTTCTTTTATTCTGGGCGGACCGGTCCGGCTGCACATAAATGTGATTCCTCATCTTCTTTGATATTCAGATCCGTTGATGACGATATGAATATTGAGTTTCTTCAATGATGTAACGGCGTATGACATAACAAATTGATAATGGACAAAAATGACAAAAAAATGTCCTTACACAGGCAATATCAAATTTAGAGGGTTGATTAATTATCTAAGTTGTTGTGATGGAGAAAAAAGAACTTAGCGGGTTAACAATATTTAAAAGGACTTGGTGGGCTAAATGATACATAGTTAGGACCTGTCATTGACTCTCCCAATTTTTAAACTTTTAAACATAATTTGGTGCTTTTTATACGTGAAAAAAAATATTAACTCTGGAAATTCTACTTTTTAGCTTGAAATCGCCAAGTATTTTGCGATTTCTCGGTCAAGTTGAAGAAAATGGGTTGGAGGGTATTTTGGGGGTGAGATTGCATAAACTAATTTATTCACATACCTTAGTTATTGTAAGGACACAAATTTTCAATTGAGTCCTTTGTAGTTTTGGCTCAATTCCGGACAAAAACGTTTGAGTCATAGGATAGAGTTAATTGATCATCCTCCAAGCCTATGATGAGTTTGTTTGAAGACGTAGCGGCCAAGTGTATAAAGCCTCATCAAAATGCCGAGTTTAAGTGCCTCGTTTCCACGTCATCAATAGTGGTTCCATGCTCCCAAGGTATGAATGCATTACATATATATATAGGAGTTTGGAACGGTTTATAATGGGTGTAGGTTTTATCTAAAACTGTTGTTTATTTTTCAGAAACATTTTATTAAACTTCTATATAAAGTATATAAATTTTCTGGGCTAAATTCCTAATTTTCAACTTTCTAGTTTCTCGTTCGATATTGTCGTTCGAACGAGATTGTCGTTCGAACGAAGCTACCAACAAGCTTCCCCAAAAGGCCAATGGAATGTCGTTCGAATGAACATGCTATTCGAACGAACTTCCAACGAGATTTATAACGAGTTCACACTGGAACTTCGTTAGAAGTCTCGTTCGAACGAAAATGTCGTTCGAACGAGATATCAGGCGGGAATTTTTTTTTGCAGTTTTTAGCAGTTTTTATCCATGTTTTCCACTTCTTTACTCCACTAACTTTTGACAGATTATTATAGTGCGGGAACCAAAGTTTTTAAGTTAACTTTTTCATCATTCTACATCTCCTAGAGAGATTTTTGAGAGTAAATTCTTACTAAGAAAAAGTTCAAGTTTAAGTGTTATTGATTTTCAAGAGAAATGTATTATACACTTTAGTTTTACACCCATATTGTTTATCCAAGCTTCCATATATACATATACTTTGCTTGGAGTGTTTGGCACCGTTTTATCTCTACATTTGTTTGAAGATAAGTTTGAGCTTTCTTCTAAATCTCATAAAGAAGAAGTGCTTGTTTTGCTGCGGCAATCTCACGTGGTGAAAGACACCATGTGTGGTTGACGGTGTACCTATGTCTCATTGGTGAAGGCCGAGATTTCGGTGGTGCTCCGGAGTTGTCTACTATGCGGAGGTACTTACAAGAAGAAGCGTCGGGGCTTGAGAGGGATTGAGTCGAGCGTTGTAAGTCTTACTGTCTTGTAATTGTAATTCCATACTTAGTGGACATAAGGCTAGGGCCGTTCGAGGTTTTTTCCCGTTGTGGGTTTTTTCTCGTACATCGCGGCGTAGTGGATTAATTATTTATTTTATCTTGCTATACTCACCTAGAACGCATGCTTAGGTAAAAAGATAAAATTAATTTAATTTAATCACTACTTGTTTAATTTGGTGCTATATTAAATATTGGGTAATGCTTAGTTAATTTAATTCAAGTCATTTAATTTTATTGATAAAATTCGTTTGGCCTAACTTGATAAAATTGAGAAATATGGCTTAGGCAAATTTTCTAGGACTTGGATTAATTAATTATGTTTAAGTGAAATTCAAATTGTGTGTGTCTTAATCTTATTTCACTTTGGTTTTATTTTAATTTTGAAGAAAATTAAAATTTGGTGTTTTTGTTGAACTATCTTACGCTTCCGCATAGTTAACAAGGAAATTGATTTTAAAGTATAAGAATTTTAAAATTGGGGGCCTTCGGGGCGACTTCAAATTGGTATAAGAGCCAAAGCGATAAATTATTCGTTAAGATCCTTTAAATAATTTTTGGCCAAAATGGAATTTTTCCCATTTTCAAAATTTCCTATTTTCGATGGTTCTAATTACGCGTATTGGAAAGCGCGTATGAAATCGGCACTAAAATCTATCAACGAGAGGGTTTGGTTATCGGTAGTTAACGAGTGGTCTCCACCAACTTATTTAGTAGATAATGAATGTGTTCCCAAACCGACCGATAGATGGAGTGAGGGTGAATTTAAACTTTCTAAGTTTAATTCCCGAGGTTTAAATGCCTTGTTTAGCGCTGTCACATCGGATGAATTCTGACGTACTATAACGCGTGAGACAGCTAAAGAAGCGTGGGATATTTTACAACTCACTCATGAAGGTACAAGTGTCGTTAAAGCTTCGAAACATAAAAACCACACCACTCAATTTGAAACTATTAAAATGAATGAAAAAGAAACGTTTGATGAATTTTATGCTAGACTTTCCGATTTTGTTAATTCATCTTTTAACTTGGGAGAGAAAATACCCGAAAACCAAGTTGTAAAGAAAATTTTAAGGTTCCTTCCCGATAGATTTATTCCAAAAGTGACCGTTTTAAATTATTTAACAACTTTAGCCTCTATGAAATTAGAAGAGCGCGTTGGTGATTTACAAACCTAGGAACTAGACAGGTTTCCCTCTAAAACTGAAAAGAAAATTGAAAAGGGCATTGCTTAAAAGCCCGAAAAGAGGATAAAGAAGTAGTAGAGAGCGAGAGTGATAGTGACTCGGAAGACATGGCTATGTTTTCTAGAAACTTTCAAAAATTTCTTAAATTGAACAAAGATAAATTTAAAAATAATTTTAAGAAATTTGATAAATCTAGGCATGACAAAGTCGAGAGGATCCTTAAAACTATTAATGAAAATTTAAATAAGGACGAGCCAAATAGGTGTTTTGGTTGTGAGGGTTATGGCCATAGGGCTTATGAGTGCACCACTAAACTAAGGAGAAAGGGTAAGCGACCCATTTCATATAATGCGACCCTTAGTGATAGTGATAAGGAAGAGGGACCCGATTCCCCCACTAAGCCCAACTTTGTGGCTTTTATGGCTAGTCATGTTAGTGATAGTGAGAACTCATTTATAGATGAAAATTTATCACATGACACTTCCAAGGTCATAGTTTAAGATTCCCTTGTTTTTGATGATAGCGAGAGTGGAGAAGAAAGAGAGAGTGAAAATGAAGAAGAGGTTAATGTGAGTGAACTTCAAAATGTTTTTCAAGAATTATATGAAGAACTAGTTTGAAAGAACGTGTCAAGTTCGTTGATAATATTGTGTTGGTTGAAGAACTTAGGACACGAGAGAGATCTCTTCGAGAGAAGCTAGAATATATAGAAGGCGAGAGAGATAGCCTTAGAGGTTTAATGGAATCTTTGAAAAAGGAGCTTCTCGAGTTTGAAGAGAGAAATGTTTTATTAGAGTCTAACATCCTAGAATTAGAAAATAAATTAAAAGACTCTAGTAATGTCAAATTTGATTTGGAGTGTCGTTCGAAAAAATTAGATAAAATATTAAGAACGGTCCAAATTAAAAATGACACTTGTGGTTTAGACTTCGATACTAGTAATGAATCAACTCACAAAGCCAAAACTAACTTTTAAGGAGAATCGCCCAGGAAAGCGTTTAGAGATCACTCCTTAGGTAAATCTTTTCGACATGTTTTTACTTGTGCACATTGTGGTCGTAAAGGTCATCTTAAGAAATATTATTTTGATCTTAAGGGATTTTCTAGAAAATCCCAATGTAAGGCAACCAAGGTAGCCAAGATTCCTACACCCCGAGATAGTCACTCTTCATTAGTTTTGGTTAGGAGATCCGACTTGGTAGCTTTACAAGATAGGGTTTTTGATTCTCATTTACTTTCACATGCTTCCTCTCTTGCAAAATCTAAAGGTTGAATGTGTTAGTTTTATTTGCATACTTTATCCTTTTCTGATTCATGCTACATCACCCATGCTAATTGTATACTTGCTAAGTCATTTTCTAGTCTATGCTCCATGCTTAATCACATGCTAGAATAATGATTTTCGTTTATCTTTTGTATTTTATTTCTTTCACTTTTGTTTGCATTAAATGAAAAATACAAAAAGATTTTTGTTTCTCATTTGGGTTTTTATTTCTTGATAATTTAAGCTTAATGAAAAATTCAAATGATTTTTGTTTGTCTTTTGAGTATATATATATATATATATATTTTTTAAATTTAAAAAGCTCAAAAAGATTTTTTTGTGTGTGTATTTTTGTTTGACACACTTTATGTGGCATATATTTGTGTTAGAATCCCATCTTTTTCGCTCCCATGTGACTAGAACTTTTGGTTTAGATTGTCAATCCTTATTATGTTCTTTACCATGCTTTCATGGAGTAGTTGGATTTTGTGTTGATATAATGGATTTTATTTTTATATGCCTCTAATCACACATGCACGAGCTCTTTTGAAATTTTAACTTCATATGTATATTTGAGCTTTGTGAGGTGTTCTCCTACCAATCTTATCATCTACATATTTGTGACCTAGGAGGACTAGTGCATGTTAAAATTCGTTGCACGTGAGATTTGTGAGAAATAAAAAATGATAAATATAAATGTGCACGGGGAAGGGCTCGAAAGGATTTATTGTCCTTTGCGAATAGTAAGCCACCATTTGCTTGGACCTAAAAGAAATACGTGGTCCAAAGGCCTAAAAGAAAACATGACATTAAAAAAGAAAAAATAATTGCCAAGGCCTATGTTTGATTGATATATTCATTCAAAATTAATATATATGCTTATTGAGGGAGATTGGATGATATATCAATGGTTTGCACAATGTCCATTTATCCTAGTTGAGATTTCAATGTCATGACTCTATTGGTTTGTAGAATCATCAACATGCTAGGCTTGTATGCATTATGTATGTTTGTTTATTGAGTTCAATCTATATTGTCACACGAGGTTATATTCAAATGTGATGAAGTTTGCAATGAATTGAGAACTCCGTGAACATGTTTTAAGTGATTCGATCTAAATTTAATCGTTACTAGTTCACACCCCAACACTTCCGTTTCCATATGACACGTTTTTGCCTTACGAGTGTGAAAGACTCCTATTATATTTTGTGTGTGTCATTTGTGCGTTTATATCTATATATGTGTACTTGCGTCTATTAGGTATATCTTATGTATACATATATTTGATATTTTTGTTTAGTCTTTGCCTTGCTTTCTAGTCCATATATGCTCTATTTCATAATTGGTATCCATCTTGTTGCATTCTTTGTTGATATCACATGCTTAATACTTATGTATCATATTGATATCTTTTTCTTGCATGTCAGCTGGTATCCATTAGTATTTATTGGATTAGTTATGACTTTTGTTGTCCATATGCTTTAATGTTCTTATCACTTTTGCACATTTGCATGTTTAGCTTGTTATCCCATTTTATTTATCCCTTGTTTAGTTTAAGGGAAATATGATTTATTTGTGGAAGATAAGTTGATTTTTTATTCTTTAGCCTTTGTCTATTCCTGAACAAAAAGGGGGAGAATGATAGAGGAGAAATGACATCTAATCCTATTGTAGTCGTATCTTAGTTTGGGGGAGATTTATCATAGGTTAGAGACGTCTTTCTAAGTTGATCATTTGTTTGATAAAGGGGAGAATTAATTTAGGGGGAGTAATTATTTAATTTCATTTTATATTTTGATATTCCCTATACGTTTAATGTGTTTGCTTAAGCGTGCAGGAATTAATCGGCAACTTTCACCAGCATAGAAGATTTTGATCCTTTGGGTTGTTTGAGTCAAGCATTGTATTTTTTTTTTGGGTGGGACTTTTTATTAGTCTATTAGAGCTTGACGGCCTTTTAGGATTTTTGTTTAGTTTTTGTCCCGGAATAGCCAAAGGGGGAGATTTGTAAGGACACAAATTTCCAATTGAGTCCTTTGTAGTTTTGGCTCAATTCCGGACAAAAACGTTTGAGTCATAAGATAAAGTTAATTGATCATCCTCCAAGCCTATGATGAGTTTGTTTGAAGACGTAGCGGCCAAGTGTATAAAGCCTCATCAAAATGCCGAGTTTAAGTGACTTGCTTCTACGTCATCAATAGTGGTTCCATGCTCCCAAGGTAGAATGCATTACATATATATATAGGAGCTTGGAACGGTTTATAATGGGTGTAGGTTTTATCTAAAACTGTTGTTGATTTTTTAGAAAGATTTTAATAAACTTCTATATAAAGTATATAAAGTTCCTGGGCTAAATTCGTAATTTTGAACCTTTTGGTTTCTCGTTCGATACTGTCGTTCGAACGAAGCTGCCAATGAGCATCCCCAAAAGGCGAATGGAATGTCGTTCAAAGTGTCGTTCGAACGAACATGCGGTTCGAATGAACTTCCAACCAGATTTCTAACGAGTTCACACTGGAACTTCGTTAGAAGTCTCGTTCGAATGAGATTTCGTTCGAACGAAAATGTCGTTCGAACGAGATATTAAGCGGGAATTTTTTTTGGCAGTTTTTAGTAGTTTTTACCCATGTTTCCCACTTCCTTACCCCACTTACTTTTGACAGATTATTATAGTGCGGGAACCAAAGTTTGTAAGTTAAATTTTTCATCATTCTACATCTCCTAGAGAGATTTTTGAGAGTAAATTCTTCCTAAGAAAAAGTTTAAGTTTAAGTGTTGTTGATTTTCAAGAGAAATGTATTATACACTTTAGTTTTACACCCATATTGTTTATCCAAGCTTCCATATATATACACTTTGCTTGGAGTGTTTGACACCGTTTTATCTCTACATTTGTTTGAAGAGAAGTTTGGGATTTCTTCTAAATCCCATAAAGAAGAAGTGCTTGTTTTGCTGCGACATTCTCATGTGGTGAAAGACACCATGTGTGGTTGACGGTGTATCTATGTCTTATTAGTGAAGGCCGAGATTTTGGTGGATCTTCGAAGTTGTCTACTAAGCGGAGGTGCTTACACGAAAAAGCGTCGGGGCTTGAGAGGGATCGAGTCAAGTGTTGTAAGTCTTACTGTCTTGTAATTGTAATTCCATACTTAGTGAACTTAAGGCTAGGGTCGTCCGAGGTTTTTTTTCGTTGTGGGTTTTTCGTCGTACATCGCGGCGTAGTAAATTAATTGTTTATTTTATCTTGCTATACTCACCTAGAACGCATTCTTAGGTAAAAAGATAAAATTGATTTAATTTAATCACTACTTGTTTAATTTGGTGCTATATTAAATATTGGGTAATGCTTAGTTAATTTAATTCAAGTCATTTAATTTTATTGATAAAATTGGTTTGGCCTAACTTGATAAAATTGAGAAATATGGCTTAGGCAAATTTTCTAGGACTTGGATTAATTAATTATGTTTAAGTGAAATTCAAATTGTGTGTGTCTTAATCTTATTTCACTTTGGTTTTATTTTAATTTTGAAGAAAATTAAAATTTGGTGTTTTTGTTGAACCATCTTACGCTTCTGCATAGTTAACAAGGAAATTGATTTTAAAGTATAAAAATTTTAAAATTGGGGTCCTTCGGGGCGACTTCAAATTGGTATCAGAGCCAAAGAGATAAATTATTTCGTTAAGATCCTTTAATAATTTTTGGCCAAAATGGAATTTTCTCCATTTTCAAAATTTCCTATTTTCGATGGTTCTAATTATGCATATTGGAAAGCGTGTATGAAATCGGCACTAAAATATTTCGACGAGAGGGTTTGGTTATCGGTAGTTAACGGGTGGTCTCCACCAACTCATTTAGTAGAATAATGAACGTGTTCCCAAAACGGCCGATAGATGGAGTGAGGGTGAATTTAAAATTTCTAATTTTAATTCTCGAGGTTTAAATGCCTTATTTATCACTGTCACACCGGATGAATTCCGACGTATTATGGCGCGTGAGACTGCTAAATAAGCGTGAGATATTTTACAACTCACTCATGAAGGTACAAGTGTCGTTAAATCCTTGAAACTCCAAAACCTCACCACTCAATTTGAAACTATCAAAACGAATGAAAAAGAAACGTTTGATGTATTTTATGCTAGACTTTCCGATGTTGTTATTTCATCTTTTAACTTGGGAGAGAAAATACCCGACAACCAAGTTGTAAAGAAAGTTTTAAGGTCCCTTCCCGATAGATTTATTCCAAAAGTGACCGTTTTAAATTATTTACCAACTTTAGCCTCTATGAAATTAGAAGAGCTCGTAGGTGATTTGCAAACCTATGAACTAGACATGTTTCCCTCTAAAACTGAAAACAAAATTGAAAAGGGCATTGCTTTAAAAGCATGCAAAGAGGATAAACAAGTAGTTGAGAGCGAGAGTGATAGACCCTCGGAAGACATGGCTATGTTTGCTAGAAAATTTCGAAAATTTCTTAAATTGAACAAAGATAAATTTAAAAATGATTTTAAGAAATTTGATTTATCTAGGCATGACAAAGTCGAGAGGATCCTTAAACTATTAATGAAAATTTAAATAGGGACGAGTCAAATAGGTGTTTTGGTTGTGAGGGTTATGGTCATAGGGCTTCTGAGTGCCCCACTAAAGTAAGGAGAAAGGGTAAGTGACCCAGTTTATATAATGCGACCCTTAGTGATAGTGATAAGGAAGACGGACACGATTCCCCCACTAAGCCCAACTTTGTGGCTTTTATGGCTAGTCATGTTAGTGATAGTGTGAACTCATTTATAGATGAAAATTTATCACATGACACTTCCAAGGTCATAGTTTATGATTCCCTTGTTTTTGATGATAGCGAGAGTGGAGAAGAAAGAGAGAGTGAAAATGAAGAAAAGGTTAATGTGAGTGAACTTCAAAATGCTTTTCAAGAATTATATGAAGAACTAGTTTGAAAGAACGTGTCAAGGTCGTTGATAATAGTGTGTTGGTTGATGACCTTAGGACACGAGAGAGATCTCTTCGAGAGAAGCTAGAATATGTAGAAGGCGAGAGAGATAGACTTAGAGGTTTAATGGAATCCTGGAAAAAGGATCTTCTCGAGTTCGAAGAGAGAAATATTTTATTAGAGTCTAACATCCTAGAATTGAAAATAAATTAAAAGTCTCTAGTAATGTCAAATTTGATTTGGAGTGTTGTTCGGAAAAATTAGATAAAATATTAGGAACGGTCCAAATTAAAAATGACACTTGTGGTTTAGGCTTCGATACTTGTAATGAATCAACTCACAAAGCCAAAACCAACTTTTTAGGAGAATCGCCCAGGAAAGCGTTTAGAGATCACTCCTTAGGTAAATCTTTTCGATATGTTTTTACTTGTGCACATTGTGGTCGAAAAGGTCATCTTAAGAAATATTGTTTTGATCTTAAAAGATTTTCTAGAAAATCCCAATGTAAGGCAACCAAGGTAGCCAAGATTCCTACACCCCGAGATAGTCACTCTTCATTAGTTTGGGTTAGGAGATTCGACTTGGTATCTTTACAAGATCGGGTTTTTGTTTCTCATTTACTTTCACATGCTTCCTCTCTTGTAAAATCTAAAGGTTAAATGTGTTAGTTTTATTTGCATACTTTAGCTTTTTGTGCTTCATGCTATATCACCCATGCTAATGGTATGCTTGCTAAGTCATTTTCTAGTCTATGCTCCATGCTTAATCACATGCTAGAATAATGATGTTCGTTTATCTTTGGTATTTTATTTCTTTCACTTTTGTTTGCATTAAATGAAAAATACAAAAAGATTTTTGTTTCTCATTTGGGTTTTTATTTCTTGATAATTTAAGCTTAATGAAAAATTCAAATGATTTTTGTTTGTCTTTTGAGTATATATATATATATATATATTTTTAAATTTCAAGAGCTCAAAAAGATTTTTATTTTGTGTGTATTTTTGTTTGACACACTTTATGTGGCATATATTTGTGTTAGAATCCCATCTTTTTCGCTCCCATGTGACTAGAACTTTTGGTTTAGATTGTCAGTCCTTATTATGTTCTTTACCATGCTTTCATGGAGTAGTTGGATTTTGTGTTGATATAATGGATTTTATTTTTATATGCCTCTAATCACACATGCACGAGCTCTTTTGAAATTTTAACTTCATATGTATATTTGAGCTTTGTGAGGTGTTCTCCTACCAATGTTATCATCTACATATTTGTGACCTAGGAGGACTAGTGCATGTTAAAATTCGTTGCACGTGAGATTTGTGAGAAATAAAAAATGATAAATATAAATGTGCACGGGGAAGGGCTCGAAAGGATTTATTGTCCTTTGCGAATAGTAAGCCACCATTTGCTTGGACCTAAAAGAAATACGTGGTCCGAAGGCCTAAAAGAAAACATGACATTAAAAAAGAAAAAATAATTGCCAAGGCCTATGTTTGATTGATATATTCATTCAAAATTAATATATATGCTTATTGAGGGAGATTGGATGATATATCAATGGTTTGCACAATGTCCATTTATCCTAGTTGAGATTTCAATGTCATGACTCTATTGGTTTGTAGAATCATCAACATGCTAGGCTTGTATGCATTATGTATGTTTGTTTATTGAGTTCAATCTATATTGTCACACGAGGTTATATTCAAATGTGATGAAGTTTGCAATGAATTGAGAACTCCGTGAACATGTTTTAAGTGATTCGATCTAAATTTAATCGTTACTAGTTCACACCCCAACACTTCCGTTTCCATATGACACGTTTTTGCCTTACGAGTGTGAAAGACTCCTATTATATTTTGTGTGTGTCATTTGTGCGTTTATATCTATATATGTGTACTTGCGTCTATTAGGTATATCTTATGTATACATATATTTGATATTTTTGTTTAGTCTTTGCCTTGCTTTCTAGTCCATATATGCTCTATTTCATAATTGGTATCCATCTTGTTGCATTCTTTGTTGATATCACATGCTTAATACTTATGTATAATATTGATATATGTTTCTTGCATGTCAGCTGGTATCCATTAGTATTTATTGGATTAGTTATGACTTTTGTTGTCCATATGCTTTAATGTTCTTATCACTTTTGCACATTTGCATGTTTAGCTTGTTATCCCATTTTATTTATCCCTTGTTTAGTTTAATAGAAATATGATTTATTTGTGGAAGATAAGTTGATTTTTTATTCTTTAGCCTTTGTCTATTCCTGAACAAAAAGGGGGAGAATGATAGGGGGAGAAATGATATCTAATCCTATTGTAATCGTATCTTAGGTTGGGGGAGATTTATCATAGGAGGAGACGTCTTTCTAAGTTGATCATTTGTTTGATAAAGGGGAGAGTTAATTTAGGGGGAGTAATTATTTAATTTCATTTTATATTTTGATATTCCCTATACGTTTAATGTGTTTGCTTAAGCCTGCAGGAATTAATCGGCAACTTTCACCAGCATAGAAGATTTTGATCCTTTGGATTGTTTGAGTCAAGCATTGTATTTTTTTTTTTGGGTGGGACTTTTTATTAGTCTATTAGAGCTTGACGGCCTTTTAGGATTTTTGTTTAGTTTTTGTCTCGGTATAGCCAAAGGGGGAGATTTGTAAGGACACTAATTTCCAATTGAGTCCTTTGTAGATTTGGCTCAATTCCGGACAAAAACATTTGAGCCATAAGATGAAGTTAGTTGATCATCCTCCAAGCCTATGATGAGTTTGTTTGAAGACGTAGCGGCCAAGTGTATAAAGCCTCATCAAAATGCCGAGTTTAAGTGCCTCGTTTCTACGTCATCAATAGTGGTTCCATGCTCCCAAGGTATGAATGCATTACATATATATATAGGAGCTTGGTACGGTTTATAATGGGTGTAGGTTTTATCTAAAACTGTTGTTGATTTTTTAAAAAGATTTTATTAAACTTCTATATAAAGTATATAAAGTTTTTGGGCTAAATTCATAATTTTCACCTTTCTGATTTCTAGTTCGATATTGTCGTTGGAACGAGATTGTCGTTCGAACGAGGCTGCCAATGAGCTTCCCCAAAAGGCTACTGGAATGTCGTTCGAAGTGTCGTTCGAACGAACATGCTGTTCGAACGAACTTCCAACGAGATTTCTAATGAGTTCACACTAGAACTTTGTTATAAGTCTCATTCGAACGGGATTTCGTTCGAATGAAAATGTCGTTCGAATGAGATATCAGGCAGGAAATTTTTTGGCAGTTTTTACCCATGTTTCCCACTTCCTTACCCCACTAACTTTTGACAGATTATTATAGTGCGGGAACTAAAGTTTGTAAGTTTACTTTTTCATCATTCTACATCTCCTAGAGAGATTTTTGTGAGTAAATTCTTCCTAAGAAAAAGTTCAAGTTTTAGTGTTGTTGATTTTCAAGAGAAATGTATTATACCCTTTAGTTTTACACCCATATTGTTTATCCAAGCTTCCATATATATATATACTTTGCTTGGAGTGTTTGGCACCGTTTTATCTCTACATTTGTTTGAAGAGAAGTTTGGGTTCTCTTCTAAATCCCATAAA